>CM053604.1:131602490-131613092 GCA_028646535.1 Procyon lotor | reverse complement strand
CAATTTTGTTTTTCCTCTATAGCATGCAGTGGATACGTGCTGCAGGGTAAGTTGATAATGAAATATGTCCAAAGCATTAAAATGTCTGTCTGCATTGGACCCAGGTTGTTAGTGCCCCCAAAGTGCCTTGGGGAACCCAACATAGAAACCATGAACAACTTCATCCCTAGAGGGTGAGAAGGGGGATCGCTCACTACATCCCGTGACCTGGATGTGAGCTGCCTTGTGTGCTCACGGGTTTAGGTATGCAAATTTCCTATAGAAGATTTTAAATTTGGAAAGTGGATTTGGGGTCAATATTTTTGTGAAAAGTAGCATACTTTCTGAATAATGCGAGTTCAGACAAAGATAAGGATATCCCTATCTACATGGACACAGGAAAAGGCCAACGCTTGCTAATCATCATAAGCTAGTACTGACAGTCACACTAATAATGCCTGAATTTGGAAGGGGCGTCTATTAAGAATAGGCCAAGGGAATCACAGTGAAAGCAAATACTCGGTGTTGTACATTCTGTGAGTCTGGACATATAATGACATGTGTCCATCATTACGTGCATCACAGTATCCTACAGAGTACTTTCACAGCCCTAAATTCCTTTTTGTGCTGTCTATTCATCCTTCTCTCCCTCGATCCCTGGAAACTGCAGATCATTTTACTGTCTCTAGTTTTTTGCCTTTTCCGGAATGTTATATAGTTGGGATCATAATTTATAGCCTTTTCAGATGGGCTTCTTTTCCTTTGTAATATGCATTTAAGTTTCCTTCGTGTTTCTGCATGGCTTGAAAGCTCATTTCTTTTTAGTGGTGCCTAGTATTGTTTGCCAGGTGTACCATGATTTATCTATTCACCTACTGAAGGACATTTTGATTGCTTCCAAGTTTAGTCAATTATGAATCAAGCTGTTATAAACATTCACATGCAGGTTTTTGTGTGGACACAAGTTTTCAACTTTTTTGAGTAAATAAGAAGGAGCACAATTGCTGGCTGGTATGGTAAGGGAATGTTTAGTTTTGTAAGAAACTGTCCAACTGTCTTTCAAAGTGGCTGTACCATTTTGCATTCCCACTAGTGATGAGTGAGAGTTCCTGTGGCTCTACATCCTCACCAGCACTTGGTGGTGTCTGTGTTCTGGATTCTGGCCCTTCTGCTAGATGTAGAGTGGCATCTCATTGTTGTTTTAATTTGCATTTCCCTGATGACATAGAATGTGGAACATCTGTTTGTATGCGTATTTGCCCTCTGTTATCTCCTACAGTGAGGGGACAAGGCTTTTGGCCCATTTTTTTAAATCAGGTTGTTTGTTTTCTTATTTTTGAGTTTTCAGCATCCTTTGTATATTTTGGGCAACAGTCCTTTAATCAGATGTGTCTTTTGCAATATTTTCTCCCAGTCTGTGGCATATATTTTCTTTCTTTTGGCATTGTCTTTCACAGAGCAGAACATTTTAATTTCATTTTTTCTTTCATAATCATGTCTTTGGTGTTGAATCTAAAAAGTCATTGCCAAATGCAGTGTCATTGAGATTTTCTCCTATGTCATCTTAACTTTTGCCAAGAGTGGAAGGTCTGGATATGCAGGGTTTGGTTTTTTTGTTTTTTTGTTTTTGTTTTTGTTTTTTTTTTTGCATGTAGAGAGTTGTTTTGTTTTTGTTTTGCGCCATTTGTGGAAAAGTCTATCTTTGCTTGACTGCCTTGTCTCTGCTCCTTTGTCAAAGATCAGTTGATGATATTTATGTGGGTCTATTTCTGGGATCTCTCTTCTGTTCCATTGATCTATTTGTCTATTCTTTTGCCAATATAATTTATTTTTACTTGTTTTACTTTTGACAAACTAATATGCCACCTGGTGGTCATCATGTTCCATCTTTTCTTAGTGTAGCTAACCTATTCGGTGACCATACTATTACCATATTGCAGACTACTGCAGCCCAGAGGTATAAAACACTGATTTGCTTATCCTGTGTTGTCACCCACTAGTCCCTGTGGAGTCCATTCCTCCTGGCATCTAAATGTTCACTCTTCCCCTGAATCCTCCCTCTGTGCCCTCTGTTCCCTCATGCCATGGCCTTGTTAACCCCTCTACTGTCCTCCCAGCACCTGAGCCCTCTCCTGGGGGTGGATTTGGAGGCAGCATCAGACCCTAGTGTCCAGTGTGTCAATGCAAGGACATCTAGCCCTTCTAATTCTTTAGGATGACCCATCCCTAAGACAAGGGATCTTTTCCTGGCAGTACTCACCTCCTTTCCCTGCAAGCCTTCGATTTGTGGAGGTTGCCAGGGTTTTTGGTCAAAGACTCACTTCCAGAAAAGAGTAAGAAGAAGAAGAAAGAGGGGATTCAGGGATGGGGAAAACCAAGAGAAGCAAGCCTTGAAAACACATCTGCAAATTGGGATATCTGTGACTTAAATAATTTTGTTTTATTTTTCTTATTACTACATGAGTGTTCTTTCTGGAAGATTTGGGAACTTGACAAGTGAAAAGAAAGTAAGAACCACTTCATAATCCTACCACCAGGAGACAGACACTTTGTTTATATCTTAGTTCAGGAACTTACATACACATTTTCCTACATGATTAAGCCCCTATTTCTATTATTGTCCATCTTAGGACTTGTGAATCTTTCTGTATTAATTACTTAAAAACAAGTATATACGTGGTATCATTAAAATGGATATTGAGGGTAAGGGTAGAAGAAATGAGTGAAAGAAATCAAAGGGTAAAAAAAAAGACATGAAACATACTTGTGATCATATATACATACATTCAGGAGATGTGAAGGAGTAATATTTGACTGGAAGAGTCAGAAAAAAATAAATTTTAAGGGAAAAAACTAAAATGGTTATGGTGATTAGCTCTGGGTGACAGAACTCAAATGATTGCTATTTTGTGTTTTGCATTTTAAAAGCTTTTCAAACTTTTTACAGCAAACACATATTATTTCTATAGTTAAAATAATGTTAGAATTTTTTTTTTTTTAAAGATTTTGTTTATTTGACAGAAAGAAACACAGCGAGAGTGGGAACACAAGCAGAGGGAGTGGTAGGGGGAGAAGCAGGCTGCCAAGCAGGGACCCCGATGCGGGGCTCGATCCCAGGACCCTGGAACTATGACCTGAGCCACAGGCAGACGCTTAACGACTGAGCCACCCAGGCGCCCCGTTAGAATTTTTTTTAAAAAAGATTTTATTTATTTATTTGAGAGAGAGTGAGGGCTAGAGAGAAAGCACCCTCAGAAAGAGAGAGAGAAGCAGGCTCCCCACTGAGCAGGGAGCCGGATGTGGGGCTTGATCCCAGGACACTGGGATCATGACCTGAGCCGAAGGCAGATGCTTAACCGGCTAAGCCACCCAGGCCCCCTGGGGTTTAAAATTTAAAAAGTGTAATTTTAGAATCTTAATTCTAGAATCTTAATCGACTAAAACAATGTACCCAGCAAAAAGAAGGGAAAAACAAGAGCCTAATGGGAAATTATTTCCTGGTGGTGAGATTATGGATACTTTTTTTCCTTTCTGCCTTTTTTTGTATCTTTTCAATGTTTATAATGAAACAAAAATTAATATAGAAATGTAATGAAGAAGCTTAGGTATGCACTAAAGAAACAGTCTTTTGAGGAGCTGTGTGAGGAGTTCTAGCACAACCTGAGTGGATTTACTTGGATTCTGCCTGAAGGAAGTCTGTGAAGTCATCTACGGGGCCCCTGGGAAGAGAAGCTTCCACCTCAAAATTGGGTCCTGATGGAACCTACAGAGTTTCCACCGATGGCTTTGGTTGGTGACCTTGACCAATAGGAGAGGAGTAGACCTTCTTAATTGAGGCCACAACTTCCCAGGGGAAACAAAACCTCAGATTATGTGCTTGGCCAGTGTCTTTGATACCAAGCCCCAACTTCCGAAAGTGATCTGCAAAGGGTGACTTCCAGCCTATTCTGCTTTTTTTTTTTTTTTCTAAGAGAGAGAGGGGGTGTGTGGTGGGTCAAAGGGAGAGGGAGAGAGAGAATCTCAAGCAGGCTCCATGCCCAGCAACATCTGGCAGCGTTTGAAAGGAAAGTACCCACCCTGCTCCTTTTCTGGGCAGGTGCTCTGTTCCCGCCTCTGTCCCCAGCAGGTGATGTGAACTGGGGTAACTTCCAGAGGTGAGAGCGAGAGGCAGCCGGAGGCAAAGTTGATTTGAGAGTAAACAAGAACCCCAAACGTCCATTGACAAATGAAAGGATAAAGAATATGTAGCGTATACTTACAATGGGATATTCTTCAGCCTTCTTAAGGAAGGAAGTCCTATCACAGACTGCAACACGGAGGGACCTGGAAGACATTATGCCAAGTGACATAAGCCAGTCACAGAAGGACAAGTACTTCATGTCTCTCCTTGTACAAAGCATCCAAAATAGCCACAGGTGTAGAAGTAGACAGTAGATGGTGGTACTGAGGGGTGGCGGAGGAGGGACAGGGAGTAGATGTTTAATGGGTACCCAAGAGGAGCAAGTTCCAGAAATCTGCTGTACTACATAGTGCTGGTAGTTAACAAAGAGGCTTGTGCACTGAAAAATTTGTTCAGGGTAAATTTCACATGCAGTGTTCTTACCACAAAAACAGAGCAAGACGAAGCAAAACCCGCAGCAACAACAAAGGGGTGCGAGGAAACTTTTGGAGGTGATGTGAATGTTTTTTACTTTGATTGCAGTGATGGTCAGTGACATGTGCGTATGCTTATGTTCAAATTCACCAAATTATGTCTGCTAATTATAGGCAGGGTTTTTTTTTTTTTTTTTGGTATACAATTATACCTCTAGGAAGCTGGGGAAAAGCATGTTCATATCAAGAGTTGGACAAGGCATGAGTGAATGGCTTGGGGACCTCGAAGCTGGTGCCAAATTGAGGGGGCAAGCTTCTCAGTTGAGAGAGATCATCTTGACGTAGGCACTCTTCCAGGACTGCACGCTGTAAGGAGGTAGAAGCAGGATCGTACAGCACTCAGGGGGAGATAATCTAGATGAGGAGACAAGGCACATAACCCAAAATAGGAGATATCCATTTATCCTTGCTGCATCCCCAGGGCACACTGCTTCCTGCTCCTGCCTGCCTCTGAGATGCTCACAACGTCCCATCACCCAGACAGAGGGAAGGGGGGTGTATTACAAACTCTGGGTTCCTAGAGAAGGAAACTGAGGCAGAGCCCCAGGGTGGGGGAGGGAGATGGTCTGTTCAGTACCCCCAGCAGCAGGCTGGCCATAGAGTTGAGAAGTCAGAGCCTGAGACTCTCACCATCATGTTCTCTACTCACACACTTGTGTCTCTGTTGATATCAAATGGTAGGCATTGTTGGTGGAAGGAAAGCTCAAGTCCAACAGGAACTGGTGAGAAAGGAAGAGCTTCGTTATTCACCCATTCTGAGTTCACTGTAATTATTGCCACCTGGTATTACAAAGGACTCGACAGAAAAACCTCTAGTATGTTTGCAGGGGGAGCACAATAGCAATTCAAATTCCAGTCCTTATCTCTCACAGCCACGACTGCTTACTGGAAATGGCAGCAACTCCCCAAATTAGAAGGCCTGGCATGCCTTCACTACTTCATTACAATGTCCGCCCCAGCCTTGTAGGAACAGAGCATTGTCTGCAGCGCTGTGCTGCTCAGAGGAGGTGACCAGCATGGGGCTGACATCCTGGGGAGATGACCAGCCTCACAGGCTGGGCCCGGCCCAGATCAGCAAAGGCAGGGACCTGGAGGGTGAGAGAAAGCTCTCGGGTCGGCCCTCACTGACCTTAGAAGGGAAAGGGGAGAGAGAAGAGTCGAAGCACACACATCTGGTCAAATGTCTCCTGGAGTTTTTGTGAAGTGACTTCCCCAGTCAGAGCCCGTCATTAGAGGGATGTTCGTTGGAATTATCCAACAACCATTTATTGAGTGCCTACTATGTGCTTGGCACCAAGCTACGTGTCAGAGATACAAAAACTGAAAAGCCGCAACATATGGTTTTAATAAACTCGCCCCTGCTCCTAGTGGGACGTTTGCGTTCTTCTCTGTGGCTCTTGACCTCTGTGCTCTCCTACCACCTCTTTCCACTTGTATTTGAAACCAACTCTGAAAGTACATGAGGAGACGGTTTGCCCAGTATCGGGTAATATTTATCAAGTTCTTGTTATGTGCTAGGGATGCTATTATTACAGTTATCTGAAGGCATTATTTCAGATCTCACAGAAATAGGTTAGATGCTGTAATCACTATCTCCATTTCATAGATGAGGAAACTGAAGCACAGAGAGATTAAGAAATCAGCGAATGACATACAGATAAGATCTGGTAGAACTCTAGAACACTCAAGCACCTGGGTGGCTCAGTTGGTTAAGTGTCTGCCTTTGGCCCAGGTCATGATCCCAACATCCTTGGGAGCCCCCACATCGGGCTCCTTGCTCAGCAGGGAGCCTGCTTCTCCCTCTGCCTCTTTCTCTCTCTCTCTCTCAGGAATAAATAAATAAAATCACACACACACACACACACACACACAGAGAGAGAGAGAGAGAGAAGAACTCTAGAACGTTCAACACCATTGTCCTCTCTTATCCAAGTTTTAAGGATGGGAGCTCCTAGGTCAGTAAGCTGTGGCTTCGGTCTGTGCAGGATTAAGGGCTTAGACGTGTGAATAAAACACACTTGTTATAGTCCATGTGGGGATAGACTTGATAGGGAGGTCCAGCTGATGGTAATGGGAGGAAGTCTATGCCCAGCTCCAGAGTTGGGTGACCCATGATAGACTGGGAAGTGAGCCACTCAGTTTGGGAAATCCAACCAGAGGTGATAGGCAGCCTTGGGGACAGGTGGCTATCATGTGGCAACAGAAAAGTCCAGGAACTGGAAATATGTGGAAATCCAGCTAGACAACCAGGTGGTCGTAGACAGAGGAGTCCAGGATAGGTAATTCCTGGGCACACTAGTGAGCAAAGCAAGGTTCTTGACTACTTGGCAGATTATTGATACAGGATCTTAGGCATACTTGGGATCCCAATAAATAGGCCTTTTTCTCTACTTGAGTTTGAATCCAATTAAAAGATAGGAATCAGGCAACGATATCAGCTTCATCTTACTGATGCAGCTGATATCGAAGAATGGCTTATATCAATAGGGGAGGGAGTGTCCTAATAGTGGATCCCAGAAGAAGGCAGACTTACTCCTCAGTCACAGCAACACTTGGCCACCTTGGGCCTCTTCTATAGGGGACAGGACTATTTCATCACATGGAAGAAAGTCCAGAGGACTCATGCTATCTGTGGGCATTGGGGAGTCACGCTTTGTACACTCAACATATTAATTCCCCCATAAGTTACCCTTCTCTTCAAGGGCATACAGGTGGGGCTCCTACACAGAAGGACCCAGTAGGAGGAGGATGGAGATTCCCCATGTTCCTGCTTCTGTTAGCATGGGACCCTGGGGAGCAGGAGAGAGACACCATTGGTAGAACTGCAATGCAAAGTGAAGGACAGGTCACAGAAATAAGGCAAAGGTCCAGTTGCTTGAACTGGAACAAAGATCAGGAA
Source organism: Procyon lotor (assembly GCA_028646535.1). Lineage (NCBI taxonomy): Eukaryota > Metazoa > Chordata > Mammalia > Carnivora > Procyonidae > Procyon > Procyon lotor. The sequence goes on along the minus strand of CM053604.1, from coordinate 131,605,561 downwards.
GTTAGTGAAAATGTTGCAGGGTAAGTTTCTACATATTGGGTCAAATTTCCAACCAGGAAAAGTCACCAATTGCAACAGCTTTCTAACTGGCTGCTCTCTGTCCACTATGGCCTTGCTATGGTCTGTTTGCCACACAGCAGCCAGAAAGGACTTCTGTAATTCAGAGCACAGCACTCTTCTCCTCAGTCCTTTCAGTGTCTGCTGCAGACACCACACCATCTGTCTCTTCTCCAAGCTCACAGCTCCTCTGCTATTCTTCTCTGCCCTTGTACGAGCTTCATCCCTCCTGGCTTTATTTGGGTCTCTTGACCACTCTCAAAGTTGTTCTTGCCTCAGAACTTTGGCATCTGTCATCCTCTTGGCCTGAGTTCCAGTTATCTGTTGCTACTAACAGATTACCCTGCAATTTAGTGGTTGACAACCACCACCACTGTATTATTTTTCATGATTTTATGGGTCAGAAATTTGGGCAGAGCTCAACTGGGCAGTTCTTCCGTTCCTCATGGTGTTGATGTGAGTCACCTGCTGGTATTCAGCTGGTGGCTGGTCTGGTCTGGCAGGTCTAAGATGACTTTACTCATATGTCAGTCTCTGGGCAAGGACAGCAGGAAGGCTCTGGAAGGTTCTGGAAGGCCAGGCCCTTCTCAGGAGTCTGACTTCTCACCTGGTGGCTCAGGGGTCCCAGAATAAGTGTCCCAAGAGATAAGAAGTGGAAGCTGCCTACCTTTTATGACCCAGAAACTGACCCAGCATCTTTCCTGCTATATTCTGTTGGTCAAGGCAGTCATGGAGCCCAACAGATTCAGAGGATTCAACTAGATTCATAGATCCCATCTGTCAATGGAGAGAGAGGCAGAGAATGTGTGACTCTCCATTGTTTGCCCCAGAGTGAAATGCTCTTCTCCCAGATGTTCACTTGCCCAGCTTTTTAATGCCCAGGCTTCAGCTCAAATGCTGCCCCTGACCATTGCATGGGATCACTGGGCTCCACTGCCCATCCCACCCTCTGATGCTAGCACATGGTATATCCTTTACCGTCTTTGACTGTCTTCATAGTTGTCATCATCATTTGAAATCAATGTGTTTATCTGTCTTTCCCCCCAAGTGGCATGCAAACTGGAACCTTGTCTTGTTCACCATTTTCCTCAAGGGCCTAGAACAGTGTCTGGCATATAGTAAGCACTTAAAAATATCGTGGAATGAATGAAGGGCTAGAGAACTGACAATTCTGAAAGTGCTAGCTCCTGCTTTACAGCCCAATTCTCTCTTTCTTTATCATATTTTCTTTAACTAAACATATGCAGGTATCCTCTGGGCCTTCCTCCTCACCTATGTAGAGTAGTCATTCTCAACCTTGGCTGCCATTAGAATCATCATGAAAGCTTTTAAAAATTCCAATGCCTACCCACTGGCTTATGCAAGAATTTATTCAAAATGAGTCAAGGACGTAAATGTAAAAACAAAATGGTAAAACTCCAAGGAGAAAACATAGGGGCAAACTGTCATGACCTCAGATTTCATGATGGAATGACACCAAAAACAGAATCAATGAAAGAAAAAAATAGATGAATCAGACTTCATCAAAATTAAAAAAAAATTGTGCATCAAAGTACACTATCAAGAAAATGAAGACTCCCTTACAGAGGGGAAGAAAATATTTGCAAATCATACATCTGGTAAGGGTCTGATATCCAGAATATATGCAGACCTACTACAGCTCAACAATAAAAAGACAAGCCAAGCAATTTAAAAATGGGACTTGGATGGATGTTTCTCTAAAAAAGATATACAAATAGCCAATAAGAACATGAAAGGATGTTCACCAACTTTAATCATTAGGGAAATGCATATACCATTAGAATGCTATAACAAAAAAAGGAGGGGTTGGGAATACAACTCTTGGTAAGCATGTGGAGGAATTGGTGGCTCAGTGGGTTGGGCATCTGCCTTCAGCTTAGTTCATGATCCCAGAGTCCTGGCATCGAGTCCTGCTTGTGCTCTCTCTCTCTCTTTGACAAATGAAATCTTAAAAAAAAAAAAAAAAAAAAGAATGTGGAGGAATTGAAACATTGTTGGAAGGATTGTAGTATGATACAGTCACTATAGAAAACAGCTTGGCAGATCTTCCCAAAGTTAAATTTACCACATGATCCAGCAATTCCACTCCTACGTCGACAACCCAAAAATTTGAAATCAGATAATCAAAAAAAGAATTTGTATATGAATGTTCACAGCAGCATTCTTTACAATAGCAAAAAAGCGGAAACAACTCCAATGTCCATCCACTGAACAAAACTGGACAAACAAAATGTTTGTGTGGCTTATCCATACACTGGGGTATTATTCAGCTATAAAAAGAGTGAGGTGCTGACACGTGCTGCACCATGACTACACCACGAGAAGATGATGCTACGTGAAAGATGGCATACACCAAAGATCACAATATCGTGTATGCTTCTATTTATATGGAATATCCTGAATAGGTAAATCCAGAGGCTGAAAGCAAATGAGTGGTTGCTAGGGTGTTTCTGACCTTCAGGGCTGAGTTCTCTCTTACTCAACCTGCTCAGGTATTGAATTGTTTTGTACCACCAAGTATGCTGATTACAAGAGCTGTGCCCTGTGACTCAGAGCAGGTTAGTCGCTTTCCAACCATTAAAGCACATTTGAATACACATCACTTCATTGTTCTCTAATGATTCAGAAGAACTGTGGCATCTTAGGGTGTCTTCAATCACCTCTTCAAGCCTGTTAAGAGAGCGTGTGTGTTAAAATTACTTAGCCTGCTTGTAAAAAAATACAAATTTCTGGGCCCCAATCCAGACCCATGAAATCTGAGCTGCCAGAATTAGAGATCAGGAATTTAAAAAAAACACTCTTTTATTATTTTTTTAAGATTTTCTTTATTTACTCGACACCTCTACACTCTGTGTTTTTATTATTAATTTGTATTAACATATAATGTATTATTTGCCCCAGGGTACATGTCTGTGAATCTTCGGGCTTACACATTTCACAGCACTTAACAGCACATACCCTCCCCAATGTCCACAACCCAGCCTCCCTACCCC
>CM053604.1:131571325-131601990 GCA_028646535.1 Procyon lotor | reverse complement strand
TTGATGGCTGCATAGTATTCCATTGTATATATATACCACATCTTCTTTATCCATTCATCTGTTGATGGGCATCTAGGGTCTTTCCATAGTTTGGCTATTGTGGACATTGCTGCTATAAACATTCGGGTGCACGTGCCTGTTCGGATCACATTTGTATCTTTAGGGTAAATACCCAGTAGTGCGATTGCTGGATCGTAGGATAGCTCTATTTTCAACTTTTTGAGGAACCTCCATACTGTTCTCCAGAGTGGCTGTACCAGCTTGCATTCCCACCAACATACACTCTGTGTTTTTAAAGATGGCTCTTAGGGCGCCTGGGTGGCTCAGTAGGTGAAGCATTTGCCTTCAGCTCAGGTCAAGATCCCAAGGTCCTGGGATGGAGCCCCATATAGGGCTCCTTGCCCAGCAGGGTGATTACTCCCCCGCCCCCCCCACCTCACCCTGCTCATGTTTTTCTCTCTCTCTCTCAAATAAATAAATAAAATCTTTAAAAAAAAGAAACTCCTTTAAAATTAATTAATTATTAATTAGTTTTATAATTAAATTATTAGTTAATAATTAAGTAAATAAAGAGTGGCTTTTCTGTGCACTACTGGAGAATGACTTCTTTAGTTCATCGCTCTGAGCATTCAATTCACTGTATAGAAGCCATAGAAAGTAGGAGATTGAGTCGAAATTGTTTTGATTCTCTGACATATATTGGATATGATTTTCTTCAGTAAAGAGCTATTATTAGTTTCTAACTTGTTTGCACATCTGCTTAAAAACAGCGGGTATAAAGCTCAGTGATTACAATATCCTAACAGCATGCTTGATTGTCTATCTGAAAATGTATTCATATATTCTTTCGGAAAAGGTGCCAAAACAGTTTTACGCAAATGATTTTGTATCTTCAAGAGATTTACCTTATTTCCTGTTTTCAGCAGGGTACTTTGGCCTCGTTGGATCCCAAACAGCTCTAGTATCAGTAATGCGCGTCATTCTGTCCTCTCCCTTTATTCGTTCCTGCTCCTGCACCTACACAGCTCATTTCCCGCTAGGTGGCGCTCTTTTGCCAATGCGCGTGCCACGCGTGGGAAAAAATAACTCACGGCTCTATCAGTGGCCTTTGTTCACTATTCAGAGAATATTTTTTTATCGTCATAAGTGACTACAAAATTAGAAACAATCAGGACGTCTCAATTGTTTTAAAGAACACCATTTATTTAAGTGAAATCTTGTGTTCTGATTTGAATGAGATCCAGATGAGAGCGCTCAGAAGGAAGTGGACCTCAGAGACGAGGGTGAGCTGGTATGGATGGACGGCTTTTCCTCGGGGAGAGGTTCTCAGCTGGGTAGGAGCGCTGGCCCGGTGATAGAGGCCATTGCACCAATTCTGGACGTGCAGTGTCTTCAAGGTCCAGACGCATGGCAAGGTGAGGCTTCATCTTAAGAATCCAAACTTGGATGTCCAATCCAGGGAGTGGTGTATGACAACTAGAGATGCCAGGCATCCACGTGGGTTCAGCTAGAGGAATGCGTGTACACTCATGGCATTGGCCTCCAAAGGCCGGGAGAGGCAGGAAATATGCGGTGAGCTTTGATACTCAGAGGAATGATGAGAGTTGACAGAGGCGCTGGGAGCACAGCCAAGAAGGCTAGGTTCAGTGCAGGACATGGACCTTAGGGGCAAATGAGGTGAAAGGCATGGGAACTGGGAATTTAGGCCAGAGCCCAGGCAAATGGACCAAGCAGACATCATGTTTCAGGACCCTGGCAGGCCACCACATCTACTGTCACACTTTGCTTGACCAGAAGTCCTAATCAGACACCTGGGAAATGCATTGCACTCAATGGCTGGGTATACTTCTTGCAAGTAGTACTAATACATGCTTTCGAAAGAGATTGCTTTAAAAAGGGTGGGTGGAACATCAACAAATCAAAGCCTCACAGTATTTCCAAATGCCATATTGAATTGTGCCCAAACTGATTATGGCTTCAGATGAGGGAGATTTTTAGAGTCGAAAAGAGCTCCTTGGTCTCTTTTGATGTCTGTCCTCCATTTCTCTCTCTCTCTCTCTCTCTCTCTCTCTCTCTCTCTTGTCTTTCAGCTAAAATTACTGGGATCATTCTCCTGTCACATTTCTCTTTTGGGTCCCTTGTGACTTCCTTCATTACTCACTCTTCTAGGACTCTGATTTTCACAAGGGAAGTTTTCTTCTCATGAACATTTCCAGTTCCTCATTATGTTGTCTCTCCTTCCAGAATGACATTTATTTCCTCTTGAGGCTTAGTCTTTTTTTTTTTTTTAAGATTTTATTCATTTATTTGAGAGAAAGAAAGCACAGGAGAGAGGAGGGGCAGAGGGAGAGGGAGAAGGAGAAGCAGACTCCCCTCTGAATGAGGAGCCACATGGGGTGTTTGATCCCAGCACTCCAAAATCGTGACCTGAGCCAAAGTCAGACACTTAACTGAGTGAGCCACCCAGGAGCCCCTGTGGCTTAGTTTTAAGCTCATCATATGCACATTTACCCAAATGATAAATAATGTCATTCTCTACCTCATTTCCCTGGACTTTATCTTTTGTAGCTCCTAACTACTGGGTCAACAGCTGCTTTCCATTCTTAGTTCTGGGCCTAACTCAGTAATTATTATTATTATTATTTTTAAAGATTTTGACGGGGGAGGGACAGAGAGGGAAAGAGTGAGCACACAGAAGAAGGGAGAGAAGCAGAGGGAGAGAGAGAAGCAGCCTCTCCTCTGAGCAGGGAGCCTGATGCGGGGCTCGAACCCAGGACCCTGAGATCATGACCTGATCTGAAGGCAGATGCTCACTGACTGAGTCACCCAGGTGCCCCTGACTCAAGAACTGTACTCCACATCTTTACCCCCAACATCCAGCCCACTCTATGAGGAGCAAGCCAATGCGGCCAGGCCAAGCCCCACTACACAGGACTCCTTTCTCCCAATGTTGACCTAATCCACACTATTGGGATACTGTCTTGGGTTATTTTCCATAATTTTTCCAATTTTTCTACCTATTGCTTCAAGCTCCCTAAAGAAGCTGAGTTTTGATATGAAGCAAAAGTACTTGGGTGGTCCAGGTTTCCTGTCTAGCTCTTATTAGCTCCTTCCTCTGTGGTAGGAGGATGAAGAGCCCTACTCACTAGTCCGTCATCCAGTGCTTCTCAGAGAATCTCCCAAAACAACCACTGTGCTCTGCCTGCATCTCCATTATTCCCCCAAAACTTTTGTGGCCATATCCCACCCTCCCAATATTAATGCTTTACTCAATCACACCTGAACTTCCCAGGATTTTTATTTTTTATTTTCCTGCCAGCTTTTAGGCATTTTCTTCCCTGTTGTTTCTATTAAATTAAATTAATTATTTTTAAGCTCGATCCATGTAAATATCCAGCTCCAGTTTTGCCTTAAAGAAATAAACTTTATTAGAACACAGCTATGTGCATTCATTTATATATTGTCAATGCTGCTTTTATTCAAAGGAACTGAGAATTGTGACAGACAAAGCCTAAAATATTTACTATCAGGTTCTTTTTTTTTAATTTTTAAAAGATTTATTTATGTGACAGAAAGAGAGAGAGCAAGCACAAGCAGAGGGAGAAGGAAGGCTTCTCTCTGAGCAGGGAGCCTGATGCGGGGCTTGATCCCAGGACCCTGGGATCTTGACTTGAGCCAAAGGCAGATGCTTAACAACTGAGCCACCCAGGTGCCCCTCTTTACAGTTTTTCTGATAGACTTTATTTTTTATTTCATCCAAAAATACTCAGGATGTATCTCTAAAAGATAAGTACTCTTTAAAAAATATAAATACATTATCATTATCACATCTGTAAATAAAAGTAAATCCATAGTATTACCATATATCCAGTTAGTATTCAAATTTCCAATTACTTAAAAAATGACATATTGAATGATAATCTGGATCCATATTAAGTTTAGACATGATATGAAATTGATATGTCTTTTTAATTTTTACTTTATTTTTTTAAAGGTTTATTTATTTATTTGAGTGAGAGAGAACACAGTGGGAGAGGGAGAAGCCGACTCCCCTCTGAGCAAAAAGCCTGATGCGGGGCTCGATCCCAGGACCCCAGGATCATGACCTGAGCTGACGGCAGACACCTACCTGACCGAGCCACCCAGGTGCTCCTGATATGTCTTTTTTAAAAAATGGAGATAAAAGTTACACATAACCATAAAATTTACACGTACGTATGCACATATTTACACATGATTAAAGCTGCTATAAAATATTTTATACAAGTCTTTTTATGGACATATATTTTCATTTTCCTTGGATAAATATCTAATAACAGAATAGTTCTGCCCTAGGGGAAGTATATGTTTCAGTGTATGCAAAGCTCTCATACTGTTTCCAGAGAGGTTTTTCCATTTTGTGCCTCCACCAAAATTGTTGTGTGGTTGCCCTAGGAAATGTAGCATCAATATCCTGCCCAAAATAGGTCTGCATGTCAAGACTGAAGATACCACACTAAAAGGGTATGAAAAGATTTATGATTCACGCGATGGGACTTTCTGGGGTGAGCAGGGTAGACCCAAGCGGGTCCTGACTATCTTTTTTTTTTTTTTAAGATTTTATTTATTTATTTGAGAGAGAGAGAGAGAGAGAGCACAAGCAAGAGGAGGGAAGAAGCAGACTCCCCGCTGAGCAGGGAGCCCGATGTGGGGCTCGTTCCTGGGACTCTGGGATCATGACCTGAGCCTAAGGCAGACACCCAACGACTGAGCCACCCAGGCCCCCAAGGTCCTGACTGTCTTGAGTGAAGGAGGAGGGTGAGTGGCATGTGGATTTGGGTTTTTTTGTGGCTAGAGGGCAGGTTAGAGTGGGGGGGGGGTGTTGATTTGGCCTCCAGCAGTGCCAATGGGGGGACCTGTGGGCTTTCTTATAGTCCTGCCTGTATGTAGGATGAAAGGAAGAAGGTGGGGCTTGCAATCTATCAGTAGTCAGACATCAAAAACAGCATCGGTCCCATTAGTATACTACCTATGTCTGTGTTTATATGTAAATGCATGTATCTTGCAGACAGTTTGTACTTGGTTTGATTTCTAAAACCCAGTCCAACAACATCTGTTTTGTAATGGAAATATTTGATCCATTTACATTTAATGATATTATTGACATGGTGTGGGTTGAAGTCTACCAAGTCATTATTTGTTCAATCTATTATTTATTTGTTCCTCTGTCTCTCCTTTCCTGCCCGCTTTTTGAGTAAATCAAATTTTGTTTAGTATTCCATTTTGATTTCTTTTAATTTTTTAGGCTTTTTATGTACACCTTTTAGTATATTTAAATTTTTTAGTGGTTACAATGTGCATCATTCACTTATCATAGACTACTTAGAGTTAATATTGTATTATTTCACATAAAATACAAATATCTTACAACAGCGTAATCCCGTTTGCTGTGATTGTTCTAGTAATTACATCTGCCTGACAGGTGACCCCCAAATTTAGTGACATAAGCAAACATTTATTATGCTTGTGGATTCTGTGGGTCAGGAATTTGGACAGGGTACAGTTCGGGATGAATTATCTCTCTTCATTCATGTCCAGAAACTCAGCTAGGAGACTTGAACCCTGGGGGCCGGAATTATTCAAAGGCTCATTTATTTGTATATCTGGCATTTGACTCTGGTTGTCTGGATTTTCAGCTAGAACTACCCACGGCCTCTCTACGGGGCTTTGTGGCAATATGAGGGCTGCATTGCAGAAGGAACATCTGAAAGAAAGACAGACTTGGGGGGAAGCCTAACTAGCCTTTAGGACTTAGCTTTGGAAGTCACTCTGCATCTTTGGCCACATTTTACTTGTCAAGGCAGCTGTTGCAAAGCCCAGGCCATATTCAAGAGAGAGGAAGTTAGACACCACTGTGTTATGGAAGGAGTGTCAAGGAGCAACTATGGGACCAGAAGGATTTCTAGAGTTTTTTTGAAAAAATACCTTTGACCACACTCTGCCCTCTGGTTACAGTTCATCCCTTCTCTCATTTAAAATAGGCTCCCCCCTTCCCTATGACTTCCCAAAGTCTTGTACTTTGATGGGATCAGGCTCAGTCTCAATGTCTAGGATGTCATCCTCTAAATCAGGCCCAGCTGGTGACGAGGCACATTGAGGGTACACCTTCTCACATATCTCCATCTGAATCGTATCTCCATCTGAAGGCCTGGAAACTAAAGAGACATGTTATCTGCTTCTCCCTCCCAAACCAATGGTGGTGGGACAGACATATGATAAGGAGTACAGACACTGACATTCAGAAGACGAGAAGACCCAGGAGGTGCACGAGATCATGGAACTGATCCATGGTCATTGTGAAATTCAGCCAGAAACATGTTCCCAGTTCCTTGATAGGGTCCTGATCCTTCTTTCCGGGAATGGTTCTCCATGGTTCTTATCTCTACCCTCAGCTCTTTCTTCTATCCTTTGTGTGGTCCTTTCTTTTTTTGTATGAAATGCCCAGTGTTTGAAGTTGTAGTGTTTTTAGATGCTTCCTGTTGATAGTAGTTTGGAGGTCCAAGGGCTTCTTTTCATTTTGTATCATCTATCTTTTTAGTTCAAGCTGGGAGTGTTTTTGTTACTGTAATTAACAGTAATTCTCTTTAAAGTTTTGTGATCTTTCTATGAGTTTATCTGAGATCACATTAGACAAAAGCCATACCCAGAAATTTCATGGAGATAAATTCTTCTCTATTTTGGGATTCCTGTAAGGCTGCAGAGGGTCAACATCCTTAAAATTCTTAGAAACTGTACTGTTTCTAAGGAAAATATTTGTAGCATGCTCTTGGGATCCTCAGAGAGCTTTTAGTCTCACTGAATAGTTCTTGGAGGCAACTATTTAGATCTTTCTGAGGTCTTAACAGATGACTATGTAATTGTACCCAGGATTTGATCTTTGTTTTGATGCTCTTTCTACATTTGAGAATTTTGAAAATGTTGAGAATGAGAAATAGGTCTTTTTAAAAAATATTTTGTTTGTTTATTTATTTATTTATTTGAAAGAGAGAGAGAGAGAGATTGCACAAACAGGGGGAGGGACAGAGGGAGAGAGAGAGAATCTTAAGCCTACTCCCCACTGAGCATGGAGACCTATGTGGGGCTTGATCTCACTTGAGCCACTTAGGTGCCCCCAGATTTTTTTAACCTAGGAAATTCTGAATCCTTCACATTTTCTATAAATTTCACTTAAAAGTGGAATGATTCACTGGTTAGCTCATGTCTCGCCTCCCTCATTTTACAATAGGGAGCTAGAAGAATCCAGGAAACACCTCTAACACCCTCACTGGGATTCTCCTTAAATAGAGCATCCAGGTTATTAGGTATACTTTATATCTTACACATTTCCCTAGGCAACAGTGTTGCAAAATTTTCTACCAATGTATAACAAAGTCCCTTTTCTTCAGTTTCCAATAATATTTCCTTCAGGTTTCTTTCAGCTTACTGACAATTTTCTCAAGAGTCATCAGACTTCTGTTAACAGTGTTCCTGAGGCCCTTCACACTTTTATTAACACTCTCCTCAAGGTCCTTCCAGCTTCTACCCGCTGCCTGGTCCCAGAGCCACTGCCACGTGCTTGGGTTTAATTTGTTTATTTTGTATATTGCAAAGTAGGCACTCTCTTCTAGTTAATTTGGTTGCACGAGCAAAAGCAATGCCTATTAGACTCATGAATTCTGTGGGTCAGGAACTTGGACAGGACACAGTGTGGATGGCTGGTCTTTGCTTCTCAATGTTGGGAACTCAGCCAGAGGACTTGAAAGCCGGGGGCCTGGAAACGTCTAAAAGATCATTCATTTGTACGCCTGGCAATTGATGCTGGTTCTTGGCTGGGCCATTAGCCGGGGCTATTAGCTGCAACATTTACATGTGGGCTCCCCAGGTGGCCTGAGTTTCTTGACAACATGGTTCCAAGGGTTTCAAGAGTGAGCATCCCCAGAGAGAAAAAAAACCAGGTGAGTGGCATATCGCCCTTTATGACTTAGGTCTGGGGGCGTATCTCTATCAATGACTGTATGCACAGGATTTTAATTTATAGAGGTGACTGAGGGATGATGAAGAGAGATCAATGCCACTGAAAACAGAATTTATTCCTTACAGTTTCCAAGAGAAGGAAGCATGCGATGCCATGCAGGGCAACCTGGGGAAGCACCACGTTCGACCAGGAGGCAGAAGCAGGAGCAAGGGGAAAGCAGGCTGAGGGTTTTTATTGGGTTTTCAGTAGGAAAGGCAAAGAAGGCCAGGGGCAACAGTTTAGGATCGATAGTCTGCTGCCTGATGTTCTCCAGTGGCCCAGTCCTGGGTCCTGCGGCAATCCAAGGCCAGGGGAGAGAGTTAGGGAAAGCTGTATGGGGATAGGGTCTCAGGAGCAGTTGGTCTACATATGAAGGACATGTTTCTGAACTGGTTTTGCATGGCCTCGGGAATTTGCTAGCCCTAGGGGAAGCGGTCTCTCCCCTGCCAGCAAGGCCTCCCAAGATGTCAAAACATCATAGAGTAAAAATCATGATGAATATAATATTTTTTGCTCCATTCTAATTTTTGAAGACATCATGGAGTCCAGCTTGCATTCAAGGAGATCGTTAGACTCCAACTTTTGAAAGCAGCATCTACCTCTGGAAGAACACGTACACTAACCTATTGTGGACATGTGCCCCCCCCCCCCACCATACAGTCTGCTCACCTGTCCTTTGTTACCACTGTCAAGAGTCTCTCATTTCTGCGCATATTATAAACCGCGCAATGCTATGCTATGAGTTTTGCTTTAAACAGTCAGTTGCCTTTTAAACTTTTTTTTTTTTAATATTTAATTTATTTATTTGAAAGAGAGACACAGCGAGAGAGGGAACACAAGCAGGGGGAGTGGGAGAGGGAGAAGCAGGCCTCCTGCTGAGCAAGGAGCCTGATGCAGGCTGGATCCTAGGACCCTGGGATCATGACCTGAGCGGAAGGCAGATGCTTAATGACTGAGCCACCCAGGCGCCCTGGTCAGTTGTCTTTTAAGGTAATTAAGAGAAGGGGAAGAAGACACCATTTTACAGTCCATCCCTCACTTACCGTTTTCAGTATTCTTCCTATAAACCCATACTCTGGAATCAACCTCTTGAAGCAGGCAGAACATTTATTTGGCATTTATTGTAGAGAGCGTCTACTTTGAAAAATTATTTTAGCTTTCAATTCTCCAAAAATATCGGACAGTGGATGGCTTTATGGTTGTTTATTTTGAGAAGGTCACCCCCACTACTCCCTCTCCTGGTCTCAAGTGCGAGTCCTCCGCTTATCCATCCCTCAGGGCCACTGTCCTCTGGAGGCCCCCCCTCCAGTCTTTCATCCCCACCCCCTGTAATTCACATGTGACTGCAGTACTTGTCTGATTTCTTTTTTTGAATTCTGATTTTATTTTGCTCTTCTCACCCCCATTCTGTCATGTAAGGTAGCTCCCGAGTCCCTGTGAGTTGGTAGGTGAGTGTAGAGGCTCCATGAGATTCAGTTTTGATATTTCCGGCAAGCCTACTTCATGGTGGTGGTGTGTTAGTCCTCGGGAGTCCCGCACTAGCTGGTGTTCTCTCCTTCTGTGATGTGACCAACCGCTGCGTGGAATATCTGTATTCACTGGCTCGTTAGGGGCACAGCTTTCCTTTTTTTTAGTTGAGCTCCTAATATGATATGAATTTGGTAGTCTGGTTTTTATATCTGAGTAGATACTATATAGAATGAGATTTTCACTGGGAGTCTTGGGGTCTAAATTAGAGGCTCTTCCTCTCTGAACGAGACTGTTTAAATAAATCATTTTGATTTTAATAAAACAGAAGCTGTTGGACACCAGGAGACTTGACCTTTATTCTGATTATTTTCCAGGCCAAGTATGACCTATTCTCTGGCCCTTTGTCCATGAGATATACATTCAAATCATGTCTGAGCCCCAGAACTGGCATGGAACATGTTTTGTGACTGGGGCAGAGTGAAAGGTTTTTTGTTTTTTGTGTTTTTTTTTTAAAGATTTATTGATTTATTTATTTGTCAGAGAGAGAGAGAGTATGAGCATAAGCAGGAGGAGCAGCAGACAGAGGAAGAAGGAGAAGCAGGGTCCCTGCTGAGCAAGGAACCTGACATGGGGCTCGATCCCAGAACCCTGAGATCATAACCTGAGCCCAACAAGGTAGACACTTAACTGACTGAGCCACCCAGGTATCCTCCAGTGAAAGGTTTTACCCCAAACCTTCAGCTCAAATCTCTGCAAATATAACTGGGTAACTATTCTGAGATGAGGAAACATCTGGAAATATCTTATTGTTTCACTTACAGCAAAAGTTACGAGCTTATCAATTAATTTAAGTATGATTTTTTCATCTTATTTAAAGCACTGATAGCAAAACGTTTTCTAATCTTGTATATGTGTAACTACATCTATGTATCCTGTAATATTTGATTATTTATCTCTCTATCTATCTTCATATCTATCCACCCTCTGTCTTTTCACTGACCCATCTTTCTATCCTGAAAGGGCCCTGGGTCTTGTCTTGTCTGGTTTAAGAACAAAGAATTATAATTTAGATTATTGATTTGCCCACGTCCATACCTTCCCCTCCAAGGGTTTGAGTCTCAAAGTCTCAGTCCTAAAACCCTAGAGAGCTTTTCCAACCAGGGCCCAGGAGAATGGCCACTGCCAAGAAGGGTGGTAAGGAGAAGAAGGAGGGCCATCCTGCCATCAATGAGGTGGTGATCAGAGAACACACTGCAAACATTCACCAGCACTCTCAAAGACATCCAGAAATTTGCCATGAAGGAGATGGGAACCCCAGGTGGGCCCCTTGATGCCAGGCTCAACACCATTGTCTGGGCCAAAGGAATAAAGAATGTTCCATACCATATCCCTGGGCAGTTGTCCAGAAAACAGTGAGGATGAAGATTCACTAAACAAGCTCATTACCTTGGTTTCTTATATGCCTTTCACCATTTTCAAAACTCTATAGAAGTTAATATGGGTGAGAACTATCTGCTAATTGTCAAATAAAGGTATAAAACTGCAAAAAAAACACCCCCACAAAAATCAAACACCCCTACCACCCTCCACTCCCACCCCCGCCCAATTAAAACAAACCCTAGAGGGATGGGGGAATCTGACTTTCTTACTCTTTCCCACTTCACATCAGTGGCAATAAACACATTTCTCCCATCACTGATTACAAGGTGAGTAGGTTTCTTGAAAACAAGTTCTTTAAATAAAGAAGAAGAAACAATAAACAGAGATTCAGAGAACAAAAGACGATATTCACAGTCACGTTAATGTCAGTTTTGTTTGATTCTCAAGAGCAGGAAAAATGCTCATGTTTGGGAATTAGGGTTGGGGGAAGGTCAAGGCCACAGAGGTAATTTTCCTGGGGAATCTTCCTAATCTCAGGTTATTAAAAAATTTTCTTAGACATCCTTTGAAATGATTATGTAATAACCTCTATAGATTCACTGCAGTTTACTTAATGTTCCCATTAATTGTGAGCATTTAGATTACTTGCAGAATTTTTCATATATATATTCACATATATCTTGCAGAGATGAACACCTTCCAGCAGGGAGCTGGAGCAACGCAGTTTTCCACATCCTAGTCCAGGGGTGCAGGAAGGAGCTCAGGAGGTGGTGGCCGTGCCTGGACATCCCCTTTGCTTGGTAGTCTATTCTATTCATAATATACTTTGTTCTTTTCATTAGTGGCACTCAGCCTTTGACATATTTGTTGTAAGTTTATTTCTCAGTTTGCTACTTGCTTTTCAGGGTTTTCGAAAAGTCAAATGTTGAATTTTTTAAAAAGAATTTTTACTTAGTTATTTTGAGAGAGAGACAGACAGAGAGAGAGAGACAGAGAGAGAGATCTCAAGCAGATCTCACAATGAGTGCAGAGCCCCATGTGGGGCTCGATCTCACGACCCTGAGATCATGACCTGGGCTGAAACCAAGAGTCAGACACTTAACCAAGTGAGCCACTCAGGCATCCCTTAACTTGCTTTTATGCTTAGAAAGTCCCTACCCTACCGAGAAATCAGATATTCATTTATATACTCCCTTGTTCCTCCCTCCCACTCTTCTTTCTTCCTTCCTTACCTTCCCCGCCTCTTCCTTTCTCCTCCTTTTTCTTCCTTTCTTTCACTTTGAAACATTTAACTCTTTAACCTCCTAGGATTAGTTTTGGGTTTTGATATGAGAGAAAGACTCATATGCATCTTTTCTTTTGTAACCAAACATCTCAGCGACTTTTATTGAATAATTGAAATTCTTAAAAGGTGAAGGACTTTTTCAAAGATAGCAGATTCTGATTTTCTAGTCCACAGCTCTTGGCAACTTAGTCCTCGGGTTGAACGGTGTTCAGAGATTAGCTTCAATATTTCAACGGTCTATCAGAAATCAGTTTGGGGCACCTGGGTGGTTCAGCCATTAAGTGTCTCAGGTCATGATTCCAGGGTCCTAGGATCCAGCCCCGCATCAGGCTCCCTGTTCGGAGGGGAGTCTGCTTCTCCCTCTCCCTCTGCTGCTCCTCCTGCTTGTGCTTTCTCTCTATCTCTGTCAAATAAATAAATAAAATCTTTTTAAAAATCAGTTTATCCTTTAGGAAAGAAAAGGTTTATCCATGATAAAACTCAAAGTATTAAGTTTTGTTGTTGTTTTTACTTTTTTTAGATTTTTTAAAAAGATTTTATTTTTTTGACAGAGAGAGAGAGAGATCACAAGCAGGCAGAAAGGCAGGAGGAGGGAGAGGGTGAAGCAGGCTCCCCGCTGAGCAGAGAGCCCGATGCTGGGCTCCATTCCAGGACCCCGAGATCATGATCTGAGCTGAAGGCAGAGGCCCTAACCCACTGAGCCACCCAGGCGCCCCTAGATTTTTCAATTCAATTCAATGTAGTTGAGCAAACATGTTCTGAGCACCTGCTAGGTACCAGGTTTCCGTGCACAGATCTGGATTCTTCACGGCAGTAACATTGACAAGTTAAGAATAATCAATAATTAAAGTTTTATAAATAAAACCTTTCAAAACTGAGGTCTACAGAGGAGAAGTTACAGCCTGAGGAAATGTTACGGCATTTCTTGAAGTCAGGGGCCGCACCTATTTATTTTCATATACTCAGCCCCTCGCGCGATGCCCAGGACCAGATTTCTTGAAGAAAGTAGAATTGAAAAGAACTTCTGGCTGCTGAAAAGGCCACAACGTGGCATGTGATAGAGTTTTTAAGCCCCTTTGGGAGGCAGGGAATCCAAATGTCCAATTTGAACATATTTTTCTAGAGAGGATTCATATTTTTTACCAAACTCTGAGAAGATTCTATAACTGCCTCTCCCTCCCAATTAAGAAACATTGTCCTTACTAAAATACAGTCCTGTGAAGAAGATCTTGCAAAGAAAACCTCATTTGAGGGGCACCTGGGTGGCTCAGTCGTTAAGTGTCTGCCTTCAGCTCAGGTCATGGTCCCAGAGTCCTGGGATCAAGCCCCGCATCGGGCTCTCTGCTCTGCAGGAAGCCTGCTTCTCCCGCTACCATTCCCTCTGCTTGTGTTCCCTCTCTCTCTGTACTCTCTCGCTATGTTTCTCTCTGTCAAATAAATAAAAAAAATCTTTTAAAAAGAAAACCTCATTTGATTCACTTAACCATTCCATAAGACCTAGATTTCATGAAGGCAGGGGTGTATTTTTAAACAGAAATAGCACTTGGCTTCTTCAAGGAGCTTGAAAAAATGCTCTCTCCTTCCCCAAGTGCCTCAGAGGTTACTGGTATAGAAAGAACCCCAGATGGAGGGTAAGTGCTAATAAAATTCTCCAGATGGATCAATCAGCTGGAACTATCACCTATTCTGTTGTGTTCTAACTTAACAGTAGGCTGTCTTCACTGCCCTTGTAGGCTGGGAATGTCCAGGAAACTTCCCTCTGAGGGCACCCCTCCCATGAGAACAGTCCCAGCGGTGACCCAGCCTCTGAAGATCAGCCTGGCTACACGGCAGGCCTCTCACTACCTTACCAGCCCCGAAGCCCAGACGCTCCTTGTGTGATAGCTGCCATCAGGTGGTCCCATTCTCACAAGCTTCTCTGGGCGGGTAACCTCCCAGTGAGGCTTTGGTTACTAATGCACATATGCACACACACACACACACACACACACACACATACACACACACCCCTGTCTGGAGGCCGTGGTACCAGGAACAATGGAGACTTACACAGAACAAACGAATAAAAAATTGCAATGAGCACTGGGTGATGTACGGAAGTGTTGAATGACTGTATTTTACACCCGAAATGAATAATCACACTGTAGGCTAACTATGAAAACAAACCAACACAAAACCCAGGAATGAAAACTCATAAAGTTTTGAGGAAAGCAATGCCGAAATGGTCTATGATGTGCAGATTTCTTCCAAGGAAAAGAAATATCAAGATATGCTTGTCCTAGTAAAATCAATTTTTTTTTTTTTTTTTTTTTTTTTTTTACCGAAGGCCCTTCCTAGAGGGAATTTGAGACGGAGCAGGCCATCTTGCGTTCTGTGTGGGGCTCGGCACTGCTTCGTCGCTCCGGACGCCGTGTGGAAATGTCCACTAGATGGCGCCCCAGTCCAGGCAATTAGTCCCCAGTCTTGGCAGGGAGACAGATTTTGGTATTAATGCCAAAGTCCTGGAGGCAAATTAACACAAGGCCTATTGATTCTTCACCTAGATATTTCAGTTTCTACCAGAAGAATTCCCTTCTCTCTGTCACTCCACACGCATTCTTTTTTTAAACAAGCCGCAAAAAAGAAAAGCTAATGTTCTGTTGTTTATTTAACCACGTTCCTAAAAAGATGTGTGTGAACTCATTAATTACATTATGCATTTCAGGAAATGATTTTTAAATTATTGGCAATGAGGGGCGCCTGGGTGGCTCAGTCGTTAAGCTTCTGCTTTCGACTGGGGTCATGATCCCAGGATCCTGGGATCGAGCCCTGCATGGGGCTCTCTGCTCTGCAGGAAGCTTGCTTCTCCCTCTCCCACTCCCCCTGCTTCTGTTCCCTCTCTCTGCCAAATAAATAAATAAAATCTTAAAAAAATAAAAAAGTAAATTATTGGCAATGATTCCTACCACTTTAGCTGTGTGGTAGAAGGCGTCCTTGATTGGAGTTGGAAAGGGCAGCTTGGGGACAAGGCTCTTCCTGAGGTGTGACATTAGCCAGGTCTCAGGGCCTCAGTTTCTTCACCGAAAGTAACAGTAAAACTCACCAGACTACTTAAAAGAGAGTTCTCTGTTGTCATTTTTTTTTTTTATTTGCTGGTGATGCAGGCTAAAATGTTTACTGGTGAAACCAGATGCGGAATTTATTTTAAAGTATTCTAGGGGAATAAAACAGCACTTGATGAGAGAAAGACTAGCAAGTCTTTGAAAATGAGTGGGGGTCTGTGCGCTAGCGTGCTTACCTTTGTACCTGCTTAAAATGTTCCAAAATAAAAGGTTAGAACACATTCAGGCACGACAAGGCTGGTGTAAAGATGGTGCCAGATATTCTCAGTGCTAAATCATTATAAATTATTGTTTATCTTTCCTGTGCCTCAATCATCTATGAGATGAGGGATTTGGACCAGCCTAATGGTAAGCTCCTATCACCATCTAATTTTTATGAATGTTGAACACCAGCCTCTGTTGTAAGTGGTGCACATCTAGGAACAGGTGTCTACTCGGTCAGGCCTCAGTCTCCTAGTATAGACCTTCCTTAGCTACCTCATCTAAACCCAGGCCCTCAGACCTCACAGGCAATCTTAGCATTTTCTTCATTGTATTTATCACTACAGACATTGTAGACTGAATGTGTCTCCCCCACCTCATTTCTGTGTTGAAGCCCTAATCCCCAACATGACTGTATATGGAGACAGAGTCTCTAAGGAGGTAATTAAGGTTCAGTGGGACTATGCAGATAGGGCCCTAATCCAACAGGACTGAAAAGGGAGGGACACCCGGGTTGTGTGTAGGGAGGGAAGGCCTCATGAGGACACAGCAGGAGGGCAGCCGGCTGCAAACCACGGAGAGAGGTCTCAGGTGAAACCAACCCTGCCGACTCCTTGATCTTGAACATCCGGCCTCTGGAACTGTGAGAACATTCACTTCTGCTGCTTGACCCCCTCAGCCTGCAGTGTTTTGTTATGGAAGCTCTGGCAGATGAACATGGTCAGAAATCATCTTTCTGGTTTGCTTCTGTTTCTAATCTGATGCCCCGCCCAGAACATACACACGGGGGGATGGCACTTGGCACACGGCAGGGCACCGAGGAACATATGCTCAGTGCAGACACGAATGAGCTTCTGATGCAACAGAGTGTTTGCCCTATGCTTGTTTGGTTTGTAGCTCAAAGTCCCTAGGTCAGATGTGTCCCCCTTGAACTGTGATTTTTACGAATGTAGCATAGAGAATTTGAACTCAGAGGGCACAGGTGGTGGAGGAGGGCCAAGGTCACTGACAAAACTGTTGGCCGTCCTTTGCCGTCAGCCCTTCCTTGCCATGAGCACCTCAGGCCCCCTAGAACGTCCAGCCATGCTTTAGGAACCAGAATGCTCTTCACCTGGGGGGCATGCATCTGGGTGCAGAATACACTGTAGCCGTGAGTGAACCCCTCATCCTGTTTGTTCTGACCTACTCTACAGTTTCACCAAGGATTCGTGTCGTCAGAAGAATTACCACACAGACTTGAGAACAAGACAGTCCTGTTCACACTCAACCGCCCGGATGTTAGAGGGGACAGTTCTCCTGGATTCCAGAGGGTGTCCTCTAAAGACAAAGACTGTTAATCACAAATAATTGCCATTGTCGCAAGTGAAAATAACACTCATTGTTGGATGTTATTTATTTATGGCTTCTTCTACATCTTGTTTTTATTTTGTATTTATTTTTAAAGATTTACGTATTTATTTTAGGGGGTAAGAGACAGAGGGAGAGAAAGAATCCTCAAGCAGGCTACAGGGAGTCTGACTCAGGGCTTGATCCCATGACCCCTGAGATCATGACCTGAGCTGAAACCAGGAGTTGGATGCTTAGCCAATGAGCCACCCAGGCACCCCTAGATCTTCTTTGGATCCCGTCCAGGACACCCCTCTGTTATTACTTGTCATGTCATTACTATGCATTACTTGTCATGCCTGCCTCCTGTGTAGGCTGTGACAACGTCTCTGTCTGTGTTTTTTTATGACCAAGACATTTTTTAAAAAGATTTTCTTTCTTTCTTTATTTGACAGAGAGAGAGAGAGAGAGAACAAGCAGGCGGAGCAACAGGCAGGGGGAGAGGGAGAAACAGGCTCCCCATGGAGCAGAGAGCCCCACGTGGAGCTTGATCCCAGGACCCTGAGATTATGACTTGAGCCCCAAAGGCAGACACTTAACCAACTGAGCCACCCAGGCGCCCCCAAGACATTTTTTAAAAAAAGATTTTATTTATTTACTTGTCAGAGAAAGAACATAACTGGGGGAATGACGGAGGGAGAAGTAGGCTCACTGCTGAGCAAGGAGCCCAATAAGGACTCAATCCCAGGACCCTGAGATCATGGCCTGAGCCCCAAAGGCAGACGCTTAGCTGACTGAGCCAGCCAGGCGCCCCTGACGGAGACATTCTTGAGAAGAGCTGCTCAGGTATTTTTTAGAATGTGCCCCAGTCTGGGTTTGTCTGACATCTTCCTCATGATCAGATGGGGCCACAAGCATATCACTGAGATGAAGACCGCTCTCATCACAGCATATCTGGGGTGCATCATGGCCACAGGACATCACGGGTCAGTTTCACCTGACCACCTGGTGAAGGTCACATTTGTCAGGTTTCTTCCCTGTGAAGTTACTATTTTTCCCTTTTCCTGTGTGTTCCTTGGAAGCGAGTCACTAATTCCAGCCCTCCCCAGCTCTCTCTGCTAGAGTGGGGTGGTCGCTACATGTTCTAGGGCCCCTCTGTGAGCAGCCTGTGTCCCTCCTCCCCATTTATTTATTTATTCACTCATTTGTCCCCGTCAATAGAGGCTCATGCAAAAAATAATGACTTTCTATTGGCACAGTTCTGTCCACATGTACCAGATGCTGATACGCTAGGTTGTTAAAAACAAAATGTTAACCGGGGTGCTTCTCCAGGTGGGAACAGATGAGCCCACTGATCCACATGGGCTCGGGCTCTGCGGTGCCCTCGTCGTTCTGCTCGAGGCTCTGCTGGAGCCTCGTGACTGCCGGGTTCTCACCTTCCCTTCCCTGCCGGTGCTGGCGCAGACCATCCATGCGGTGACGTCACGGCTGCCCCACCCTCGTCTGAGTTGCCTGATTTGCTCTCCCTCCGGCTTCTTCTAAATAAAATTGGGGGGATTAATCTTAGATTGACAGCAAAGTTGCAAAGACCGCCGAGTTCCTGTAACTCCTCGCCCTGTTCCAGCCTCCCCCATTGTTACCCTGTCACGGTCGTGGCACATTTGTCAAAATGAACATGAGAGAGATGGACAGTATTTCCCCCACTGACCTGAGTCGTCTAGGGGATAGGTCTGCCCATTTCCTGTCCCTCCACCCCAGGAGCCCCCAGCCCAGCCTGCAGTTGGTTCTGTTTGCCCAAAGGAGGGCCGGACGTGAATATCCTCGATATCTCATGTTCAGGCAGAAGCTGCTCCTGAGAAATCTACCACAAAGGGTTAACTAATGGGCCCCAGATACCCTTTAGGTTTTAGAGAGTACCTCCTAGCATATTTCAGTGAACAAATACATTCATTTAACTTATTGCTGCCCTTCTTGGATTTGTGACCTATTGTCATTCAGTTCTTAGCTTTCGTCTTTCAGAAGATAGTGACCACAGGTGTTTCCTTTCCCACATTCAGTTCTAGAAGCATTTGTTAATGACCACACCTGCTGTGCCCTTCACATCTGGCTGGGCATTCTAGGGGTGAAAAAGGCATAGACCTGAATGCCAGAAAGTTACAACTGAATGGGGGAAGAGGGAAGACCCATATTATGACCCATGGTCATAATAAAGGCAGAACACAAGAGAGATGTTGCAAGACTGGTAAACTGAATGTGTTCTTTTTCTTCAGAGTCCTTTGGGGTCCTTTGGGGGCCCCCAGTTACCTTCAAGATGAAAAGAGTATTCTTGGCCTGCTTTCCAAAGTCCTCTAAAATTCCTTATTATTTCCCCTCTCCTCTTCTGAATACCACCCATGCAGACCTTCTTTCAGATTTCCGCATGGAGGTGCTGTCTTATCTCTAGGCTTTGCTCCTGTGGTCCTGCCCCCCAGCACCCCTCTCCCCCACAGCCAGAACACCCTCGCTGTTTCCTGCCCAACACCCACACACGTGTCCTCAGGGGCTCATTGTGAACCTCTTCGGAAATGTACTCCCAACCCGGACCCAGTTAGGTCCTCCTGCCATGCCCTCTCAGAGCATCCTGAATTTTTGAATACATCACGTTTTTACAATGACCAGTATTTAAGGCCTGCCTTTCGTGGGTGGTGGGGAAGATATGCTTCTCCCAGCGAGGGACTCTGTACCTTGTTCCCCGTTCTGTGTCCGGTTCCTGGCCCGGAGTCTGGGCTAGGTGTGAGTTCAAGAGGATGACTACATGAATGAGTAGAATGAAAGATGAGTGGATAAAAAGCACAAGCAAAGTGTTTCTATGGTTTCAGGAGAGGGGAAAAGGCATTTAGGTGGTGAGGTCGGGAGGGGGTTCCTGGAAGAGCTGGCATCGGCCACGGTCTTGCAGGATGGAAATTCTGAGCTGGGATGCTACGCATTGCTGACAAGAATCAGCAGAAACAAGAGTGTGGAGCAGGAGGGAGGGACGAGTAAGGGCCATAGTGAGTAATCCGATTTGGCTAAAATCTAGGACAGACGTGAGAGAGAAGAGGGAAAGAAGAGCATATTATGACAAGGGACTCTATAGGATCAATGGGTAGATGAACTCAACAACTACTTAGTAACCAATTTAAAACGGAGCAAGGGTTAAACAAAGACCAGATGATCATCTGTTCAAAAATACAGTGCCAAGTATTCCCACACTAGATCAGAGTTTGAAGCAGACAATAATCCTAAAGTCTCCTTCCAATGAGATTCCATGATTCTATGATTCTGGGGATAAGTAGAGCTGAAGATCCCCGACCAAGGGAGTGACGTCACTAAACTCAGCTTTAGGATGAGAAAACTAGTAGGATCACTTCCAAAAGGAGCTGGTCTGCAGGTTTGGAGCTTGAGAGGGAGGTCAGGCAAGAGATGTGGAGGGAGCCCCATCTTGTTAGGGAGAAGAGGTGGTTGGAACTCTTAGGTGGAGAGTGAGCATTTGGGAGACAGCACAGAGGGAGAAGGGAAGAAAGCAGGGCAAGGAGACAGGAGGTGCTCCTGGGAAGTCAGGGAGGTGAGAGAGGCAGAGGATAGCCCAGGGTCATGAAAGCAGTGGGAAAAGCTTCTCACAAAAGAGATGTTATTCTGCAGGCTCGGGTCCATCATGAACAGGTGGGTGGATGGTGCCACGAGGGTCATTGCTCACCTTGGAGGAAGCAGTTTTGGGAGAAGAGTGGGCGAGAGGCCAGGTTGAGGAGAACATGGGACAAGTAAGGAAGGGGGAGATGGCAGAGGTTCTGTGGTTTCCTTAAGGTGAGTGGTGAACAGCAGAGAAGAGAGCAGAAGCTTGTGGAAAGGGGGGTGCAGGGAATGGGGCTGGGGTTTCATTTCAGTGAGAATAAACACAATCCCGTGCAGGCATGTGAAAGGAGTGGAATCTGGAGGGGAGAAGCCAAAAGGAGGGAGGCAAAGAGTTGACAGCTTGTGGTTTCAGGGGAATGGGGAGCGCTGGGGGGAGAGGTTGGCTTTGGCAACGAAGACAGCCGCCATCTTTTGCCGAGTCTGCAACTTGGTGGTGAAGGAGGGAGGTGAGGATTCAGAGACGTTGGAAGGTCAAGGCAGGAAAACAAGTCTCTGCAATCTCAATAAAACGGGAGATGAAGTTATTTCTAAGAATTGGAAGCTGAGACGGTCTGGCGTCTCTGGAGGAGCACGTGAGAACTGGAAGAGTTTAATGGTCATCGGGAAATGAATAAAAGAATTACCAAGTGTCATTGGGAATGAACGCAGACAGCTGAGGTTTGTGGCTTTGCTTCACTGTGCTCAGTGCTCAGGAGCTGGAAAGGAGGAAGTGAACTAGATCGGCACAGGCTTCCCTGGATTGGAAGTCTGCAAAGAAGGACGATGTGAGTGCATTTGCAACATGCGATGGGATGAGAAGCGACAAGAAGGAAGACAGCACTTGTGTCAAGGTCAGAGAGTGTGAAAGGGCGTGTTTACGGTGTGTCATCCAGAGCACATGTGTCTGGGGCTTGTGGAACCTGTGGCATTCTCCATCTCATCCCACACATGGCGCAGGGACACTGGACACCGGCAGGCCTGACACGTGGGTTTGTGGCGGTGGCAGGGACAGCACGGACATCTGGGGTAGGTCCCAGAGGATGAGAGAGGAAGATGGCAGATGCCAGGGGTGAGCCAAGAGGATGGGCCGCAGGTGAGCCACACTTTGGGGGCAATCTCAGAACAATCCAGGGGGGTCTCTGAGACGGTTTGGCATTCCCAGCAAGGTTGAAGCCAGAGAACATAGTCTTTTTTTTTTTTTTTTTCAGATTTTATTTATTTGACAGAGAGAAACACAGCAAGAGAGGGAACACAAGCAGAGGGAATAGTAGGGGGAGAAGCAGGCTTCCTGCCGAGCAGAGAGCCAGATGCGGGGCTTGATCCCAGGACCCTGGGATCATGACCTGGGCCGAAGGCAGACGCTTAACGACTGAGCCACCCAGGCGCCCTGAGAACATAGTCTTTTAAGATTCCTATTGTGACTATATTTATTGCCACGCTGGTGTGGCCCAGGGAATACAGAAAATCATAACTACCTCGTAGCACTGTGTGCGATAATATAGGGAGGGCGTTCCCAGGGTGTCAGACGGGTACTCTATAAATATCTGTCCCCTTTGTCCAAGCCCTCAGCGTCACACCAGGTCTTGCAGAGAAAACAAAAGAAAGAACCTGTGGGCTCTGCTCACCGGGAGGGGAGCTCACATTCTAGATGGGGAGAGAAAACACGGAGTGGGAGGCAGGGGAGGCTGCATGGTCTTCCATGACCTTCCTCACTTGAAACAATGATACCTCAGTCACCTGCCAACCCGTTAAGACTGAGGTTATGACAAGGACTCAGGGGAGGGAGCTGGGCTTTCCCCTGGGTGATTCTCATGGGCTCCAGAAGAGGTCCCCCGTGAGGCGGTCCTTGAACTGGGGAGGGGGATTTAGAAAAGCAGGGGATGGTGTGTGTCCAGGGCAGGAGAGGCAGGTGATACCAGCCGTGGGGAGGAGAGGCACCTCACAAGTGTTTTGGGGCATAGGCTACTGTGCTAGCAATCACCCCTCAGAGCAGTCCTAGGAGGTAAATCCTTAGGGTTCTTCTGGCTACAAGTCACAGAAGCCTGACTCAAGTCAGCGGGAAAGCAAGGCATTTTCCTGGCTTGGCTACCTGGATATGTGAGAGGGTTTCTCCCACTCTGTTTCTGTTCCTCAGTGCACCTTCCTCCCACCCACCCCGTGCACTAGCTGCCTCTCCCCTCAGGACTGGGACACATTTCTTCCATGCTCACTGGCAAGAGGGGGCCTGGCGGTTGGTTGTTTTCACTAAGGAGCCAAGAAGCTTCTGTTTTAGAAGCTTTCATCCTGGCTACCCTGAAACCAGCCGCTCACAGTGAGGATGGTGCCTGCAGTAGCCTAGAGTTCTGGTTCTCAGTGCTGGTCCTCAGTGGGGATGGAGCCTGCAGTAGTCTAGAGTGGTAGTCTTCAGTGGGGATGGAGCCTGCAGTGGTCTAGAGTGCTGGTCCTCAGTGGGGATGGAGCCTGCAGTGGTCTAGAGTGCTGGTCCTCAGTGGGGATGGAGCCTGCAGTGGTCTAGAGTGCTGGTCCTCAGTGGGGATGGAGCCTGCAGTGGTCTAGAGTGCTGGTCTTCAGTGGGGTTGGAGCCTGCAGTGGTCTAGAGTGCTGGTCTTCAGTGGGGATGGAGCCTGTAGTGGTCTAGAGTGCTGGTCCTCAAACAGGTCATATCAGAGTGCTGGTCCTCAAACAGGTCATATCAGAAGCCCCCTGGACTGTTTGTTGGGACAAACTGCTGGGCTCTACCCCCAGATGGTCTGATGTCACAGGTCTGGGATGGCCTGAGATTTGGCATTTCTTTTCTTTTCTTTTTTTTTTTTAAGGTTTTATTTATTTATTTGACACACAGAGAGAGATCACAAGTAGGCAGAGAGGCAGGCAGAGTGGGGAGGAAGCAGGCTCCCTGGTGAGCAGAGAGCCCGATGCGGGGCTCAGTCCCAGGACCCTGAGATCATGACCTGAGCCGAAGGCAGAGGCTTTAACCCACTGAGCCACCCAGGTGCCCCATATTTGGCATTTCTGAAAGTTCCCAGACCTTGCTGCTGGTCCAGCCACTACACTCGAGACCTGCCAGTTCAGACACATGGACAGGGATGGCACAGATGTGGAGAGGTCAATCTTAACGCCCTCTATGGACCATCATCATCTCTACCTTACACACGAGGAAAGTGAGGCTGAGAAATTTCAAGTATCCAAGTTCACATAGGATACCCACGCAGTCTGATGTGAAAGCCTATGTGCTCACCACTGAGCAGGAGGCCTTTCTCATGCAGAAGACCTCAGCAGTAGGACATGAGATGGGCCAGCCAGGCTATAAAGATATTATGGAGGTTCTTAAAACCCAAAGTATCTTAAACTTGAAATCCTGGGTAGTAGGGAGCCATCATAATTTCTTGAGGGAGAGTGTTTTATGAAAACTGGTCTGGAGGTGAAATTTTCATTTGTTTTTTATGCAATGAATTGTTTTGTCGAGAGCTTTTCTTTGTTCCTGAATTGCAACAGAAATGGACTTTATTCTCTTCTTTATTTAAAGTCGGATAGGTATCTGACTATAAAAGGAAAAGTTTCCCTTGTGTCATAGACAGAATTCTCACTTGCAAGTAACAGAATCTGGCTTTAGCTGCTTTAAAGCAGACGAGGAACTTACTAGAAAGCATATCAGGTGGCTCACAGAATCATAAGGAGGGCTAGAGAACCAGATTTTGAGGCTAAGCAGCTGGGAACCATGCCCAAAAGTGTGCTGTGGAAACTGGAAACCTCTATGGCTAAACTGAGCACCAGAGAGAGCTCTGTATTTGATGCTGTATTCTGTGCCAGGGGGGCAGATGGGCGGAAGTGGCCTCCCCTGCCAGCCACACCCCCTCCTCTGTGCCAGGAGGAGGGTCTGGCTGCTCCTGCCAGGCTGCCACCCCTGCCTGGTGCCTGCCTCACGTGCTCCGGACCCCACATCCAGGGCACAAGCATCCACGGCCGAGTGGGAGTCCCACGGCCAGCCCAGCACCAAGGAGGGCGGTGTGGTGGCGGGGTAGGGCATCCTCAGCTTCCACCGTGGAAATCAGACTCTGTCTCCTATTCAGACTCCCTTGAGGGTGTCATGGGTTGAACTTTGTCCTCCCCAAATTTCTATGTTGAAGCCCTAAGCCCCAGCACCTCAGAATGTGACTGTGTTTGGAGACAGGGCCTCTGAAGAGGTCATCTAGTTAGAAGGAGGGGGTTAGAGGCGCTCTGAAGAAGAGAAACCATGGCACACCGAGGAAACCGAGTGTGTGCGCACACAGAAGAAAGACCACGTGAGGACACGGCTAGAAGGCGATGGTCTGCAGGCCAAGGAGGGAGCCTCAGGAGAAACCAACCCTGCCTCCACCTTGACCTCAGACTTCCAGCCTCCAGAACTGGGTGACAAGGGATGTGTTCGGCAAGCCCCCCAGGCTGTGGTAATTTGTTATGGTGGCCTAAACACAAGACAGAAGGGGGCACTGAGCGGGGTAAGGGGGAAGGGAGCAGAGGGTTGAAGAGCCAACACGGATGACAAATGCACCTATGCCCTCCCCACCCCAGCTTGCCAGAGGCTGTTCCCTGTCACTCACAAGAATAGGTGAAGATTTGCTAAAAGGGAGATCTTCAGAAACTAAGACCAAGAGGATGAGGGAGGCAGCATTTTGAGCAGGAAGACATTGAAGGCTCCCCCAGATGACCTTTCTACGAGCTCCGTCAATCCGCATGGAGAAGCCTGGGAGCCCCGGGTCTGTGTATTCTTGGGAACCTCCAAAACTGGCAAGGCCAAGTTGGATTTGGCAAATGCACGTGCCCCTGGCAGCCGAAATTCACAAGCTCAGTGGCGCGCACCAAGGGTCTGGGCTCCTTCCCAGGACGCACCCGTTACCAGCACACACAGACCGCCTTGCCAGTTGTAAAGCTCTCTGGGAGAGCCAGGCATAAACACATGCCTTGGCTGAGGGGACCTGCTTTCTGAGCTGAGGTTTGTGGCCTTTGGTTTTTGGGTTTTCCCAGTTTGCACGTCTGTCATCTTCTCCTTGCCTTCTTCTTTCATTTCCTTTTTACAAGTGGGTACGAGTCTCTTGTTTATATCCAGCCACATGTTAAGTGCCGGGGGACTGAGGGAGGAACACGGAGTAGACAGAGCTCCCCACCCCTCGCCGTGAGGGGCCAGGGATGCAATTGGAGAGACATGTGCATTTCAGCTTCAGAGGAAAAATCCAGGCAGTATAGTCCGGTTTCCTTCTGCTCTGCCTTTGGACCCTAGCTGATGATCCCAAAAGGTCCTACAGCTACTGAAGTTCTTTATAAGCCATAACCTAGCTGCACTGGGGCAACTGGAGGACTTCACTAGCTGGGGGAAAAACGGGAGGATGGGGCTGGTGGAGGGAGGTGAGAGAGAGCGGTGGATGCGAGGGGGTGTCACATAGCAATGAAGGTTTGGATGCTGCCCCCTTGCCCATCTCTGCCCTCCTGATGTTGGAGGTCCAGGACCTTCGGAATGGCCTCGCTAGAGTCCTGCATTACAAATCCTCGTGGCTTGGCCCAACAGACAGCCTGCGGCTAATTGTCTTACCTCTGCCCGCTGCCTGCTATGTGACCTCGAGTGAAGCATCTGACCTCCCTGGGTCTGTTTCCCTTTCTGTAAAATGGGGTTAATAGCATTGACCTATCCCAGAGCGTCAGCCCAGGAGGCATCGCTAATAAAACTTGTCATAAAAGTCTTTGTTCCCCTAAGTCTCCAGGGTCCTGAAAAGAGAGGGTTTGGAGGCTGTAGACACAGCCCAGGGAAGGCAGGGGCTCCTTGCAAGTGGCTGTAGGCTACGCAGCAGAGGAGTGAGTCCTCCAGCATCGACAGGCTGTGCCCTGTGTGAAGGGGCAAGGTTCCGTCAGCCTCTGATGTCCATTTCTTGCTGTCAACCCACTCAGGACATCAGCAGCAACTCACAGCAGTGGCTTCAGCTTCTGGCGCTTTTCGTCTCCCAAGGGTAAGAGTCTTTCCAACAGCCCTCAGGTGGAAGTGGCATGCAAATCCTGAAAAGAAGCCCAAACTTTGGCAAGAGTTTGTTTTTGTGTGGGGAACAGCGGTCAGGGAAAGAGTGCTGCATTCTGCAGTGTTTAGACTAAACTGACCACGGCTCCCCATGGAGGGCAGGGAGCTGCCTGTCCTAAAGCCATGTGTGTCTGTGTTTGCACGTGTAAGTGTATTTAGATGTGTGGGGAGGGATTGCGTATGTGTCTCTCTGTGTGTGTATGTCTGCATATGCGTGTGTGGGTGTATTGCGTCTGTGTGTATAAGTAGATGCATGTGCACATGTACACGCATAGGCCCACACACGCAACACAAACATGGCTGCATGTTTACATGGGAGTGTGCACGCAGGCATGTGAATGTACGTGTACACATGTGTATCTGAAGGCATGTGCATGTTTATGTATATATGCGTGTACGTGTGCCCACACACGGGTATGTGGGCACATGTATATGTACATAGATGCATGTGTATAAGTGCACACACCTGTGCATGCACAAGCGTGGGTTTATATGGTGCACATACATGTGTATCTCTGTACATGTAAATGCACACACGTGTGTGTGCATGTATACATCAATGTGTTTGCGTAAGTGCACGTGGGGATGACTGGAGAGAACATGTTTGT
The DNA here is from genome assembly GCA_028646535.1 of Procyon lotor. NCBI lineage: Eukaryota > Metazoa > Chordata > Mammalia > Carnivora > Procyonidae > Procyon > Procyon lotor. The sequence goes on along the minus strand of CM053604.1, from coordinate 131,574,914 downwards.
CTACATGCCTTATCTCAGGCCTTTACAGAGTTGTGTCCAAGTCAAAGAAGCCAGCACACTTGTGCCCAGCCAATGTCACTAATGCCGAGGACTGGCAGTGGGGATAGTGTGTGAGCACTGGGCTGGATGTGAAGAGGGACAGCCCTATAGGGGCAGAGCCCTGCATCATTTCCCTGAAAGGTTACTGAGCCAGCCTTTCAAATTTCATAAGCCCAAAATGGTCCAAGTCAGGCAGTGGTTTATGCTTATGATCTTCGAGATGCCATGAATGTGTCACAATGAAGTTTAGTTGGTGTTTTGTATTTACGAGAATTAGGAAAATCTTTTGAGTTTAGCTTTCAAGGTGGTTCTTTCAAATGTATTCTCCAGAGTAGCCCTCTGAATCTTTTTTTTTTACATTGCTTTCCTGGCTACTTTTTCTAGGATTAATAATGGAGATTCAGAGGATGAATCTCAGGACTGAAAATAGGCAAATTTAGGAAGCTGGTCTCGGAGTCAGTCTGTCCAGTCATGTGTGAAGTTAGAGACTCTCTAGAGCTATTTGGTTACTTGGCCATTCTGAGTCTTAATTTTCTCATCTCTAACATGGAGACACTAATAGTAACACCCTGATAGGATTGCTGGAAGAATTCGATGAGATACTAACAAGCGTCTCAGCCTGCAAGCCTGTGTAGAACTTGCCATGAGATAATGAACCCCTCCCATGGGCCAGGGAGTCTCCCCTCAGGTCTAGCTGCTAGCCTCCAGTCATGAGCTGTGTCTAGAGTGATGGCAACAAAATGGTGGGTGAAAAGATAATTCAGAGTCTCCTGTTAAAAAATCGTGAAGAATCACAAGACAGAGACATAGAACATGAAATCGAGTGTGGGGTCCTTCTGATGGCATGGCCCTGTGTGATTGCCCAGGCTATACGTCCACAAAGCTGAATCTGCCTGTAGGCATCAAGCACAATGCAATGTATTGAGGGGGTTCGTGGGGTCTGAACCCTCAAAATTGAAATCAAGGGCAGTAGTGAGCCATCGAATGTTCCTCTGCCCACCACCGGCAAGGGGCCCGTGGGGCTATGGCAGTGTTCATGTTCCAAGTGTCCAATGTGCTGGTGAGGAGGAGGACTGGCAGGGGACTCGGGTGCTCCTGGTGTGTCCAGCTTCAGATCAGAGTCAAAATCTTTGTCTTTACTCAAATCAGATGCTTCTATTTTCCTGTAGATGATGTGTCCTTTCTCAGCGTCACCTAAGCTAGCTGCAGTGACCCCCTCTCATAATACATGTACATTCCACACATTAGAATGTCATCATGATTTTGAAATATTTGCCATTAAGAAAGTTTGATGGTTCAAAACACTGACATTATCACAAGAAATGATGTTATATTTGTCAATAAAAGAACTTACAGTTTCTTCAACTATAATTTCAACTGTTGTATGTTTCTGAATGGTTGTATAAATGGTTTAAAATTTTTTTGACCTCTCTGTGTGAACAAAATTTCTCTTTAGTGGTGAAGATCAAAAATTCAAGAGACCACCTTTAAGAAGATTTGGTCAGGAATTATGCGTAGACATTTCAAACCTAGAACTTGATATTTAAAAGATACAGTCAGAACAGGAAGCTTAAATTTCTCATGAAACATTTGGAACTTTTATATAAAACCAACATCTGATATCTACCCTTTACCTTGCCTTTTATTTTTGTCTTAATTATAAAATATAAATTGAACGTAATGGATTGTTTCAGATGGCACACTGGAGGAGTGTATTTTCTCCCAATTTACCCCCCGTGCCCCTCGCCCCTCCCTGCCACATACTCTATCTGCAGTATCATTTTATCTGAGTGTCACAATGTGCAACTGTTGACAAGCACCAAGCAACACATGTCAAGAGTTTCCTTGCACATAGCAAGCGGTTCATAATATTAGTTATGTCGTTAATGTGCTGTCATTATTATCATACAGATATCAAGGACACAGTTCTGAGCTAGTTGTCAGAAATTGTGAGTTGGAGGCATGCTTCCATTACAAACAACCTAATGACTCTAAATGAGTCTGTTTGCCTTTTTTATGTCTGCTTAAAATGCAGAATCACATTACCTACTCATTGTCCAATGTGTGATGTTAGGAGACTCAAATGAGAAACTCAACATCAAAGTCACTGAGAAAGAGGAACTATTTTGCTGGTTCTGTTCTTTCTCACCCTTTAACTCAGTGCTGTCCCACCACATGTGTCTACTGAAATTCATAGTCATTAAAATGAAATATAATTGAAAATCTGTTTTCTCAGTTCCATAATTCCAGTGCTCAGAGACACATGTGGCTGATGGCTACCATCTTGGACAGCATAGCTTGACTACTGGTTACCCCTTCATACAAAATATTCACTCTCTCTCTTCTGCTTCCTGTCCCACTTGTGGATGAGGTGGGGAAGATTTAAGTTTTTTACAGAGCCTTTTTTTTTCCTTAAGATTTTATTTATTTATTTGAGAGAGAATGTGTACCAGTGGGGGATGGGGGAGGGGCAGAAGGAGAGGGAGAAGCAGACTCCTTGCCTCAGAGAAGGGAGCCCTATGTGAGGCTCTATTCAAGGACTCTGAGATCATGACCTGAGCCAGAGGCAGACACTTAACCAACTGAGCCACCCAGGTGCCCCCAATTCTTCCCAGAGACTTAACCCATAATAGGTGTAAATTACTAAAAATCCTGAGTTCTGATCTCCTTGGTATGGGAAAATACCACTGCTAGTGGGATATGGACTTGGATGGGTTTACTTTGGCTTCCTTGTGGATTCTTGTCCAGAAACTGGACAATTCAGATGGGGTGAGGTGTTATAAGCAGTAATGAAGGAAAAGAAACCAGAACTGTGGCTTCATAAGCATGATGTTCTTACTATCCTGACTGTCATAAAAATTTTTTTAAGATTCTACTTTTATTCATTCATTCATTCATTCATTCATTCATTTATTTATTTATTTATTTATTTAACATATAGTATATTATTTGCCCCAGGGGTACAGATCTGTGAATCATCAAGCTTACACATTTCACAGCATTCACCATAGTACATACCTTCCCCAATGCCCATAACCCAGCCACCCCGTCCCTACCCCCCACCCCCCAGCAACCCTCAATTTGTTTCATGAGATTAAAAGTCTCTTATGGTTTGTCTCCCTCCCAATCCCATCTTGTTTCATTTTTTCCCTCCCTACCCCCAAAGACTCTCTGCCCTGCCTCTCAAATTCCTCATATCAGAGAGATCATATGATCATTGTCTTTCTCTGATTGACTTATTTCCCTTAGGATAATATCCTCTAGTTCCATCCACGTTGTTGCAAATGGCAAGATTTCACTTCTTTTGATGGCTGTGTAGTATTCCATTGTGTGTGTGTATGTGTGTATGTATATATATATATATATATCACATCTTCTTGATATATATATATCAATATATATATATGTCACATCTATGTATATGTGTGTATATATATATATGTATATATAGATATATATCTATATCTATCTATCTATCTATATATATATATCACATCTTCTTTATCCATGCATCTGTTGATAGACATCTAGGTTCTTTCCATAGTTTGGC
>CM053604.1:131555670-131570825 GCA_028646535.1 Procyon lotor | reverse complement strand
CAAGCAGAGGGAATGGTAGCAGGAGAAGCAGGCTTCCTGCCAAGCAGAGAGCCCGATGCCGGGCTCGATCCCAGGACTCTGGGGTCATGACCTGAGCCGAAGGCAGACGCTTAAGGACTGAGCCACCCAGGCGCCCTGAGAGCCTCCATTTTTAATTGTACCTCATTAATAGCTTTTTTAACTTCAACTTGGTTAGATTTTATTTCTCTTATTTCTCCAGAAAGGGCTTTTATTTCTCCCGAAAGAGATTCTCTAATATCTTCTATGCTTTTTTCGAGCCCTGCTAGCATCTCGATAACTGTCATTTTGAACTCTATTTCTGACATATTACTAATTTCTGCATTGACTAGGTCTTTCGCCATTGGTACTGTCTCTTCTTTTTTTTGCGTTGAGTTTTTCCGCCTCGTCATTTTGTCAAGGTAAGAGTAGATGGGTGAGAGAAAGCTTCTCTGGAGTTCCACAGTTTTCACTGATTGATTAACTAGGTCTTGGCTGGATATTCTTGCTGATCTTCTGGGGGAGGGGCCCGTTGCTGTGGTTCTCAAATGTCTTAGCCCCAGGCGGAATTGCACCGCCCTTGCCAGGGGATGGGCCAAGCCCTTTGCTCAGGTTCGCTCTCAGAGTCTTTGTTCCCTGAGCACTTTCAGGACTGCCCTGGAGGCCGGGAATGAAAATGGCGGCCCCCAGTCTCTGGCCCAGAGGAGCCGAGTGCTGGGCGCCACGATCCTCCACAGGTCCTCAGAGGAAAGCCCTTATCACTCCCGTCTCCCTTGTCTGTGGCGCGAGCTCTGTGCTCAGCTAGCCCGTGGCGGAGCGCTTCTATCAGTGGCGCGCGCGGCCCCGTCTGGAGCCCCCAGACCAGCAGATTCCTGCTGTGTGCTCCTGCACCACTCCTCCCAGAGGAGGAGGAAGGAGGGGATGTCTCTGGAGCTGCCTCCTGTGGGGTCCCTGCTGAAGTGCAACAGTGGGACTGTGTCTCAGTTCCTAGAGTCCAAGGTAAGCCTCAACAGCACAGCCTTGAGCGGCAACTTCTCTGCCGCCGGCTTCTCCGCCCTAATACCTGGGAGCTCTGCTGCACTCAGGCTCCCCTGGTCCCTCGGTGACCCCACGGGTCCTGAAACCACACTGTTCCCGTGAGGGCTGAACCCCCAGTTAGTCTCCGGAGCGATGTCCCTCAGCGGAGCTGACTAGAAGTTCCAGATTTTGTGTTCCGCGGCTCTGGGAGCTGGCCCCTCCCCCCGGGGTCTCTCTTCCCGTTGCTTTAAATTCACTTTTTCCACACATCCTACCTTTCTGAAAGAGGTCGATTTTCTGCTCCTTGAATTGCTGTTCTTATTCTCTTCTCTCTCCTGTTGTGTTTGCCAGCTTTTAGAGTGGTTTTTCTGCCCCTTTAGCTGGACTTCTGGGACCCAGTGCTCTCTGTGCCTCCTACACCTCCGCCATCTTGCCTCGAGACCTATTTTTTAATTTAAATTCAGTTAGCCAAGGTATAGTTTTTGATGTAATGATCAATGATTCATTAGTTGCATATAACACCCAGGGCTCATCACCACATGTCCCCTCCTTAATACCCATCACCTAGTTACCCCACCCCCCCCAACCTAATTCTCTTCCATTTTGTTTCCTATCATTAACAGTCTCCCATGGTTTGTCTTCCTCTCTGATTTCTTCCCATTCAGTTTTCCCTCCCATCCCTTGTGGTCCTTCACACTATTCCTTGTGTTCCACATATGAGTGAAACCATATGATTATTGTCATTCTCTGCTTGACTTATTTCATTTAGCATAACCCCCTCTAGTTCCTTCCATATCGATGCAAAGGGTGAGCATTCATCCCTTCTGATGGTTGAGTACTATTCTATGATATGTATGTACCACATCTTCTTTATACATCCCTTTGTTAAAGGACATCTTAGCTTCTTCCACAGTTTGGCTCTTGTGGACATTGCTGCTATGAACATTGGCGATCATATGCACCTTCTTTTCACTGCATCTGTATCTTAAGGGTAAATACCCATTAGTGCAATTGCTGGTCATAGGGCAGCTCTATTTTTCATTTTTGGAGGAACCTCCATGCTATTTTCCAGAGTGACTACACCAGCTTGCATTCCCACCAACAGTGTTAGAGGGTTCCTCTTTCTCCACATCCTCACCAACATTTTGTTGTTTCCTGTCTTGTTAATTTTAGCTGTTCTAGGGGCGCCTGGGTGGCTCAGTGGGTTAAAGTCTCTGCTTTTGGCTCAGGTCATGATCTTGGGGTCCTGGGATCAAGCCCCTCATTGGGCTCTCTGCTCAGTGGGGAGCCTACTTCGCCCCCTCTCTCTGCCTGCCTCTCTGCCTACTTGTGATCTCTCTCTCTGTCAAATAAATAAATAAAATCTTTAAAAAAATTTTTTTAGCCATTCTAACTGCTGGAATGTGTAATCTTATTGTGGCTTTGAATTCCCAGAAGTTAGATAAAAAGTGATGTGGACCATTTTTTCATGATCTGTTGACCATTTGTGTGTCTTTGGAGAAGTGTCTCTTCCTATCTTCTGCCCATTTCTTGAGTGGATTCTTTGTTTCCTGGGTGTTGAGTTTGAGAAGTTCTTTGTAGATCTTGGATACCAGACATTTATCTGTCACGCCATTTGCAAATACCTTCTCCCATTCTGTAGGTTGCCTTTTAGTTTTGTTAATTATTTCTTTTGCTGTGCAGAAGCTTTTTACCTTGATAAAGTCCCAATAGTTCATTTTTGCTTTTGTTTCCCTGGACTTTAGAGACATGTCTTGCAAGAAGTTGCAGTGTCCAAGGTTGAAGAGATTGCTGTCTGTGTTCTCCTCTAGGATCTTGATATGAGCCAGGAATCAATTATCTTTCTTTTCCAATGTATTTGAGTCCTCTCTCTTTCTTGGTGAGTCTAGTTAAAAGTTTGTCAGTTTTGTTTATCTTTCCAAAAAAGGCAGCCTGTATTTTCATTGATCTTTTGTCTTTTTAGTTTCCATTGGATTTATTTCCACATTCCTTTTTATTATTTCCTTATTTTTGCTGTCATGGGCTTTGCTTTTTTTCTTTCCTTCCCACTTCTTTCCCATGTAAAATTAAGTTGGTTATTGGAGAGCTTTCAGGTGGATTGATGAAGACCTGAATTTCTATAAATTCCCCCTTAGAACTACTTTTGCTGCATCCCCTAAGTTTTCATAGGTTCTCTTTTTCATTAGTCTCAGCTACTTTTAAAATTACTTTTGATTTCTTCTTTGACCATTAGTTGTTTAGTGGCATTTGTTAAATCTCCACATACTTCTGACTGTCCCATTTTCTTTTCTTTTTCTTTTTTTAAAAGATTTTATTTATTTATTTGACAGAGAGGAGAGGATCACAAGTAGGCAGAGCGGCAGGCAGAGAGAGGGGGAGAAGCAAGCTCCCTGCTGAGCAGAGAACCCGATGCGTGGCTCCATCCCAGGACCCTGAGATCATGACCTGAGCCAAAGGCAGAGGCCTTAACCCACTGAGCCACCCAGGCTCCCCTGTCCCATTTTCTTCTTGTGACTGATTTCTACTTTTACACCATTGTGGTTGGACAAGATTTGAAACAGAGGGTAAAGGGACCATTCAGTTTAGTGGTTCGTTTCCTGGGTTTTTTCCTGAGGGAAGATCACATGTTCCTTGGAGACAAAGGAACATTTTGTAAGAGTGGAGCGAGGGGGGTGGTGTCAACCCTTGTTAGAATTACTGACTACTACCTTGCAGGCTGTGTACCACTGTTCACACTGTAGCCCTGATGGACTTGTACTTCCTTAGAAACATTTTGTAGGAGGTGCAGGGTGGCCTTCACTAACAGAAAGGTGCCATGTGGGTTCAGGGCATGGTCCCAGGTCAACAAGCAAGATGTATGGTAAATTGGGGGATCAGAACCCAACTTTCTGTTGGAAGTATTTTGGCTGTTTTTATCAATTTGATATATTTTGAACACTGTCCCTTCATTCCATAGGATATTTGCAAATATCTTCTCCCTTTCATCTGATTATTACTTTTTCATTGTTCTTTTGCTATGCAGAAACTTTTGATTTTATGTAGTCCCAGTAGTTTATTTTTGCTTTTATTTCCTTTGCCTCAGGGAACATGTCCAGAAAAATGTTGGTATGGTCCATGTCAGAGAAATTACAGTCTGTGCCCTTCTTGTAGAATTTTTATGGTTTCAGGTCTTCCACTAAAGTCTTGAAACTGTTTTGAGTTTATTTGTCTGTTTGGTATAAGAAAGCAGTCTAATTTCATTCTTCTGTACATAGCTGTCCAGTTTCCCAACACCATTTTTTGTAGAGACTGTCCTTTTCCCTTTCGATATTCTTGCCTGCTTTATGGAAGATTAATTGGTCACATAATTGTGAGTTTATGTCTGAGCTGCTATCCTGTTCCCTTGGTCGCTGCGTGTATTTTTGTGCCAGGACCATACTGTTAGGATGACTACAACTTCGTAGTATAACTTGAAATCTGGAATTGTGACTCCTACAGCTTTGTTTTTCTTTCTCAGCATTGCGTTGGCTGTTCAGTATCTTTTGTGGTTCCATACAAATTTTTAGGGGTGTTTGCATGAGTTCTTTTTGTTTAACTTAAATTCAATGAGCCGACTTAGAGTACATCATTAGTTTTAGATGTAGTGTTCAATAATAGGTCAGTTGTGTATAACACCCAGAGCTCATTGCATCACGTGCCCTCCTTAATGCCCATCACGCAGTTACCCCATCCCCCATCCACCTCCCTTTTCACAATCCTCAGTTTGTTTCTGTATTTAAGAGTCTTTCATGGTTTTTCCTCCCTCTCTGATGACTTCCCATTCAGTTTCACCTTCCTTCCCCTGTGATGCTCTGTGCTGTTTCTTCTGTTTCATGTATGAGTGAAACCCTATGACAGTTTTCTTTCTAATAGACTCATTTTGCTCAGTATAATCCCCTCCAGTTCTATTCAGCTTGATGTGATGGTAAGTATACATCGTTTCTGATGGCTGAGTAATATTCCATTGTATTTATGCATCCATCTGTCCGTGGACATCTGGACTCTTTCCATAGTTGGTTATAGTGGATATTGCTACAATGAACATTGGGGTGCAAGTGCCACTACTTTTTACTCAATTTGTATCTTTGGGGTAAATAGCAAGTAGTATAATTGCTGGGTTTTAGGATAGCTCTATTTTTACCTTCTTGAAGAAACTTGATACCATTTTGCAGACTGGCTATATGAGCTTGCATTCTCACTAGCAGTGGAAGAGGGTTCCCCTTTCTACACTTCCTCATTCACATTTGTTATTCCATGACTTATTACTTTTAGCCATTCTAACTGGTGTCAAGTGGTATCTTACGGTTTTGATTTGTATTTCCCTGATGGCTGGTGATGTTGAGTACTTCTTCGTGTGTCTGTTAGTCACTTGTATATGGGCTACAGGGAATGCTTGTTTAGGTTTTCACTCATGTCTTGAGCTAGGGTTAGGGTTAAGGCCCAGGAGCACCGACGGTGTGACCTGCTGATGTGAGAACACCACAGAGGTCTGATTTGAGGGCTACAGTTAGGGAGAATATTAGGCCCAGGGTTTGTGTTCAGTATGGTAACAAACACATACATAAATAGGGATTGGCTGATTATTTCAATGAGAATTTTCCTGCTCTGAATCCTTTCTTGAGTTCCAAATGGCATGGTTTCCTTCTGGGTGGCAGCCGGAATTGTGCAGTATGGCTCAGGTATCCCCAATGTGGAGGTCTTTGGGGCCAGGCCTCTGGAGACAGAAGCCTGAAAACCCAACCTAGGGTTCGGGTTAGGGCCTAGGGGCATGGCAGGTCCGATTTGCCGGCGCTGAGGCAGGCTTCCAGGGGGCTGAGTTCCGGGCATGAGTCAGGCTGAGTGTCAGGCTCCAGGTTTCTGTCTAGGGAGCTGATGAAAGTTAGGGTGGCCTCCATCTGGCTTGCAGGTTTCTCCGGCTCTGACTGCTTTCTGGAGTTCCAAATGGCATGGTTTCCTTTTGGGTGGCAGATGGAGTCCTGTGGTATGGTTCTGCTGTCCCCAGTCTGGAGGGCTTTTGTGCCAGGCCTTTGGGGACAGAAGCCTGAAAACCCAATCTAGGGTTAGGGTTAGGGCCTAGGGACATGGCAGGCCTGATTTTCAGGTGCTGAAGTGAGCTCCTTAGGGGGGTGTTGAGGGCATTAGTCAGGCTGAGTGTCAGGATCTGGATTTGTTTTCAATGGGATACTGTTAAGTGGGGGTGGCCTCAGTTGGGCATGCAGATTTCCCCTGCTCTGAATCCTTTTTGGAGATCCAAGTGGCACAGTTTCCTTCTGGGTGGCAGCTGGAGTCCTGTGGTATGGCTCAGGAGAGCTTGGGGGCTAGGCTTCTGGGGACAGAAGCCTGAAAACTCAACCTAGGGTTAAGGTTAGGGCCTCTGGGCATGGCAGGCCCCATCTGCCAGCACTGTGGCAAGCTCCCCGGGGGCTGATTTGAAGGCATGGGTCAGTCTGAGTGTCAGGCTCTAGGATGTGTTCAGGGGGCCATTGAATGTGGGGGTGACCTCAGGTGGGCATGCAGATTTCTCCTGCTCTGAATGCTTTGCAGAGGTCTAAATAGCACAGTTTCTTCTGGGTGGCTGGCAGAGTCCTGTGTTATGGCTCAGGTGTCCCCAGTCTGGAGGGCTTGTGTGCTACACCTCTGCAGACCAAACCCAGGAAACCCATCCTAGGATTAAGTTTAGGACCTATGGGAATGGCTGTATTGATCCTAAAGCACTCTGGTGAGTCTCGCAGGGGCTGAGTTGAGGGCTTGTGTCAGACTGAGTGTCAGGACCTGGGTTGTTATCCAGGGGTCGAGGAATGTGGATGTGGCCTCAGTTGGGGTAGCTGATTTCTCCTCCTGCGAATCCATACTGGTGTTCCAAATGAACTGGTTTCTTTCTGGGGGAGCAGGCTGAGTCCTCTGGTATTGCTCAGGTATCCCCAAACTGTAGAGTTTTTGTGCCAATCCTCTGGGGATACAATCCTCAAAATAGAGACTGTGGTAAGGGATAGGGCCTAGGGGCATGACAGGACTGGTCTGTTGGTGGTCTTTTGATCTTTAAGTGGGGGCTGAATTGAGGGTGTTGTTCACGGTGAGTGTCAGGCCCCAGGTTTGTGTCCATGGACCGGCTGAATGTGGGGTTGGCCAGAGCTGGCCATGCAGATTTCTGCTAATCTGAATCCCTTCCGGAGTTCCAAATGGCAGTTTCTGTCTGAGTGGCATACCTAATCCTCTGGTATTGCTCAAGTGTCCCCAGTCCCTGGGGCTTTGGAACCAGGATCCCTAGGATGGACTTCTCAGAACCAAACCTAGGGTTAAGGTTATGGACTAAGGACATGACAGGCCTGATCTGGAGGCACTGTTTCGATCCTTCTGGAGGGTAAGTTGAGGTCATGGGTCAGGGGGACGTTTTGGCGGCAGATTTGTGTCCTGTAGTGCACTAAATGCATGCGTGCTTCTGGTGGCCACATAGATTTCTCCTGCTCTGAATCCTTTGTGCAGTTCCATATGTCACAGTTTTCTTCTCAGCCTGAGTCCACAGGTAATGTTCATGTAATGTCACTGGGGATTTGGGGCATGGCCCTTGAGGATGGAACTCTTAGGACCCAACCTAGTGTTTTGGGTAGGGCCTTGGTGCATGGTTGGTCTGAACTGATGGCACTGTAGGAGCTTGAGTTGATGGTGTGGGTCACGGGAGTGTCTTTGGCTCTGGGGTTTGTGCCCAGGAATCCACCAAATATGGGGGTGACTGGAGTTGGCATGTAGATTTCTCCTGCTCTGAATCATTTCCATCTTTCTAAAGGGTATGGTTTCCTTTTGGGTGGCAGGATGAGTCCTCTGGGATTGCTCAGATGTGCCCAAAATGTAGGGATTTTGTGCCAGGCTTCTGGGAGCAGAACCCTCGGAATCGAGGGTTGGGATTTGAGCCTAGGGTCATAGCTGACCCTGTCTCCCAGTACTCTTTTGATCTTTATGGTGGGCTGAGTTGAGAGACTGTTTTGGGGTGACTGTCAGAGTCCAGGATTGTGTCCAAGGGGGTGCTGGAAGTGGAGGTGTCCTTGGCATAAAGATTTCTCCTACTCTGAATCCATTTGGGAGTTCCATATGGCATGGTTTCTTTCTGGGTGGCAGGCTGGGTTCTCTGGTATTGCTCAGGTGTCTACCTCAATAGAACAGGAATATTTTAAATCCCATAACTGCAGACAGACTGGAGCGATACTGTTTTAAAAGTTTTTTTTCCTCCTTGTTTTTAGGTTTGTTAATGTGTTAGCAAGAAACTACAAAATCCCTTGTAGGCTTTTTCTAAAAAGTGCAACTTTGTCCAGATTTTAGATTCTCAGAATAAATGCCTTTTACAGACGTAAAAAAAAAAAAAAGCCTTGGGATTTTGGACCCAGGCCATAGGAGACAGACCATTCTAAACCGAATCTAGGGTTAGCATTAGGGCCTGCTCATATATTGGCTGCTCTGACCTGAAATAACTATGCTGAGTCTCCCAGGGGCTGAGTTGAGGGCCCCAGTCAGGGTCAGTGTCAGACCCTGGATTGCTGTCCGGAAGCCTTGGAATGTGCGGGTTCCCTCACTTGGGGAAGCAGATTTCTCTTCCTGTGAATCCTTACCAGGGTTACCAATGACCCAGTTTCCTTGTGGGTGATAGGCTGAGTACTCTGATATTGCTCAGGTGTCCCCATTCTGGGGGCTCGTGTGCCACACCTTCGGGATAGAACCCTCACAACTGATCCTAAGATTAGGGTACGGGCCTAGGGGCAAGGCATGCCTGGTCTGCCTGTGTTCTTTTGACCTTTTTTTTTTTAAAGATTTTTATTTATTTGACAGAGAGAAACACAGCGAGAGAGGGAATACAAGCAGAGGGAATGGTAGCGGGAGAAGCAGGCTTCCTGTCGAGCAGGGAGCCCGATGTGGGGCTTGATCCCAGGACCCTGGGATCTGACCTGGGCCGAAGGCAGACGCTTAACGACTGAGCCACCCAGGCGCCCCTGTTCTTTTGATCTTTAAGGGGGGCTGAGTTGAGGGCATTATTTAGGGTGAATGTCAGGCTCCAGGTTTATGTCCATGGGCTGGCTGAGAGTGCAGGTGGCCAGAGCTGGGCATGGAGATTTCTGCTAATCTGAATCCCTTCCAGGGTTCCAAATGGCACAGTTTCCTTCTGGGTGGAATGCTTAGTTCTTTGGTATTGCTCAAGTGTCCCAATCCCTAGGGCTTTATGGCCAGGATTCTGGGGATGGATCTCTCAGAATCCAACCTAGGGTTTGTGTTAGGGCCCAAGAGCATGACAGGCCTGATCTGCCAGTGCTGTTTCTATCTTGATGGGAATCTGAGCTGAGGGCCTGGGATGGGGGGGTGGGGGGGGATGTCAGACTGTGGGTGTCCTTACAGGAGCCACTAAAATAAGGGTGGACACAGGTGGGCATGCAGATTTCTCCTACTCTGAATCAATTTGGTCATTTTAAAGGGAATGGTTTCCTTCTGGGTGACAGGCTGAGTCACCTGGTATTGCTCAGGTATTCCAATGCAAGGGGCTCTGGAGCCAGACTCTGGGGGATGGACTTCTCAGAACCCAACCTAGGGTTAGCGTTAGGGCCTCTGGGCATGACGTCTGCCCTGATCTGAAAGCACTGTGCTGAGTCTCCTGGGGGCTGAGTTGAAGGACCCAGTCAGGGTCAGTATTAGGCCCTGGGTTTTTGATTCCACAGGGCTGTGGAACGTGGGGGTGGCCTCACTTAGGGAAGCAGATTTCTCCTCCTGTGAATCCTTCCCAGGGCTCCAAATGACCTGTTTTTTGTTTTTTGTTTTTCTGGGTGGTAGGCTGAGTCCTCTGGTATTGCTCAGGGCTCCTCAGTCAGGGGATTTCTGTGCCAGGCCTCTCGTTACAGAACCCTCAGAAACAATGCTATGTAAGTGTTAGGGCCTAGCGTCATGCTGACCAGGCCCCTCGGTGCTCTTTCTATCTTCGCAGGGGACTGAATTGAGAGCCTGGTTCAGGGTGAGTGTCAGCCTCCAGGTTTGTGTCCAGGCCAGGGGAATGTGGGGGTGGCCAGAGATGGGCATTCTGAATCCCTTCTGGAGTTCTAAATAGCACAGTTTCCTTCTGGGTGGCATGCTTAGTTCTGTGGTGTTGCTCAAGTGTCCCCAATCCTTTGGGCCTTGGATCCAGGATTCTGGGGATGGATCGCTTAGAACCCAACCTAGGTTTAGTGTTAGGGCCTAAGGGCATGGCAGGTGTGATCTGCCGGTGCTGTTCCTATCTTGTTGGGGATCTGGGTTGAGGGTGTGGGTCAGGGGGGAGTGTCAGACCGTGGGTGTCCCTCTAGGGGCCACTAAAATAAGGATTAGGGTTAGGGTAAGGTGACCATCTATATGCCAAGGAAAGAAGCCTCAGAGGAAACCAACCCAGCTGACAACTCAATCTTCTGCATGACAGAACTTAACTCATGCCTGCAACTGTAGCTGCCAGGGCATCTGGAAATGTAGAATTTCACTTGCATAGTGCTCAAAGCCACAAGAAGGAAGTTAGCATTTATGCCAAGTGAGCCCATCCACAGTATCTAACATCTTGTGTTAGAGGGTATAAGGATTTTAATGTTTCTTTTTTTTTTGATTTTAATGTTTCTTGATCTACACTGCCAAACAACTTTCCCAGAGGTTAGAAAAAGTTGACAGTCACTCCAGCAACAAGTTTTCTAGTGCTTTACAGTTTGAGGGGCAGGTCATCTTGCTGGATGGAAATAAACACTGAGTAATCAGGGGCAGCCTAATTATTTCCTGTGCTCTCTTTCTCTACTTTTCTCTTACTCTGTTTCTTTCTGGATGCAACAGATTCCTATAGATTGTGGTTAGGGGTAATCCCTTCCTTGAAAGCTGAGGATTATAAATCAATCTCTAAATCTAACTAATCTGTGTTGGTGACTTAAAAAACAAATGCAAGGCAGAATTTTTTAAAATTTATTTAAAAAATTTATTTTTATTTTTATTTTTTAATTTAATTTTATTTTTTCAGTATTCCAAGACTCATTGTTCCATCCCCAGTAGATGCCCCAGTGCTCCATCAATACGTGTCCTCCTTAATACCCACCACCAGGCTCACCCAACACCCCACCCCCTCCCCCACAAAACCCTCAGTTTGTTTCTCAGAGTCCACAGTATCTCGTGTTTTGTCTCCCTCTCCGATTTCTCCCAATTCACCCTTGCTTTCCTTCTCCCAATGCCCTCCATATTTTTCCTTATGCTCCACAAGTAAGTGAAACCATATGATAATTGACTCTCTGCTTGACTTATTTCACTCAGCATAATCTCTTCCAGTCCCGTCCATGTTGATACAAAAGTTGGGTATTCATTCTTTCTGATGGAGGCATAATATTCCATTGTATATATGGACTATATATTTTTTTCCCTAAATTATTTTATTTTTCAGTGTTACAAGGTTCATTGTTCATGTACCACACCCAGTGCTTCATGCAATACATGCCCTCTCAATAACCACCACCATATCTTTATCCATTTGTATGTTGAAGGGCATCTTGGCTCTTTCCACAGTTTGGCGATTGTAGCCATTGCTACTATGAACATTGGGGTACATGTGGCCCTTCTTTGCACTACATGTGTATCTTTGGGGTAAATACCCAGTAGTGCAATTGCAAGGTCATAGGGTAGCTCTATTTTTTTTTTTTTTTTTTTTTGCAACACCAAGAGGATTTATTCCAGCTAGCTGGGGCTCTCACCAGCACGTATGGCACAGTGCAGTGCTAAGGTGGGAAGCCCCGCCTCTCCCCTTTGCAGCATTTTTATACACGAGTAAACAAGCACATACATCACTATACATGTAGGCGAGTTCCTTATTCTTTATATGGCAATTACCTAAATCTATGCATTTCATTGGTGCATTTGAACAACTCAGGGTCTAGGCATCACACAGGGAAGCAGAAGAATCTAAATTCCAGGAATAGTTTTACGCCTGTACCCTAGGCCTGTCTTTTTCTGGCACACCCGTACCCTTAAGCCTGGCTTTTTCTGGCTTAAAATGAAGCCTGTCATGGAGGAACGGCAATCTACACTAACTTACGGTTAGAATTAATTACTTAAAACTGAACTCCAGGGGCACCTGGGTGGCTCAGTGGGTTAAAGCCTCTGCCTTCAGCTCAGGTCATGATCCCAGGGTTCTGGGATCAAGCCCCACATCGGGATCCCTGCTCAGCGGGGAGCCTGCTTCCCCCTCTCCCTCTTCCCCTGCTTGTGTTCCCTCTCTCACTGTGTCTTTCTCTGTCAAATAAATAAAAAATTTAGAAAAAAAAAACAACCTGAACTCCATAATCCCCCCGTTTTTTCTTGTTAACATGAGGAATCCTCCTCATGTGGCATGCGCCTATAATCCTGGTGTAGTAACATGATTGGGAAGGCGCTGATTTCGTCCTTGACAAAAGTTACTAGCCTGTTGAGGATGCATGGTCCAAAGGTTAAAATGAGTAAAAGGATGAGCAGGGGACCTAGTAAAGTGGAAATTAGGGTAGTAAACCAAGGGGACCTATTAAACCATGCCTCAAACCAACTTTCCTGGGCTTCTCTTTCTTTCTTTTGGCTAGTCCTTCCCTTATCAAGATTGAGCCTGAATGCCCTCCATATTTATAAAATACAAGTCCCCAAAGTTTCCCTTGTATCCATCCGGATACGTCTGTCTGATCTTTTGTTTGGAAGGTAATTTTTGACTCTATCTCTATCTGTGGGTTTGCAATTCCAGGTAGGAAGCTCAGGTCGGGGGTACCAGGGGTTTCTATTTACAAAGGCGAATTTTACTAGATCTAGTCGAGATACCGCCCATTTCCAATCTCCAACGATGGGTAGCTCTATTTTTAATTTCCTCAGGAATCTCCACACTGTTTTCCAAAGCGGCTGCACCAACTTGCATTCCCACCAACAATGTGAGAGGGTTCCCCTTTCTCCACATCCTCTCCAACATTTGTTGTTTATTGTCTTGTTAATTTTGGCCATTATAACTAATGTAAGGTGGTATCTCAGTGTGGTTTTTGATTTGAGTTAGAAACTAGAGAAACAGTAGAACGCATCAACAAAACTAGAAATTGGTTTTTTGAAAGCATCAATAAGATCGATAAACCACAGGCCAAACTAATCCAAAAGAAAAGAGAGAGGACTCAAATTAACAAAATTATGAATGAAAGGGGAGAGAAACAATCATCAGAAATTATTATCAACAGCTATATGCCAATAAGTTAAAAAACCTGGAAGAAATGGATGCATTCCTGGAAACCCATAATCTTCCAAGACTGAAACAGTAAGAAATTGACAACCTGAATAGACCAATATCTAGTAACGAGATTGAAGCAGTTATCAAAAGCCTCCCAAAAAACAAGAGCCCAGGACCTGACGGATTCCCTGGGGAATTCTACCAAACATTCAAAGAAGAAATAATACCTATTCTCCTGAAACTGTTTCAAAAAATAGAAACAGAAGGAAAACTTCTAGACTCTTTCTGTAAAGCATTACCCTGATCCCCAAACCAAAGGTCACATCAAAAAGAAGAATTTCAGACCAATATCCCTGATGAATATGGATGCCAAGATTCTCAACAAGATCCTATCTAATAGGATCCAATAGCACATTAAAAAGATTATCCACTATGACCAGGCGGGATTTATCCCTGGGATGCAAGGATGGTTCAACATTCGCAAATCAATCAATGGGATAGAACAAATCAATAAGAGGGAACCACATGGTCCTTTCAATTGATGCAGAATAAGCATTTGACAAAATTCAGCATCCATTCCTGATTAAAACTCTTCAAAGTATAGGGATAGAGGGAACATTCCTCAACTTCATAAAATCTGTCTATGAAAAGCCCACAGTGAATATCATTCTCAATGGGGAAAAGCTGACAGCCTTCCCTTTGAGATTAGGAACACGGCAAGGATGCCCACTCTTGCCATTCTTGTTCAACATAGTATTAGAAGTCCTAGCAACAGCAATTAGACAATGAAAAGAAATAAAAGTTGTACAAATTGGCAAAGAAGAAGTCAAACTCTCTCTTTGCAGATGACATGATACTTTATATGGAGAACCCAAAAGACTCCACCCCCAAACTACTAGAACTCATACAGCAACTCAGTAATGTGGCAGGATACAGAATCAATGCACAGAAATCAGTTGCTTTCCTATACACTAACAATGAAAATATGGAAAGGGAAATTAGAGAATCGATTCCATTGACTGTAGCACCAAGAACCATAAGATACCTGGGAATAAACCTAACCAAAGAGGTAAAGGATCTGTACTCGAGGAACTACAGAATACTCATGAAAGAAATTAAAGAAGACACAAAAAGGTGGAAAAGCATTCCATGTTCATGGATCAGAAGAATAAACATTGTTAAAATGTCTGTACTGCCCAGAGCAATCTATACTTTCCATGCCATCCTGATCAAAATTCCACCGGTTTTCTTCAAAGGACTGGTACAAACAATCCTAAAATTTGTATGGAACCAGAAAAAGACCCTGAATTGCTAAGGAAATGTTGAAAAAGAAAAACAAAGCTGGGGCATCACATTGTCTGATTTCAAGCTTTATTACAAAGCAGGGATCACCAAGACAGTATGGTACCAGAACAAAAACAGACACATAGACCAGTGGAATAGAATAAAGAGCCCAGATATGGACCTGCAACTCTATAGTCAAATAATCCTCGACAAAGCAGGAAAAGATATCCAGTGGAAAAAAGACAGTCTCTTCAATAAATGGTGCTGGGAAAATTGGACAGCTATATGTAGAAGAATGAAACTTGACCATTCTCTTATACCATACACGAAGATAAACTCGAAATGGATAAAAGATCTCAACGTGAGGCAGGAATCTATCAAAATCCTAGAGGAGAACATAGGCAATAACCTCTTTGACATCAGCCACAGCAACTTCTTTCAGGACATGTGTCCAAAGGCAAAGGAAACAAAAGCAAAAATGAACTTCTGGGACTTCATCAAGATAAACGCCTTCTGCACAGCAAAGGAAACAGTCAACTAAACAAACAGGCAACCCACAGAATGGGAGAAGATATTTACAAAGGACACTACAGACAAAGGTCTGATATCTAAGATCTATAAAGAACTCCTCAAACTCAAC
>CM053604.1:131528742-131555170 GCA_028646535.1 Procyon lotor | reverse complement strand
TATATACAATGGTACATTATGCCTCATCAGAAAGAATGAATACCCAACTTTTGTATCAACATGGATGGGACTGGAAGAGATTATGCAGAGTCAAGCGGAGATAGTCAATTATCTTATGGTCTCACGTGTGGAGCATAGGGAAAAACATGGAGGGCATTGTGAGAAGGAAAGGAAGGGTGAATGGGGGGAATAATCAGAGGGGGCGATGAACCATGAGAGACTGTGGACTCTGAGCAACAAACTAAGGGTTTTGTAGGGGAGGGGGGGTGGGAGGTTGGACGAACCTGGTGGTGGGTATTGAGGAGGGTACGTATTGCATGGAGCACTGGTTGTGGTGCATGAACAATCTTTTAACACTGAAAAAATAAAATAAAAGTATTTGGGGAAAAAAAAAGAAAAATTAATTAAAAAAAAGAATCAGATGGGAAAAATAAAGATCTGAAAAGGTGAGAAAGAAAATCATTAAAAAGTATAGCCTAAGTACCTCAGAGGGTTGTAGTACATTTAAATGATATATCTGATAAGAATGTATTTTTGTGAATTGTGTAGTATTATGAAAATATAGTGTAGCAGAGTTTTCTGTCTCTGATCTCTCTTCCTTATTTAGAATTAATAAGTCTGATGCCTTTAGGTATGCTTAGTTTCAGAATTTTATTTTAAAGGGATTTCTATGGCACAACATAATGTCTGTGGCACTCTTAACTGAAAATCATTTATAATGATCAAATTCTAACAATTTTTGTCATAAGCCTTCATTAAACTTTCCTAAAAATAGAAAAAGTTCACATTGTATACCTTTTTGAATTTATTTTCTTACATTTTCAGGATAATTTGTTGTAAAATATTAGTTTCAAGGAAGATTCATGAGAAACCATAAAGCAACTAGAATTCTTTACAGTAAAAATCCAGGATAAAAATAATTTTTGCAAGGTGAAAATTTATCAAAAGGTGTAAGTGGATTAGAAAAATATTTTGTCAATCTGATGAATTTAAGAGCACTTTAAAATTTGTCTAGTTAAATTACTGCAGATATGACATGCTTATTGAAATCCAATTGGTAAGTCTAATGCCAATGATTTCTTCCTGCTAAAAGCTAAAAATAATTTATCTGAAAAATCCATGAAAGAGTTTGATTTCTTCATAAAGAGTTTGATTTCTTCATAAAGATTCTTTAATAAGTTGGGATAATCTCTGGAAGGCCTGAAACAGGAAAGAGATAAGAATTAATGAAATTAGGATGCTACTTAGGAAAAGTCTGTGATAATTTAAAAAATTCAAACGAACAGTATTCATCTTAGGTTGAGATAAGGCAATGAAAAGTCAAATTTAACATCAGGTTTATCTGGGTAGGATGCCATCAATATCCACTAATATATGTAGAGATAAGCATATCAGATTCCCAGGATTTTTGTTTGTTCTTATAACCCTCAAGATCATTATTTTCCATTATCCCTACAACACAAATTATTTTTTCATATAATCTCTTGCATTCTGTATCATTTCAATTGTCTAACCCTATTCATACATAAAAGCAGAAGTAACTTATGAAAAGCATATTTAATGATATGAGAAAGCAAGTAAATAGAGAACACCAAGAACCAATCCATCTGCAAGGGCAAGTACAGACTCTTCTCAAGGTTAATGGCACTGTTCAATTTATAGTTCTTCTATTTGGACTCCCAGACATGCAGTCCTTAGGAACTCTTTTCTTTGCTTCTTGTTATTTTGGCTAAACCCAGACTTGTAATTAATTTAAGAATATTATTGTATTTGACCCTTGCTGATATATTTTTTTCAGAGAAAGAGCCTAATGGCTTTCATGAATGTGTACTGAATTTAGCTCAAAGTAATTCCATGAAGGAAGGAAAGAAGTTTTCTTCATAACATGTTAGTAATCTGCCAGCATGGTTCAGCAAGTCTGACAACAGTTCATGAAGATGATGAAATTTAACTCCAACTTGGTCTCATGTCTTTGTCTATTTGCTGCCATTAAAGGGTGTCTTTTAATAGTACTTCATGAATTTTCAAGTGATACCTGTTTCTCAGAAACCCAAGAGAATATTAAATAATGTTATAATTCATAAGAAGAACATGTGCACCTAAAAATAGAATTGATATCTAGTGTTACTCTGAAGAGAATACTGTACTCACCATATCCATCTCTTCTGGAGAGGCTGAAGAGAAGGATGCTCTAAAGTAAGGGCTAGGAGCTGAAGTATCGACATAGAAAACATTTCCAGGAAGCATTAATATCTAAGAGTTTATGGAAAATAAGTGAATTACTAAAAGAAAATACAGGTAGATCCAAGCTCAGAGAGGGGAAAGACTTTTTACATTTAAAAACAATTTCAAAAATCATGAGAAAAAGCATTTTATGAAAAAAGTCTGTATGTCCTACATTAAACAAAACTAAACTAAAATTAAACAATTACTAAACCCAGAGCACAGAATCTGGAAAAATGTTTATAGTAAATATGGCAAATGCTCCCTCTTCTCCATCTAAAGAATACACAGAAACTGAGAAGAAAAATACTAAAATTCTAGCTTTGATGGGCAAATAACATAAAGAATAAAGAATATAAAAGAAACAGAAATGGTAATAAACATGAATCAATGGTTAACCAACTAGGAAAGCAATATAAATTCAGACAATGAGAAACCATTTCTAAGTTACCAAATTTGGAAGTGGTTTTTAAGTGGGAACTTGGACGGTAAGTAGGTATTGGCAGGGCAAAAAGTGGGTCAAGAATATTTTAGGGAGAAGATAGTGTAAAGGCCTTGAGATGGGAAGAAAATTGGTCCAGTCAAAAAACTGAAAGGAAGTAAAAATTTTAATACATAAAGTGAATGAATAAAAATGTTATGTAAGTATGTCGAGACTGAGTGGTGGGAACAACTGCTATTCTTGATGTGAGCACTGTGGCAGGTGGCTCACCAACTGTAAACTCCATTTCCTCTCTTTCCTGGTGTACAAATATATTCTGTTGCCCAGCTTCTTTCTTGTTATGTGTGGCCATATGACCGAATCCTAGCCAATGGATGGGAAGTGATGCATACCACTTCTAGGCCTTGCCCATCCATCACGCTCTTTCCATTTTGTAACCATTGTGGAATCCATGCACTGAAGACTGAAGAGCAATAAGAAGGAAAGAACTAGAGTCTCTGAATCGCTGGTTGGAGCACAGGTGGCTGCAGATCACATCTTTGCAAGTTTTATGTGAGTCAGAAATAAACTTCGACTGTGGAAGGTCTTTGTCATTGTTATGTAGTACAATCGTGCAATTCAAAAGTATTCATTGTTGTTATGTAGTATACATCTGCACACTGTTTACTAAAGTAAGTTGGATTTGGGGCATTCTGGGGAAGAGATTTCAAGGCAGAAGATGGGTTTCTGTCCTGATTAATAATCAAATGAAAATCATCATTTCTCCCAATAGAGTGGAAAATACTGGGGTGTATACTATAAGCAAGGCGCTGTAAGAGAAGGAGGGAGTAGTGATCATCTCTTTATAGGATGACCAGAATTGGGCTAAGGTTGTAGTTGTAAAGCTGAAGATGATTTAAAAAAAGTAAAGGTAAATGCAGCAGGATATATGGGATAGATGGAGAGCACCGAAAAAACTAAGAGAGAGTCTGAGTTCTATGACCTTAGCACCTACCTCAGAGATACATACAAATAGCCACTTATCAAATGATCCTGATGATAATGGCATTGACAGAAAAGCAAACACAAAGTTCATTTATGATGCTAAAATGTATTTTTTTGAAATATCAGTATTTACTGAGTACCTACTGTGTAGAATTATCTGAATTAGAACAATGAATAAAGCATGAGTCCTGCCCTCAAGTAAGATGGTTAGAGAGGATGCATGACTTGAAGTCCAGGTAGTCAGCTCCCAGGTCTAACCTCTAGACCGAGCACCCACACTACCTCATCTCTCATGCACTAGCATGGTCCTGTGCCAGCGTCAACACAGTCTGTCTGCTCGTACTTACTGCTTCAAAACAGAAGTGATCCTAGAAACATTTCTTAGAAAAAAGACTGGCAAACATGACAAAAGCATTAATTTATGGAGAAAGGATACTTTATTAGGTAAAGTAGACAGCTACAAAGAAAAATATTTAGATTTTCCACCTTAGTCAATGCCTCCAAAAGATAACTAAGTAGATTTAAGTACAAAATGAGAAAAAGAAAAGCCTAGAAGAAATCCTTAGAGTCCAATTTTAAGTGAAAATAACAGGATACAAACTTTTCTGTGTAATTTTAACCATGGAAAATAACTGCACAGCCAAAATACTACATACAGACAAGCTCTTCAAGAAAATATACCACAAATGGCCACAAAATTGGGGTGGTGAAATGATGGGCTAAACATTTTTCATTATACTGCCATGAATTTTCCATGTTTACTAGCATGCTTTACTTTCTTAAATCAGAAGAAAAAACCCTCTGCTCTTAGCCACTAAACCAGTAGCTGAGATGAAATGACTGTATTTCCATTAATGTAGACCAGAAGAATTATGTAACTCAAAAATCTATTATGATTTTAATAATGAGACAATATTATTAGAAATATAAGATATAGAAATATGAGATTAACATCTGATATTAAAATATTATGGGTTGGGATAGAGGGCAATGATAAATATCTCTTTTCATTTTTAAGTGAAAAAACACTTTAAAGAAAAAGTATAACTCCCCCTTTTACCTCTTTCTTAATGGCTTTTTCTTCAATCAGTTGTTTTACATCAGAAATGCCCTTAATTTTAACCCATAAAAACATTCCAGCAGTAGGAGCATTCCATTCTGCCAAACCTACAAACCAAAAAGGAGAATAAATATATGCTAAAACCACTTTTGATAATATTAAATATATCAATTAATGGCATAATTGCAGTAGCTGTCAACTAGTATGTCCAAAAAAGTTCCTTCGGGAATAGCATTTTTAAAACATAGAATTTAATGGGGCGTCTGGGTGGCTCAGTGGGTTAGGCCTCTGCCTTTGGCTCAGGTCATGATCTCAGGGTCCTGGGATTGAGCCCCGCATCGGGCTCTCTGCTCAGCGGGGAGCCTGCTTCCCCCCCCCCCTCTACCTGCCTCTGCCTACTTGTGAGCTCTCCCTCTCTGTCAAATAAATAGATAAAATTAAAGAATAAAAAACAAAACAAACAAACAAAAAAACCCAGAATTTAATGAGTCCTGAAAACTGAAGTTCTGAGTTTATTTCAAGAGAGACTAAGGATGCCTGGGTGGTTCAGTTAGTTAAGTCTTTGCCTTTGGCAGGTCGTGATCCCAGGGTCCAGGGATCAGTCCCACGTCCGACTCCCTGCTCATTGGGGAGTCTGCCTCTCCCTCTCCCCTGATTCATGTTCCCTCTCTAGCTCTCTCTCTATCAAATAAATACATTAAAAAAAAAATAAAATCTTAAAAAAAAAAAAATAAGAGATGGGGTGAAGGGAGAGAGAGAGCCTCATGTATGTATTTCCAATTTTAATTAGTCTTAGGGTAGTGCAAGGGCTCTAAGGCCTGTGTCTACTTCCCTGAGAACCATACTGAAGCCAACTATGGGTCTTTCAATTATAGGAGAAGGTTCTTCAACGCTTTCCAGATTCTTCCAGTGCTTCAATAAATTCTGTCATTTATACAATAGTTTTGAAGTCTGATGGATTAGAGTTTTTATTAGAATGCAATTGATTATGAAAAGAGGTACTTAAAATTCAAGCATTCCAGAAGTATTTGTAGTCTTTGCTTCACTATTAGGATAGAGAAACCAAGAAGGAAGGACAATTATTTTGATTTTAATTCTTTTAAAACCTGTTTTTGATTAGAACCTGTTTTTAAAAAATACTTTATTTATTTATTTGACAGAGAGAGAGGGAGCATAGCAGGCGGAGCAGCAAATAGAGGGAGAGGGAGAAGCAGGCTCCCCGCTGAGCAGAGAGCCAGACACGGGGCTTGATCCCAGGACCCTCGGATCACTGAGCCGAAGGCAGATGCTTAACTGACTGAGCCACCCAGATGCCCCTAGAACCTGATCTTTAACTCCACTGTACAAAGTGGTAGAATAGTACTCTTATTAAAAAGGTAATTCTGTATTTACCAGGAATTTATAGGGAACAGATAAGACAGAAATAAGGAACCGATTTTTTGTTGACTATTAGCACACCAAAAACGTTTTTAATGATATATTTAAAACCCCGTAATTCAATAATAGAAAATTAAATCTAAATCGTCCTGCAATCAAATTAGCAATAAATACGACAGATAAACGACGCTAATGATAAGAATGCAAATAATCTGTAATGAGAGAACTGCCTTAGGTTATACTAGTTTGTTTTTAATACAGTCTTATTAGAAAAGGAGAATACTGTTTGACAATTCCTCTGCTGTTTGGGGGAAATTTTGAAGTAACTCTAAAACCATTGAGTATAGCCATCACTTAGCTTTAAGTTATTGCTAGCTGAGTTTTAGACTAAAAGTTCTTTTTTCCCCCCTTTAAGCCACAAATTCTTTGCAGCAGAAAGGTAAAGTAGAGAGGGTTTGCAGACTATTACTTCTGAGATTACTTATAGGGTTACATTACTTGACAAGGATACTCCTGGACTCTTGTTTCTCATCTCCCAAGATTATTAACAGTAACTATGCAGCGTTTATCCCCCACTCATAAAAGTGCTGGTGTCACAGGACACCACAGGACAGAATGGATATTCTACTCACCACTTAACCATTTGTTTGCAGCCGCCAATAATGCATCCTTCTGGTTCCTATAGAAATCAGTAACCCTGGAAGAAGGAAACAATGTGTTTAGTTCATTGACTGAAGAAACCAGAGGTTCTGGAGACCAGTCTATAAGAATATGTTTTCTATTGTGGACATTGGGGACGGTATGTGCTATGTTAAGTGCTGTGAAATGTGTAAGCCTGACGATTCACAGACATGTAACCTGGGGCAAATAATACATTATATGTTAATAAAAATTAAAAAAAAAAAAAAAAAAGAATCTGTTTTCTATATTAATTAAAATGTTGAACGCTTGAAAAAGGAATAGAGCATGTTTATTTGACCTG
Source organism: Procyon lotor (assembly GCA_028646535.1). NCBI lineage: Eukaryota > Metazoa > Chordata > Mammalia > Carnivora > Procyonidae > Procyon > Procyon lotor. The sequence goes on along the minus strand of CM053604.1, from coordinate 131,548,102 downwards.
TCTGGTGGAAACTCTTTATCATTGTATTTTTTCCTTTATTTTGGAATAATTCTAATGAAAATTAATAAAGAGAAGCCAATGTCTATGTAAAATATGGAAGCTAACATGCAATACCTCTCTACATGAGCCAGGAAACCCTCTTCTCCCCACTGGTATAGAAGCTGTGATATCAGAAGCTAAAAGAGATAAGACAATAACAAATGTTATGCTTTGCCCTTTAAATTTTTTTTTTTGGCCAAACATAAAAAGCAAATCACTCTTGATTACCTGTAAACCAGCACAAGAAAATATAACTGAACCAAGATTTACACAATGATTTATAATAAATGTTAATTAATAACAGTGACAATAAAAGAACAAATATTTATGTAGTACTTGCTATGTGCCAGAAATTACTGTAATATATCAATACATTTTAGATAATTTAACCTTTGTAATAACCTTATTAGGCTATTATTTCTATTTTATTGATGAGGAAACCAAGGCACAAGGGTTAAATGAACTCTCCCAAGGTCACACAGTTAGTGAGAGACAGAACCTGGATTCAAGTTAGACTGTCTGGCCCCAGATCCATGCTATTCATTACCATACTATATCGCTTCTCTCAATTTGTTAAAAAATACATAGTAGATACATGTTGCATAATATTTTCAGTGATTTTTCTATATAAAATGGAAGTTCTAAATGTTATAGATGGATAGTGAAGTTTTGTTGATAACAGACACCAAAAATATGGGGAAAAAACCCTAACTCGATAAAACATGGGGACATCTTTATGCTACAAAGTAACACTAGGTTAATTCAATGCTCATCTGCCTTTTTAGAGTAAACATCTGTGGTATCTGACTTTCTAATACAGTCCATATTGGAACTCTAGATTCTCTATCAGTGATTTCCCTCCCTGCCACCTTTACTCAGTCTTACTTGCTAACATCTATTTTCTATTCTGATTGCTTAAAAAACCCCAAACCCTCCTATTTCTGACATTGTCCTTACCTGTATAAAAGTGCTGGGGTGCATGGTTGAAACTTGTGTGTGTAAAATAACTCTCTCTATCAAGGGTTTTGGACCTGTTATAAACCCTATTCTCAACCTACACAAAAAGAGAAAAGGCACAAGATCAATTCTGTGTTAACAATTAATACATGTCACTTTACTGATTTCACTAGGAAGATAGTTGTGACCTGGGGACAATTGGGCCTACATGATTAAAACATTCTAATAAAACCAGCTACTTGTTATTTAAAATCCAAATTTAAGTGTACATTTAAAATGGAATGCAAGTCTGACCAGGTATTTTGAAATGTGTTCTTTCATATATGAAACCCAAAACCTGACCAGTCCCAATACAACTTTAGATTAATACCCAAATACCTTTGATTACTTCAGATGGATAAAGAAAGAAAAAGCATATATTAAAATTAATAATCAAACTGATGTTTTAAAGTAAGTAGGAATACTAGCATCTTAAATGAGAACTATTTGGACTAAAAGACACTCAGGTAAAGTCTATTTTTTTTAGATCTGGTCATAAATTAAGACACAAAGGCTTACCCAGAGGAGAGGACTTTTGAAAAAGAGTCAGTTCTGATGACACGCCCATCAATGTCCATGGAAAGAAATGTTGGTGCCCGGGACTTGACATGGAAAACATACATATTGTTTGTTTGAGAACCCTGTTTAGTGACTGTATAATGATTTTGTGTAGGGAATGGAGAGGGTGTGATTCTGATAGAAGTAACACAACCATCTTTTTTGTTACCTTCGTCTCAACCTTTAAAATGGACTAAGAGGGGCACCTGGGTGGCTCAGTGGGTTAAGCCTCTGCCTTTGGCTCAGGTCATGATCTCAGGGTCCTGGGATCGAGCCCCACATCTGGCTCTCTGCTCAGCGGGGAGTCTGCTTCCCCCCTCCCTCTGCCTGCCTCTCTGCCTGCTTGTGATCTCTCTCTGTCAAATAAATAAAATGTTCAAAAAAAAATAAAATGGAATAAGAAACCGAGATGCATGTTCTTTAATGAGTACCTGCCTAGTGTCACAGCTTTTCTGCCAAAAACACAGAAGAATTTACTCATTTGCTTAAGATGCTATTATTATGAATTTAGGGAAACCTCATATAGGCCCTCCTAGGCTCAAAGGTTGAGATTGAGGATTAAAGGTTTAGAGGAAGGATTCAAGAAAAACTCATTTGGATTAGATCAAAATGAAGAGGGCTAGCAGCATTCAGGGTTGTTTCAAGAGAGAATGATGATCCTTAGAACAGCTAGAAAGATCAAACAAGATGAGAAAAATAGTCAATCTGCAATATGGACTTCAGTATTTACTTCAAAAGTAGATGCACACAAGAAAAGAGGTCAGGTCATGTGGAGGGTAGGGAATAGGTAGGTAGACGTGATACTCAGCAAACTATACAGAAAAATCAAGAGTTTCTGTTCTTTTTCAGTAGACTTAAAGGGAGCACCAAATCCAAGTAGATGTTCTTTGCAGGCTTGGAGAGCAAATAAAGACAATGTCTGATTTTGAAGACTCAGGCCTTGGGAATCTGTGTCACTACTGCTGTCTATTAGGAGACCGTGATCATGAAAAGTGGCATATATAGTGAAAAAGAACCTAAAAATTCATTATTCTGCAGGTAAGATCCAGGCCTTCAGTGACAGGGATGGTAAATACGTGACATTCTCCAGTAATGCCTTCCCCTATGTCCTTAATGGACACCACTAATTGAGCACGACCATCTTTCTCTTTTAGATCCTTCTCAGACATCATTCCGGTCAGCCACTGCCAAGAGACTATAGTCCCCAAAATGGAACCTACTTCACATCCCTGGTATGATGTTTAAAAAACTATGCACTAGCATCTGGAGTTTGAGAAGACCATCAGCCCTGACTCACTCTATTTGCCCAAATGCATGGTATAGAGCAATAGCTACTATTTTAAAGGTAAGTCATTTTTGGAAAGAGCAGTAATACCAGACATGAGAAGTATTAATTCCATGATAAAACTGAAAGATCAAAAATTGAAGTGGTAGCAAATTATTAATAATTTTACTTAATTTCAATGTAAAGGTAGATTAGCTCCCACTCAGCAGCCAGGCTAAAGTCAAGTCAGTGTAATAACTTACAATTTTATCTTCTAATTGTGAAGTAAGTTCACATCATCACTTACCTTGCTGAACTGGAGAAAATAGTAAGGATCATCTTCTATGATGAGGAAATCATATTTTCTTGCGAGCTAAAAAAGGTTAAAGTAGTATATTTAATTCTTAAGAACTATCTAAGCTGAAAATCATTTGGAATCATAATTCTTTATATTCATTCATTGATTCATTCATTCATTCATTCATTCATTCATTCAAGAAGCTACCGAGTGCCTCTAGTCCTAGACAATGAAGATAAAGAGATTAATAGGCACTCACTGAAGGCTCTTGTTCTCAAGGAACTTAAATTGTAGGTTCTGGGAAAAACACTATACATAAGTTAATGGATAATGAAGAGAAGAACTATTACACAGAAGGTTTTAGGGGCTAGGCTGGGTGATAAACAGGGTGATATCTGAGAGTCTCTTGAGAGAGAGAGAGAGAGAGAGAGAGTGAGGGAGAGAGGGAGAGAGGGAAGCTGTTTCAGTCTGAATCATTGGGAAGCCCTTCCTGATAAGATAACACAAGAGCTCAGAATGACAAAGTGGCCTGCAGCAAGAAGGACAATAAGAGATGATAGGGTCTGAGATTAGACTAGCAGGTCACAGAGCTTTGTGGGTAGATGAAGGAATTTGGTTTTATTTTAATTGCAAAGGGAAGCCACTAGAGAGGACTGTAAGCAGGACCACGAGACTGGCTTTACATTTATATCTAGGGGGAGGTGGGGAAGGATATGACTGGCTGCTGTGTGAAGAATAACTGGCTAGAGATGGAGAATGGAATGCACCAGGGGTCCAATGAGGAAACTATCCTCGCAGACCAGTGAAGGAAGGTGGTGGTTGGGAAGACCGTGGTAGTAAGGGCAAAGGAGAGAAACAGGTGGATTTGGATCCATTTGGTAGTGGAGTCCATAAAATGGTTTGGATGTAGGGGGTGGGGAGTAGGAAAGAGGGGGTGGGAAGTAGGAAAGAGAGGAATAAAGGGTGACTGTTTACAGAGCACTATTTACAGAGATGGAGAATGTGAGGGGTTGGGATTGGAGAATTGGGTGGACTGGTGGCTGGACTAAATCAAGAGTTCTATTTGGTAGGTTGGAAATGTCTATTAGACATTCATGGTGGATGTTGGAAACAGAAGTTAGATAAAGAAGTTGGATACATAAGTCCAGAGTCCAGGGGAAAGGCATTCCTATTATTTAGAATGGAATTTATAGCCATTCCAGAAATAGATGAGATTATCTGGGGGCAGTATGTAAACAAGAGAACTCAGGATAGATCTCTGGAGTATGTGAAAAATAAGACAATATTTTGACACACACAGATACACACACACACAAATGAGTGAAAGAAGCTGTTTGAAATCTTCCTTTATAATTTTACTGCACATTCTGTATAGTTTAATATGGCTTTGGTACTTATATTAAAAAGCTATTTGTAGCAAAAGTCTAGGGAGCACAGTCAGGTACATAAAAGAGACTATAAAAGGCACATTTCTCTTATTTTTCAAAGATTTTTGTACTGCTAGATATGTGTTTGATATTTAAAAAATTGTTTATAGTGAAAAGTTTAGACATAATAGTCAGGTACCTAAAAAAGACTTGACAAAAGGAGCATGCCTCTTATTTTTAAAAAATTTCTTTGTAACCTAAAATGCTAAGGAGTAGGAAAGAGAAGAGAGAGGATGAAAATATAAAAATAAAATAATGAAAATCAAACTTGGGGTTTGATTACATAAACTCATAAAATTTAACATTAGGTCAAAAATGCTATTTCTTTTTTATGAAAATATCAATTAAAGGAAAAGAAAAATCTCATAGCTAACTGAGGATTGAGTAATTTCTTGTGTTTCAATTTATTAGGACCCTCAGGTATAGATGACTTCCTTTTTTTTTTTTTTTTTTATTTTTTTTTAAAGATTTTATTTATTTGACAGAGAGAAACACAGCGAGAGAGGGAACACAAGCAGAGGGAGTGGTAGCGGGAGAAGCAGGCTTCCTGCTGAGCAAGGAGCCCGATGCGGGGCTCGATCCCAGGACTCTGGGATCATGACCTGAGCCGAAGGCAGACGCTTAACGACTGAGCCACCCAGGCGCCCCGATGACTTCCTTTTATATTAAAAATTATGTTCCTTGTAATAATAAGAAATAAGAAACAGAGCTTGCACAGTATTCTTAAAAGTAAAAAATAAACAAAAACATACCCATAGAACACATTCTTTTAAAATACCTCATAGATTTCCTTCTTGCGGTTACTTGTTAATGAGTTTCCAGTAGGGTTGCTTCCATTTGGAACAGTGTAAAGAAATTTGGGGGTGTTTTTCTTAGGGTTTTTTGAGTCTTCTGGTTTCCATTTGGAAAGTACTTCTGTGAGGGAGTCCGGAATAATCCCGTATTCATCACTGGCAACATTAATGATGTTGCAGCCCAGTGGCTTCAGCTGTTGAGTACAAATAAAAAGAAAAGCCCAAGATTCAGACATAATTACAAAATGTGTCACTGATTCTTCTACTAACCAAGGATGTTACCATTTATACCCTTTAATGTATAAATCTGCACTCATTTCTACACTCAAAGGCTTGAGGTTGTACATTCTCATTTATTGTTGCCCTGGGATAGATTCCATTATTGTTCAAAAATATGCCCCGTCAGTTCCCATACTTCCTTGCTCATATATGTCAGGATTGGCCATATGTCATGCTTTGGCCAATAAATTGTAAGCAGAAGTGATGTGTGTTTTGTCCAAGCAGAAGCTTTAAAATCCAGCTTGTGGTTCTCTATTTCCCTCTTCCCTTTGCTCTAAGACTGGCAATGCTCCAGACAGAGGTTGCTTCTATCAGCCTGGGGCTTGGGATGGAGATGACGTGGAAGAGAGCAGCAGCTGCCTCTTGGTCGATATGTAGAATGTGGGAGAAAGAAACTTTCTAGCCGTAAGTCATGGAGACTGGGGTGGTTTGTTACACTATAGAACCTAGCCTCTGACTAAATTATCATTGGAATTATGATCAGAACTGGTTCAAAAAGAGATTTGTATTAACAAATGCTTTTTTTTTTTAACGCTTTTTTTGGGCCAGGTTAAACATAGAAAGCATCTTTTTAAAAAAATATTTAATTTTTAAATTTTAATTAATTTTTTATTAACATATAATGTATTATTTGCCCCAGGGTACATGTCTGTGAATCATCAGGCTTACACATTTCACAGCACTTAACCATAGCACATACCCTCCCCAATGTCCATAAAGAAAGCATCTTTTATATCATACCTAAAATAGTTACAAGGAGAGGTGATACTCAAAATATTTAACCGGTGGTATAGCACAGGCACATTGGAAACAGTACCTGACTGGAAGAGAGTCCTGGGGGCCCCCTGCATTAATTCTGTATCATGGGAAGTTCTGGGTGGTCTTAGGAGAGGGGCCAGGGAAGCCAAGGTGGTGATGGGCACAGAGGAGAACGGGGCAGCAGCTTATCGGTGTAGGGAAGTATTTTGTATTTACCAAAGGCTAGGCCTGAAATCACAAGGAGTGGCCTTGTATATGGACATAATTTTATAAAAATCTTGTGGAATCTTATTCTTGGACGGACATAAAGAAAAATTGGAACTCTGGAAATAATTTGAGTGAGGTTCTCAGAAGAAAAAATTTTCAAAGGTAAGCAGACACTCTTTTAGCAGTCAAATGTGGAATTATGCACCAAGTGGGAATAATTCATACAAATTTATGACAAAGTTAAAGTTCTTAGGCTGAGAAAGCACATCTACCATGAATAAACAAATTAATATTAGGCCATGAAATAAACACATATTGCTTCCTAACAAATCTCCTCATAGCCTGGCACACAGTTTCTGTTTGGGTATGTGGACAGATCTGTGTGTGCATGCATGATGCTGATTACAGAGACACTAGTCTTAGATTCATAGGCATTATATAAGGAGTTTAGTAAAATAATTACAAATTAGTATCCAATCATTAAGAAAATACAATTATTTTACTTTAGTTTTTTACTGTGGTAAATAGACGTATAACAAAAATTTTGCCTTCTTTTTAAAAGACTACTTGAGAGAGAGCATGAGTGGTGGGGAGAGGGGGTGGGAGAAGCAGACTCCCTGCTGAGTGCTGAGCAGAGAGCCCCATGCAGGGCTTGATCCCCGGATCCCAGGATCATGACCAAAGGCAGACGCTTAATCGACTGAGCCACCCAGGTGCCTTTCAAATTTTGACATTTTTAAGTGTACAGTTCATGGCATTAGTCACATTCACAATGTGTACATCCATCATCGCTATTGACTTCCAAAACTTCTCATCACCCAACAGAAACTCTGTACCCATTAGGCAATAACTCCCCATTCCCCCTATCCCCAGGCCCTGGTAACCTCTAAATTTAGTCTCTGTGACTCTGCCTATTTTAGATATAAGAAACAAGTAAGTAGAGTAATACCATATTTGTTGTGTTGGGCTGCCTTCAGTTGGCATAATGTTTTCAAAGTTCACCCATGTTGTAGCATGTGTTAAAACTTTGTTCCTTTTCTTGGCTGAATAATACTCCACCATATGTATATGCCACATTTTGTTTATCCATTCACCTGTTTGATGTACATTTGAGTTGCTTCTACCTTTTGGCTATTATGAATAATGCCGCAGTGAACATTTGTGTACAATTGTCTGAGGTCCAGTTTTCAATTCTTTTTGGGTACAAACTTGGAGTTGAATTAAAGAGTCACATAATAATTCTATGTTTAATATTTTGAGAAACTGACAAACTGTTTTGCCAACTGTTTTTACCACTTTACATTTCCGCCAGCAATGTACAAGATTCAGTAACACTTGTTACGTTGCATGAAAAGAGTAACTATACTAGTAGGTTTAAGGGAGTATCTCACTATGTTTTTGATTTGCATTTCTCTAATGACTAATGATGATGTTGAGCATCTTTTCATGTGCTCATTGGCTACCCGAATATCTTCTTTGGAGAAATGTCTATTCAAGTCTTTTGTCCAGTTTTCAATTAGGTTCTTTTTTTTTTTTTTCAATTAGGTTCTTTTACTGTCACTATTGTTAATGAGTTGTAGGAAGTCTTTATATATTCTGGATATTAAGTCCTTCTCAGATATATGATTTGCAAGTATTTTCTCCCATTCTGTAGGCTGTCTTTTCATTTTCTTTGTAATGTCCTTCAGGGCACACAAGTTTTTAATTTTTTTATTAAGTCCAATATATCTATTTTTTGTTCCTTTTGCCTGTGTTTTTGGTGCCATGCCTAAGAATTTAGTGCCATACCCAAGGTCAGGAAGATTTGCCTTTTTCTTCTAAGGCTTTATAGTTTTAGCTCTTACATTTAGGTCTTTGATCCATTTTGAGTTAAACTTTTGGCCCAAGGGCCCAATTTCTTGCTTTTATGTGAAAATCCAGTTGTTCCAGAACCTTCTGTTGAGGAGATTATTCTTTCTGTGTTGAAGGGTTTTGGTACCCTTGTTGAAATAAAATGACCACAGATGTGTGGGTTTATTTCTGGACTCTCAATTCTATTCCCCTGGTCTATGTGTCTATCCCTGTACCAGTACCACACTGTTTTTGTTAGTATAGCTTTGAAGCTGGTTTTGAAATTAGAAGTGGGAGTCCTCCAACTTTGTTCTTCTTTTTCAAGATTGTTTTGGCTATTTGGCTTCCTTCCAATCCTATATGAATTTGACAACTGGTTTTTCTATTTCTGCAAAAAAGGCTACTGGAATTTGATAGAGATTATTTTGAATCTGTAGTTTGCTTTGGTGGTATTGATATCTAAACAATATTAAGTCTTCCAATCGATGGATAGGTGATGTTTTCCCATTTATTTGGGTCTTCTTTAATTTCTTCCAGCAGTGTTTTATAGTTTTTAAAGTACAACTCTTTTGCCTCCTTTCTTAAGTTTAATCTCAGATATTTTATTCTTTTGGCTGTTATTATAAATGCAGTTGCTTTCTTAATTTCCTTTTCAGATTGTTCACCGGAAAAGCATTTTTTATAATACCAATTTCATCTCTACTTAGGAGTTTTGAGAAAATATAACTTTCATTAAGACTAGCTAATAGCTTTCTATATTAATTGTTTAAGATAATATTAAACTTGAAAAAAAAAAAGAATCTGTGAAGTTAGAATCAATAGAGCATAAAGGTCACCTCATTCGACCCCCTATTTTAAGCCAGAAGGTGTTAGATGACAATTGAGAATAACTCTGAGCTCCTGAAGTGAGAGGTAGTACTTTCCCTCCTTAGGGAGTCAGGAGTGAGGTAAAGGCTCATAGCTAGGAAGTTCTTATACTGAGTTGAAATAGCTTCCCTGTAGTTTCCACCCTTTGGTTCCAGGTGTATGAACAAGGACCTGCACAAATCAGTCCATGGCTACCCTAAAGTATCATGCCCCGGACAAACCTACTTGTCAGTGGTGTGTTCCCACTAGAGCATAGCAAAGATGGATGATGAGCTTCCTCCTTCTGGACATTATAGTTCCATTAATTTAACACCTGAATGGAAAGTCCTAATTATACCATATTGGCTTATAGTTATATTAAATTGACATACTACATGATTATACTTTGACATACTACATGACTATACTTTGACATATGGTAACAAAAGTAAAGAAAAAATAAGTTTTTATAAATGAAGTTGCATGCCACGTGAAATATTAAAAAAGCTGGATGTAATTTTGCACAGCTTAATTTTAGCACCTATACATTTAGATTTTGTAAAAAGAAATGTATAAAGCAGAGGGGACATTTAACATATTTTGCAAATATCATTTAAGATGCTGCTGTTTACAGATGGAATATATTTTATTTTTCCATGAACAGAGAATTCTGAAGGTGTAATGTTTTATTAAAAGAAAGAAAGTTGCCTTTTATAAAAATGTGTACTCACAGCTTGAAGTGTTCCTGAATAAATAGGTTCATTTAGGAGGACATTATCTCCAGGATTAATGATCATTTCAAACACCTAACAAAAGAAGCATAGGTTAGTTTGGATAGTATTGTTTCCATTCTTAGAACCTCTTTTCAGTTTGAGCTCATTAGGATTCTAGAGTAGGAATTGGCAAATTTTCTGTGAAGTATTGGATGGTACATATTTTGTGGGCCATAATATCTCCATTGCAACTATTTATCTGTGCCTCTAGAGTGAGAAGGCTTCCAAAGACAATATATATCCCAACAGGTGTGGCTGAGTTCCCATAAAACTCTATTTACAAAGTCAGATGAGGTCTGGATTTGGCTCTCAAGCCATAGTTTCCCAAACTCTGTTCTAGGATAAGATAAGTGGTTTGGCTCCTAAAATTCATTTATTTCTTTTATTCCTTCTTTGAAAATTCATTAAATGTTTAAAGCCAAGCCTTTGTATGGTATAGAGACAAAATGATGAGCATAGCAACATGGTTCTTATCCTCATGGAGCTACTAGTCCAATGGGAAAGCTAGACACTAACCCAATTACTCAAATAAGTGTATATTTAAAAACAATGGCAAGTGCTACTAAGTTTAGATGCACTAGGTTATAAGGGCCCATTGTAGGAGGACTTGGGCATTCAAGGACTTTGGGGCATCAGGGAAGGCTTCTTTGAGAAGTGATGAGTTGGTATAGAGGATCACAACAGGTCCATTTTGAGAAACGGAAAGAATTCAGTGGCTTGAAGAGGAAATCTACAGAGGAGGGTGGAGTGAGATCAGACAGAAGTAGACAGAGAAATACCAGGTAGACATTTAAGCCACAGGAGGTGAGTAAGAATATCAGGTAGAGGCTGGGAAGGGGGAGTCCCATTATCAGATATTCATGTTGGGAAGCTCATTCTGGCTTCATTATGAAAGAATGAAAGGTGAATGAGAATATATGTGGAAAGTCTGGGAAGTCTGAGGATTATCTGGAACCCTTTTGCTGCATTTCTGGGGAGAGATATGGGTGGAGCCTGACAGACAGTGATGATGGAATTGGAGAGGAGAACTGAGAAATATTTAGGAAATCCAAACCAACAGAACACAATTATGGATTATAGGGGAGTGAGGAAGAGGAGGCATGAAGAATGACTCCTAGATTTCTGGCCACGGAACTAGACAGATGGAGGCAGTGATGCTGTTCACTGAAAAGCGGAACCACAAACTCGCAGAGAGAGGGACAAGGTGATGAGTGTGTTTTGGTTTGAGATGCCTTTGAAATATCCTGTCATGGCACCAGGTGGACAGATGGGACACATGGATTTGGAAGGAGCTTGGAAGTTGCTAGCATATGATCAAGCAGATGGGTGTGAACGGAGATATCCAGGGAGAGTATGTGGATTCAGGGGAGAAGGGTTTGAGGACTGAGCCTTGAGGAACTCTGATAAACGATGGATGTGTAGAGGAGGAGGACACTGCAAAGGTAGGGCAAACGAGGTATCCGGAGAACCAGAGAAGAGTGTTTCAGAAAGGATGGGAAGATCAACAACGTGAAAGCATATTTAGAGGTTAGAAAAGACAGGCTCGACAAATCATAAGAGATTTTGCAGACAATATGATCTAGACAATAGATACTTCTCGCCTAAATCAAAGGGGGGTCCATTATAATGAAATCTTACATAATTCATGGAATCATCTTTTCTTTCCTTGTGGTGTGTCACAGTCTTCAGCTCAAGCCTCTCCTTCCTATCATTTTAACAACCTACATCTCATGACGAACAGTATGGCCATTACTGAGATAGACATTCTGGCTTTTGTTTCTGGTTTGTCCTACAATGTTCCCTTCACCTTTTCCTTATGAGCATTTGGCATTTTATGACAAACAGCACCCTCTTCTGAAAAGTTTCTAAGTGATTCAGGCTTTAGCGGACATCTTAGGACCAAACAAATTACTTGGGTGGCATGTGTATTTTCAGTGAATCAAATGAAAACCTAATCACATACGTTTTCCATGTCAATTGGGGAACATGAAAATGTCAAATATTCTTAATGAAAAGAAGGGCTATTTGTTATCTGGTAGCACTGTTTAATAGAGGCAGACAGAGACACAGGTGCCTAACATAACATCTATCTTAAAGAACAAAGGGGAAGGAATAGTAGACCAGACTCCCATGAAGGCCTCTGTAATAGGCATGTTTGTAAGTAAGTGAGTTATTGGTGTATCTGGCCATCTATGCTATCTTCCTTTGTTATGACTGATGTTGTGACAGATAATGAAAAAATTGTATTGAGCACTGTTCTGGGAGAAAAGTTCATAGTATACCTTTCTAAAAATTTAATTAAAAAGAATGTTTTTCGTATTAATTTACAGAATCACAGATGTTTCTCTTCAAGCAAACACTCAAACAGTAGCTAATTCCCCTTCCCCCCCAATTAAATACAAAAAAGGGAGGAAAAATTATATTCTTATTACTTCAATACATTATTCTGTAATAATGATTTACAATTCACTGAAGCTAACTAGGCTGCAGCTTTTACATGTTCCTAAATAGCAAAACAAAGCTACTCTGGTTTAAGATAAGTAAGAGTCCTTTTTAGTCTAGATGTGAAGACTGAGTATAGAGAATCTTTATCTGGGACTAATTATTCATGAAAAGGAAAAGAAAAAAGAAATAGATGAGACTGAGAACCACTGGTGCAGTCTCTTGTGAGAACTCCCCAGGGGTGGTTACATCTGTGCACTGGAACCAAAGAGAGAGGTAGATGGAATAACAGAGAGAGAGAGGGGGAACTGGAGGGGGTGGGGGGGGGGCGGGGAGACAACAGGAAAACTAACCTAGAGAGAAGTCAGGGACAGACATGGACCCAGATCTACAGAAGCACATCCAAGAAGACTAGATGTAAGCAGTGGTGAGCACAGATGATGAACTGAGCAGGCAGGTAAAGGAATAACATTTCCTCTCAAGAGTATCGGGATATAACTTCTAAAAAATTTAAAAATCCTAGTGAAACTCTGTAACTACATAAATCAAAATGTACCCTGAATCTCTGAGTCGGATGACAGTAAGGAGTGCTCATTAAGCTTCTGGTAGGCGCTGAGTACTTCCTTAATGGGAATCTTGTTTTAATGACTCATAGCTCTGGGACATTAACCACATGATCTAGGTTTAAGAAAAATCCTGTTGGTGAATGTCTTCAAGTTCCCTGTTTAAAATTCTAGGTAAAGACAAGATAGACTACCAGTAACTCAAAACACATGACCCTCTTATGGTTAGGTGAGAGAGGACTCTATTTATGAACATATTTGATTCTTAATGTGGGGTTCCCTTTCCTTTCAGTCTTACCTTGCAAAGACCATCTTGGCTGCCAGATGTTATGCATATGTCCATCTGTCCTTTGCTGGCTGGATAACTGATGGTGGGAGGATTATGTAATTTTACTTGTAACTGTTTTAGCCAGGACAACAGCTCTGGGATTCTAAAGCATAAAACATATTTTCAAATTTATAGTATTAAAAACTGTAATAATTATAATCAAGAATTAAATGGTCGGGGGCGCCTGAGTGGCTCAGGGGGTTAAAGCCTCTGCCTTCAGCTCAGGTCATGATCTCAGGGTCCTGGGATTGAGCCCTTCATCGGGCTCTCTGCTTGGCGGGGAGCCTGCTTCCCCCTCTCTCTCTCTGCCTGCCCCTCTGCCTACTTGTGATCTCTCTCTCTCTGTCAAATAAATAAATAAAATCTTTAAAAAAAAAAAAAAAAAAAGAATTAAATGTTCACTTTATACCAGGTACTTTATTCATTCAATTTAAAAATCCTCAAATGATTTTTGCCAATATTAATAACTCTATTTAAAAGATAAGGCAACAAATTTTGAGATTAAGAAATTCATATAAAGCCAATCAGCTCAGATTAAATGAGCTGAGATATGAATCTATGTCTATCTTAACCCAAAGCCTATTCTCTTTCTTTTATACTAGAGCACTCACTGCATAATTAATTCTTTGTTCTAGGAAAATTTCCCTAGGCTACCTAAAAGTTCAGTTTCAAGATCTTTCTTTGTATCATGGAAAGAAAAGCCTATTGTGTATATTACATATAATTCATATGTACATAATGTGTTATATTTCAATATACTTTTCTTTCACAGAACAAAGAAGACTTCAATAAAGTATAATTTGTAGACACTCCATAAATTATCCTTTATCATTGGAAGAAGATCAGCTAAGGAAACTCATAAAGCATGTGTTCCAGCTTACTTTTAAGAGATTAAAGACATCTGGGGGCGCCTGGGTGGCTCAGTTGGTTAAGCATCTGCCTTCAGCTCAGGTCATGATCCTGGGGTCCTGGGATCCAGCCCTGGTTGGGCTCACTGCTCAGTGGGGAGTCTGCTTCTCCCTCTCCCTCTGCCCCTCTTCCTACTTGTTCTCTCTCTCTCTCAAATAAATAAAATATTAAAAAATATTAAAGACATCCGAACAGAGGGCAAAGTATTTGCATAGCTGTCTGCAACTATTAAGGGAACACAATAATTACAAAATTTCCCCCGGAATTGCTGCTTCCTGGATTGTCCTTTTTCTCCTTCCTCCTAACCAGCTCCTCTTCCCTTAGCTATTTTTTTTTTTTTTTTCCCCAGTCTCAGGAAAGACTGGGAAAAGTCTTCCTTGGACAAGTCTTCTCTGAGTCTCCTCATTATTTAAAGTCAAAGAGCAGTCACTGAGGAGGAAGCATTTAATAAACCTGTTGCTCTTAATTATTCTTTGAAAACTCTTCCCCAAACCTTCCTACCTGTGGAACACCCAGTTAAAAAAAGACACATTACTTTATCAATGGGCCTTAAAATATTGCTCATGAAAATGAACCAACAAAATTATGTTATCTTTTGATAATTACCCAGCACTTTGAGAATACTGAAGTCCTCTCTTCATCATCTCTTCGTCAAATTGGATGGGCTTTCCATTTTTTATGGTGATGACAGCAGTCTTAAAAGGGAACGTGTTGGGGTTTGGTGATCCAGTAGCCAAGGAGATGACTGATTTCGGTGCCCTGCTCCATGTCTCAGCTACAATACGTGCAGAAGAGAAGACGAAACACTTTCATTGAAGACTTTATAAACAGAGATAGCTCAGTATATTGCATTATGATCAATGAAACTGTAAAGCTGAACAATTTCTACTTTAAGAAATTCTATTTTAGAATACCAGTCTAAAATAAACATGTAAAATTACTTTTTCTGGACCTACCTCACTGATGGAGGAACTAAAGAACGGAGATGTCCAACTAAGTCAGAGCAACGAGGAAGTTAAGCAAAGTTAAGCAGTAATAGAAAACCCTCCCGTCTTCCATTTAGCCCCTACCTGCTCATCAGGCTTCAGGGCTCCCTCGTTTTTCTCCAATTTCCCAGGCCCGCCCCACTTCGCACACATCTGCATACTGTGCCTAACATCTACTCATCCTGCAGGGAAGAGCCTTTCGAGATGGCACCCCCTCTCTCTTCCAAGGACGCGTCCCCCAACAGCCTGTGTCTCTATTGCTGTTCCTGCTGCACTCGAGCAGTTACCCAATTCCCCGCTCTCCATTCCCAGCCCGTCTTCAGAGAACAAAGTCTGTCCCAGTTTCAGGCTTGCTGGAGCGCCCCGCCGCTGGAGGCTCTGCGGGAAACCCCCACCCCTAGGAGGGGCGCCCGCCCAGGACTCACTCGCGACTCGGACGGCAGAAGGCGTTCTCGCTGCGCTCGTGGCGGTGAGGAACCGTGCGTAATTCATGTCTCTGATACTAGCTGAAAACTAGAAAAACGAAAAAGCCACGTCCAGTAGTGCCTCCGAACTCCCGAAACGCCACCTCGGTGGTTCCCCCCACCCCGGCCGCCGAAACACCCGGCTGGAGGCTGCGCTCAGCGTCTGGGTCCCGAGCCGACCGGGGCCGGTGGCCGACCCGCACAGAGCTCCGCAGACGCAGGGTCGCTCCCACTCCCGGCCCCCGCCCCGCGCCCTCAGGCCACCGCGGGGGTGGGGTGGTGCAAGTCCCGCCTCACTGCGGGCCTGCCTCGTCCCCTCCCGCCCCCCGCCTCAGCCTATGGCCGCCTGCCGCGCGCGCCTCCCCACCCCGGGTCAGCGCCCTGGGCGCGGGGCGAGCTGGGTGATGGCCGGCCACGAGGCATTTGCAGTCCTGGGCCAGTGCCTGAGTCCATTCAAAGCGAGCCTGGCTCTTGACCTCGCAGCTGGGGATCACCGCAAGAGCAGTCGGGTTGGCCTGGACGCCCGCCTGGGACTTTGCCGAGGGGCGGGACGGGAGGAGGTGGACGGGGAGGGAGGAGCGAGGGCGGGGCATGCGCCGGAAGTCCCCGTGAGCCTAATCCTTGAGTGCCATCTGGTGGCTGCTTTGGTCTAATGCAGCGGGCTTCCAAAACTGCTTTTGGTCAGGTACGCACAATCCCTTGCAGCTTGCGGTTACCTGGAGTCCTCTGGCGAAGCAGCTGGCGCGTTTCATCCCCTCAGACACTGTTGTGTTTCATACTGACCTTTCCTAATATAGCTATAGACACTATCCCAGAAAGTCACCCAGGCGACCCAGATGATTTGCAACGTCACTTTCTCCAAGATCTGAACATTTTAGAATGAGTGGGGGAGGGCTGAGACAAATTTCGGAAGAATCACTCTGAGGGTCTCCTCAAATTTTACTCTTTCTTTCCTTTGGATTTTCTGACTATTCATCATGGACTTCGGTTAGACTTAGGACTTAGATTCATCTCTTCGGATCATTTACAGTTTTCCCTGTGAGCACTTAATGAGAGATTTTGAGACAGCCCGTCTCTTTTTTATTCCTAGGTGGATATAAAAGACTTATTTTTAACAAATTCCAAACTGGCTTCATTCATTCAGTAAATAGTTATTGAATACTTCTTGGATGAGTTTTGATATATTGTCAAAAGGATCTCTTCTAGACAAAAATAGATTAGTCCAGGAGTCACTTCTATCCTTATCACGGTCCTGGCAACAAAAAGTTGAGATAACCCAGTGAAATCTTTATGCCGGCAGCTGAATACCAGAAGGGAATTTCATTAGTAAAGCTGCTAGAAACCCAAGAGGCAGTGGGGTTCTGGACTCAAGAGACCAAGTGGTTTAAATCCCATCTTATGGTTTACCAGCTGCATGTTGGATAAGTTACCTTTTGTGCATGAGTTTTCTCACTGAACTGTAGGCAGGATTAAACCAGAGACTCCATATTAAGCACATGAGCACAGCAGCCTGCACATTTGCAAAAGCACCCAATGAATGTTTACTCTTATTTTGAGTGGTTACAATGTTTTTATATAAATACTCAGCCTCCAAAAGTTTTTGGCTGGGGAAACTACTTGGCAACTCTTTTTTTTTTTTTTTAAAAAGATTTTATTTATTTATTTGAGAGAGAGAAAGTGAAAGGATGAGAGCAGCGAAGATCAGAGGGAGAAGCAGACTCCCCGTGGAGCTGGGAGCCTGATGCAGGACTCGATCCCGAAACTCCAGGATCATGACCTGGGCCGAAAGCAGTTGCTTAACCAACTGAGCCACCCAGGCTCCCTACTTGGCAACTCTTAAGGCAAGTTGTCTCCTTAGTTAATTCATGAATGCCTTAAGGATCTTTTTGAGGTTGTCTATTTTAAAAAGGCTTGCCCCTGAATGTTTCTAGAAATTAGCTGGAGAAGCTCTAAATACATCTAAACAAAGTATAGACCAGTGTTAAGTATGAAATGTAACTAGAAATATTGGTGTTACTGGAGACTGTAGCTTCTTTTTGGCTCCAATAAGTGTGGTTCCCTCAGTTACTTAACAGAAACCTAAACTTCCCTTTGGTAGTGGGAAAGGGTGAAAGCAGTTTGGAGTTTTGGGCTAAGAAAATGCTCAAGATGAGCTTTTGCAACCACATTGATGCACAGTTCTACGATTCTTATAGTCTCTATTATATAGACATTAAAAATAGTGCAGAACTAGTCCTCCTCCTCCACAACCATCACCTGCCCCCCCACCCTTAGTAGAATACAATTCTAGGAACTCAAACTAAAGAGATTTAAGGCTATCAAGTTGTAAGATGCAGGTTCTCAACCTTAAACACTTTGCTGAATTTTTTGGGGGGCCTGCCCTGGAGTTGGGTACGTGAGATAGTTGAACGTGCTGATTAGTTATAAGTAGGGTGAGGATTAAGGCCAGGTACAAAAGGCAGAGAACTGGCCCTTGAGGGAGGGCTAAATGGAATGCACAGGACTGTAGGATTCTGTTCAGAAAATGCAAGGCAAAAAATGGTTACTGGGATGGGAAAAGGACTGGCAAGAGTTAAGTTAGAGAGAGCTTACCTGACAATCAGAGGCTGAACACTGATTGCCGGAGAAGTCAAACACACCAGACTTTTTGTCAGGAGCGACCGCAGAAGGAATTCTCCCGCAGGAGTAAGATGAATGAGCAAGGTTCACATCCCAGCGCTGCCTTTTTAAAGCCTTGGCGTAGGACTGCCTGTGGATAGAATTAAAGGGGACATCCAGAATTCTGGATCCGGTCATTCTCTAAACATTTCCTGAGTGCTCGCTCTGCGCTAGGAACTGTAATAAGTTTAAAAATATAACTGAGACAAGTCTGGAAGAGCTGGTTGAGGAGTTAACAATTTCGTATAATTCAACATCCTTAGCCGATGTACAAGCTGCTAAGGAAAGCAGAAAGAAGGTAGTGGTTGCTTCCAATGGACACAAGGTTCCTTTGGTTTACAAGTATATGCTTCCTATTATGATCTTGGATGTTCTTATAGTCTAGAATCAAACAGGGTCACGCATAGGCTAATTGTCATCTTTTACAACTTTCACTTAAAGGTCATTATGGGAAGTCTTATTCCTCACCTGACAATTTTATCGCAGAGCCTTTTCCATAATCTGTGAGGAAATCAAGTTTCGAAACACCAAAATCTGTTCAAAGAAATGTTGCTGACGTTTCTAATTGGCATACTTTGGGCTGGACTGTTGAGACAATTTTGGGTGATAAATGGAGATGGAAAATGTGGTGTTTGGGGGGCTGATGTGGGAAAGTATATTATTATCTATTGTTGTGTGATCAGTTATCCCCAAACTTACCAGCTGTATTATTCTTCTGGGGTTTCCGTGATGAAATACCACAGATAAAGTGGCTTAAACAATAGAACATTGTTTTCTCACAGTTTTGGAGGCTGGAAGTCCAAGGTCAAGATGTCAACAAGGTGGGTTTCTCTTGGGGTCCCTCTCCTTGGCTTGCAGATGTCCTCCTTCTCCCTGTGTCCTCACATGGCCTTTTCTTTGTGTGTGGCCATCCCTGGTGTTTCTTACTCTTTTTTTTTTT
>CM053604.1:131508246-131520123 GCA_028646535.1 Procyon lotor | reverse complement strand
CCATTGGATTTTTTATAGGAATTACATTGAATCTATAGATGGCTTTGGATAGTATGGACATTTTGATAATATTAATTCCTCCAGTCCATGAACGTGAGATATCTCTCTTCATTTGCTTTCATGAAAATCTTACTATTTTTGGTGTAGAGATCTTTTCTCTCCTTGGTTAAATTTATTAAGTTTTTAATTGTTTTGGTGTTATCGCCAATGGGATATTAAAAAATTTCTTTGTCAGGTATTTCATTGGTAATGTATAGGAACACAATTGATTTATATATGTTGATTTTTCATCATGCAAATTTCCTGAATTCATTTATTAGGTCTAAGTTTTGAAGGGAAGTCTTTAGGATTTTCAGTATATAAGTACATATCATATGTAAATAAGGCAATTTTAGTTGTTTCTGATTTGGATGCCTTTTATTTCTTTCTCTTGCCTGATTGCTCTGACTAGGAATTCCAGTACTGTGTTGAATTGGAGTCGTGAGAGTGGGCTCACTTGTCTTGTTCCTCATCCTAGAAGAAAAGCTTTAGCTTTTCACCACTGAGTATGAGGTTAGCTGTGGGCTTGTCATATATGACCTATATTATGTTGAGATACATTCTCTTACCCAGTTTCTTGAAAGATTTTGTCATGGGGCATCTGAGTGGCTCAGTTGGTTAAGCCTCTGACTCTTGGTTTCAGCTCAGGTCATGATCTCGGGGATGTGAGATAGAGCCCCAAGGTGGGCTCCACACTCAGTGCAGTCTGCTTATCCCTCATGCTCTGCTTTTCATTCTCTCTCTCTCTTGAATAAATAAATGAATTTTTAAAAAAATCTTTAAAAAAAAGATTTTTATCAGGAAAAGATGTTGAATTTTGTCAAATGCTTCTTGCATCTATATATATGATAATATGTTTTTTCTTTATATTAATGTAATGTATCATATTTATTGATTTTTAGGTTTTGAATTATCCTTGCATCTCAGGGATAAATATCACTTGATCAGGTGTATGATCTTTTAATGTGCTCTTGAATTCAGTTTGCCATTATTTTGTTGAGAATGTTGGCATTCTATGCTCATCAGAAATATTGCCTGTAGTTTTCTTTTTTTGTGGTATCCTTATATGTTTTTGCATCAAAATAAGGATCTCATAAAATGATTTCATGTATATTCTGTCCTCATTTTATTGGAAGGGTTCGAGAATGATTGGTGTTTATTCTTTAGATGTTTGGTAGAATTCACCAGGAAAACCACCTGGTCCTGAACTTTTCTTTGTTGGGATGTTTTGGATTACTGTTTCAATCTCCTTACTTGCTTTAGTCTATTTAGATTTTCTATTTCTTCATGCTTCTTAGTAGTTTGTTTGTTAATAGGAATTTATCCATTTTTTTAAGTTGTCCAATTTATCGATACATAATTATTTATAGTAGTCTATTATGATTTTTTCTATTTCTATGATATCAGTTATAATGTCTTCCTTTCATTTCTTATTTTATTTGAATCCTGGCTCTTCTTTTTCTTGGTGAGTCTAACTAGAGGTTTGCTAATTTCATTTATCTTTTAAAGAAACCAGCTCTTAGTTTCATCGATCTTTTGTTTTTTTTCTTCTTTATTTCATTTATTTCTGGTCTGATATGTATTTCCTTCCTTTTGTTATCTTTTGGCTTAATTTTTTTCTTATTTTTCTAGTTCCTTGAATTGTAAAATTAGGTTGTTTATTTGAGATATTTCTTTTTTCTTTTTTTTTTTAAAGAATTATTTTATTTATTTGACACAGAAAGAGAGATCACAAGTAGGCAGAGAGAAAGGCAGAGAGAGAGGGGGAATGTATAGGAACATTCTCTGCTGAGCAGAGAGCCCGATGCGGGGCTCCATCCCAGGACCCTGAGATCATGACCTGAGCCGAAGGCAGAGGCTTTAATCCACTGAGCCACCCAGGCGTCCCTATTTCTTTTTTCTTAATGTAGGTGTTTATCATTAAAAACATTCCACTTAGAACTGCTTTTGTTGCATCCTGTAAGTATCAGAATGTTGTATTTTCACTTTCGTTTGTTTCAAGAATTTTTAAACTAATGGAAAATTCACATTTTCTTGACATTTACTAAGTCTTCTACCCAGGTTGCCTTTTTTTAGTAGCACTTTATATAATTTTTCTATTTTATTACCTAGAAAAGCTACTATTTACTATTTTAGTACCTAGAAACAGTACTATTTACATCTGTACATAATGTATAATATACCTCCATTTTTTGTGACTTTATCAGTCATTGATTTCTTTTTATAATTTTTCTTTTTATATTTACTTCACTGTCCTTATCCTTCCAATATACAAAACATCTGGATCGAGGACATTTGGTGAGGCAGGTCTCACTCAGGTCCAGGCGCCCTGCATCCAGGGTGCCAGCCGGTGAGTAGCTGCCAGCCCAGTTGGTTACAGAGATAATGGAACCGTGCCTCAGTCTCTCCAATGTTAAGGCTCTAATAGTAAGGACATCAAAATGCAGTGTGTCCTGAGATTCTTTTACTCCCTGCTTAGTCAGGTTTCTTTTACTCTTTATTCATTTTTAAAAAATAATTAATTAATTTCAGAGAGTGAGAGAGAGGAAGAGAGCACAAGTTGTGGGAGGAGCAGAGGGAGAGGGAGAGAAGAAGCAGACTCCCTGCTTAGTACAGAGTGCAACAGAGGACTCTATTTCATTAGCCTGAGATAATGACCTGATCTGAAACCAAGAGCTGGACATTCAACTGACTGAGCCACGCAGGCACCCCTCTTTTTCTCTTTAAATTCGTTAATAGCACTGATTTTTTTTTTTTTGGCTGAATATAAAAATATTTCACTGTCATGTTATAAATATTGGAAAATGTAGAAAATTTTTCGAAAGAGCATGTGAATATCACCTATAACTACATAGAGAAAACCATTGTTGATATTCTGATATGTTTCTAACTTTTTTCTATGGGAAAATTCCTCTTCCAAAAAACTGTATTACACATGGTTTTCATATTTATACAAATCTTTTCTCAGTTAATGTTGTATTATGAACAGTTTTGTTAAATCATTTGCAATTGGACAAGAATTCTTAGTAGTTACATTTACTTGAACATATAGGTATACTGTAATTATTTCCCCGCTGTTGAATATTTCATTTACTGCCTATAACTCCTATTTTATACAGCCCTCTAGTGCTCATCCTTGCACACAGATCATGCGTATCTTTGATGAGTTTTCAACATTTTATTGTGCAAAATGTCAAATAGGTACAAAAGGGAGAATAGTAAAATTTCTATGTACCCATCTAGCTTCAACAATTAAAGACTCACGGCCAATACTGTTTTATTTACACACTCTATGCCCCAGGTTGCTCGAAGCAAATTCCAAGAATCAGTAACATGTCAATATGTACATCTGAAAGATAAATAGTCTGTTTTTTTTAATTAAAATATAATGTATTCCTTGCTTCAGGGGAGAAAGATAAAGAGTCTTAAAATTATAGCAACTCTACCATATTACACCCAAAAGAGTCACCATCATTCCTCAGTATGTCATACTTGTTTTAGATTTAGATTTTTAGAAGTGAATGATCACTGCTTGAACAATAGGTATCTTGATAAATACTACATTCTAGAAGAGTTTTAAAATTTGTACTTCTACAGCAGTTTATGGGGATTTCTGTTTGGCATTCAGAATCTCACTAAGCTATAATATTTTTAAAATTGTGAACAATTTGAAGGCAAACAATGAGGAGGTAGTAGAAAGACGTGGTTAAACAGTCTCTGGAGCAGACTCTCTGGGCCATGTCTCTGCGTTCTACCACTTTACTATTCTATCTTTGTCCCATGTCATTTTCAGCAATACCAATTACCCTTGGGTATTTGGGTTCACATGCATTTTATACACTAACTTCACTTCTGTTTTTGCTTTATTTTTCCTTTGTCTCGATTCCATTTACTTAGAACAAGTTACTAGATGTGTTAGAAATGAATTAGTTGCTAAGAAAGGAAAAGCACAAGGTGCTATGTTATTGTACAATAGGTAATCTAAAAAATCATTAAAACAACTCCCAATTTTTACGTATGTTAAACAGCGTTGCAATGAGCACATTCTGCGAGCAAAGTTTTGTCCTCCATTTTGATTATCTCTTGAGGATAATTTTCTACAGGTGAGATTACAAGGTCAAAGGGCAAGACCCTTGTTTGGGGAGAGGGGTGGGATTCCTCACAGCTTTTTTTTTTTTTAGATTTTATTTATTTATTTGAGACAGAGAGAGATCACACATAGGCAGAGAGGCAGGCAGAGAGAGAGGGGGAAGCAGGCTCCCTGCTGAGCAGAGAGCCCGATGCGGGGCTCGATCCCAGGACCCTGAGATCATGACCTGAGCCAAAGGCAGAGGCTTTAACCCACTGAGCCACCCAGGCACCCCTTCTCATAGCTTTTTATGACTTGTTTTCTAAACGGTTTGCACCGTCTTCAGCAGATATGAGTTTACCAGTTTTACTTCACCTTCGGAAGTATTAGTTGTTATTGAAAAATAATTAACTTTTTGCTAAACAACTAAATAATGATACCTTAAATTGTTTGATTACTAGCAGGATGGAATGTTATCCTTGTATGTCTATTTATTAATTAATTTCATCTTATCTTCTGGGAAAGAATAAGTGAAAAGTAAAGAGAAATCTGGGTTGAGAATGTAGAGAGAAAAAATCAGGTAGAAATTCTCAGAGTACTGGATTGTGCTTTGAGTAATATCAATGAACCCTAAGGATGATAAATTAATTTGTAAGCCGTGAGAAAAAATATGAGATCTGTGGTAGCAGACATGTTACCTCAGCCATGGTAGAATTCACTACACTCACAGAATCCAGATTCTAAAATGTTTTATAAAGTAGGGGCACTTGAGTGTGGAGAAAGCAGTATTAGGAAAGGCACAAGAGAGGGGGCATTCTAGACATCTAGGTCCTCACTTGCATTGCGTAAGATCAAGTCTTCAGTGTATCTCCTCTGCCCTCTTGTAAGAGTCTTTCCTTGTTTTCACCTCTCCACAAACAATACATTTTCTCTAAGTTGCTTCCAAAACGATATTTCTTTTTTTTAAATTAACATATAATGTATTGTTTGTTTCAGGGGTACTGGTCTGTGACTCATCAGTCTTACAAAATTCACAGCACAAAAGGTATGTTTTTGGTGTGTCTACCTACTGAGGGTTTTAGAATCTTGTGGACTACATCAGACAAGGAAATTTGTGAGCCAGCACTAGCCTTGGGAAATTTATGTGGACACATATCTGCAGATTGATGGTTGGCTATAAAGCATCTTCTCCCTAGAATTTACAGTTCATATGAGATCTTAGGTCAAGACCACCTAGTTATTTGTTGGAATGACAGTTTATTGCCTTGACAGATATTTTAACAACTATTTTGTACTGTAAATCTTTTGATAAGAATAGTGCCACCTGTTTTACTACCTGAACATGGTTCGGAAATTGCAGAGCATTAAAAAAGGTAGTATTTGTTAACAATTTTAGTGTCCCATTTTTAACCATCTAAGTAGTTCCTGGCAGTACATTCTGTGTTCAGTACAATGTTAGGAGTTTTGGAAATTTTGGGAAAACTGGATATAATATTGCCTTTATCCTTATTGAAAAGACAAAGGATACATATAATGAAATTAAAGAATAATCATAGTTTAAAAATAGCATAAATAAAAAAATAAAAATAGTATAATGTAATAAAAATCAGAAATAATCACAATAGCTAACACTGAATACTTACTCTCTGCCACAGACTGTGCTGAACTGAACACTATACATTAATCATTTTCACTATCAAATTTAATTTTTACAACTACTTTATAAAAACTTTTACAAATTTTTCACAATTAAAGGTCAAATGTGAACTGTGGATTCATATGTGCTCAACTACTAATTTGATTAAATAACATAGGAAGGAGAAATCATTTCCAGAATCATCGCAGAAGATTTCAAGATGGGATAGAACTTGGAACTATATTTGAGGGCTTGGTTGGAATTGGGTAAACAAATATGAGTAAGAAGAGATTTAGATGAGGAGTGCCAGGAGCAAATTCCCAAAGGTGAGGATCCAAATGAAAATTAGTGGGAGGGTTTTGCAGACCACAGGAAATCACAGGGAATTTACAAAAGATGATGATACAGGTAAGCAAAGGAAGCTAAGTAGGTTGGCAATAAAATACATACGTGAAAAAGTGTGACTCTCAGGCAGTGGATGCCCACTCTTAGCCCTTGAATTTGCAAGAGCAAAGAATTAGGCTCCTGAGCTTTTACGATTCTACCCTTAGCCTTTTAATAATGTAATGTTTACTGGAGTTGCTGCACAGCAGCAAGTTTAGATTGGGAAATTGCCTTGCTGCGTAGTCTCTGTTGATGTCAGAGTAGATATGTGCAACCTGGAGGCAGCACACAAACATTCTTGAAGATGGTTATTTGAAAATCCTCCAGATTTTGGAATTAGGATTTATGGTTTTGGACATCCTTCTCAAGCTATGGCAATCAATCACAGGTTCTGCTACTTCATGTTTCTAGACTCAGATAAGTACTCTGTGGTATACCCTGCATGGGTATAGGATAGGCTGTAGTAATTTCTCTGAAAAGGAAAAATTATATGGATCCTGGCATTATTCTTGACACCTTTTTTCTTTGAACTCGATTTTCTGATATAATCCTTATGGTCCCCTTTTGTTACTTACTAAGCTTTATATTTACCAGGTTAGTGTAATAATTAGGAACACAGACCCCGGAGCTGAATCATCTGAGTACAAATCCTAACTGCTTTGCTCCATGGATTTGATATTTCCTTCCCTTTCCTTTTTTCCTCTCCTCCCCTCCCATTCCTCCTCCCCTCCCCTCCCCTCCCGCCCTTCCCCTCCATCTCCTATCCCTCCCTCCCTCCTTCCCTCCCTCCTTCCTCCTTCCATTCCTTCCCTTCCCTTCCCTTCCCTTCCCTTCCCTTCCCTTCCCTTCCCTTCCCTTCCCTTTCCCTTTCCCTTTCCCTTTCCCTTTCCCTTTCTTTTCTTTCTCCCTTTCCTTCCTTCCTTCCTTCCTTCCTTCCTTCCTTCCTTCCTTCCTTCCTTCCTTCCTTCCTTCCTTCTTTCCTTGTTTTTTTTTTTTTTTAATTGTTGGCATAAATTTTCCCTCTCTGATCATTGGTTTCCTCAGCTGTAAAATGCTGATGATAATTATATCTAAATTATGCAGTTACTGGGATTAAATGAATTATATAATATTCTTCCCACTTGCTTGCATGAATGTGTTTGAGATTGGGTCATTTTTCAGATAAACAATGGCATCTTCTACTTTTATCTGGCCAACTAAAAATGAGACCATCATTTTCAGATTTTTTTCCCCATTACTTCACTTTAATAGACATGTCCTCATGCCTTAATGAATTTTTCCTTTCTTAATATCTTACTTCTTAAATTTAGCATCTTTTTTGGTGTTATTTAAAATGCCTCTATTTATTTTTTAAGTAATCTCTGTGCCCAATGTGGGGCTCATACTCACGACCTTGAGATCAAGAGTCACATGCTCTGTTGCCTACGCCAACAAGGTACCCCATAAAATGCCTTTAAATTTAACTACAAAAATTGTCCTCATGTGTGGCACCTTCACATTATATTTAAAGTGATGAATTCTGAAAATAATAATGACCTGTTTTAAGTTATAATGAAATGGTTTATATTATTTTATTTCAATTGCATTTTCTAGATATGATATCATTATTATGTTTAATCACACTGAATTTATTTCATCTTAGGATTATATTTGTCCATATTTTAAATGCATACTTAGCAAATAGTAAGCTTTAAGAGACACCTTTTATCACTAGATGCTGATACTTGAGATCATACTACATTTGGAGATTCTGGAGGAGTCTCTTTCCTCTACCCTGCTGTCATTTCCATGGAGAAAACATTTAGGTTCTTTAGCCAAACTAGAATTTAATTGCACTGAATTTATCATTCTGTGTTTTAACTGTCCCTGTTTGTACTCATTGGTGATTCACGTGATTTAGATGGCATGGGACATATACCACAGTTGTGATTACAGACAGACCTGCCTCTTAGAACTCCTGTCTGGGGAGTTAGATTTCTGAATTTGTCTTCCCAGGGGTGGCTGTATATTCTAATGTTAGGAGAGAGCTGTTTGCTTTGTAGTTGTTTTCCTTATGGCAAATATGAGACAACACATTGTCTTAATTAGTTTTGATGTGAGATATACTAGATAATACTTGCATTTTGATACTTTACATCACATGCTTGATAACCTCAATATTATTCTATTATAGCTTCCCAGCCATTGTTTCTCCTCCCTCACATTAAAATATTTGATTAAGTCATAGGGTCTTTGGACAAAAATATTCTTTCAATTTATGTAAGATGAACCTAGTCTTTTAGCTGGAATATGTTATTGTTTTAAAGACAAAAGTCCAGGAAGCCAAACTCTTATCCTTTCATGCTACATATGTAGACCATTGTTCTCTTCTTGCCATATCTCTTTTTCCCTGTGGTCATGGTAATCAAGTGATAAGACAGCTACTTGTGCTTAAGAGTCTTCTGTCCTGCTCTGAGCTTCAAAGTGTCTAGAGAAGCTTGCTGGTTTTCAGGATTTCCTTCTTCTCCACATCAGTAGGTGTGGGTAGACAGTGACCAGTGAGTCTGATGATGAAGTGGCCAGGGTTTGGGAAGGTTGTGCCTGCATGAGTTCAGAGGTTGTCCTCCTGGAGTGCACAGCATGGTGGCTTTGGCTACCACACGTCTGGTTCTTATATCCTCCCTCTGGAAAGATAGCATACCTTTTGATTTTCTCCAGTATTCTATTTTTTTTTGCTATTGTTAGTTTCAGAGGTAGAATTTAGTGCTTCATCAGTTGCACATAACACCCAGTTCTCATTATGTCAAATGCACTCCTTAATGCCCATCATCTAATTATTGCCCCCCACCCCTCTCCCCTCAAGCAACCCTCAGTTTGTTTTCTAGAGTTCAGTGTCTCTTGTGGTTTGCCTCCCTCTCAATTTTCATCTTATTTTATTTTTCCTTCTCTTCCCCTATGTTCACCTGTTTTGTTTTGTATATTCCATATATAAATGAAATCATATGGTATTTGTCTTTCTCTGACTGACTTATTTTGCTTAGCATAATACCCTCTTGTTACATCCACATTGTTGCAAATGGCAAGATTTCATTCTTTTTGAAGGCTAAATAATATTCCATTGTGCATTTGTGTGTGTGTGTGTGTGTGTATACATATATACCACATCTTCTTTATTCATTCATCTGTTGATGGATATCTGGACTCTTTCCATCTTTTGGCTATTGTGGACACTGCTACTATAAACATTGGGGTATAAACATCCCTTCAAATCATTATGTTTGTATCCTTTGGATAAATACCTACTAGTGCAGTTGCTGGGTCATAGGGTAGCTCTATTTTTAGCTTTGTGAGGAACCTCCGTACTCTTTTCTGAGTGGTAGCACCAGTTTGCATTTCTCCAGTATTTTAGTTGAGACAAGCTTATGCTTACTGGGCAGTAGTAGCCAACTAATGTGAAGTCCTTCTCTCTCTCCTGAATTGTCTTAGTATCTATGGATATTAGATGGTTTCTCTTACAGAGTCTGAAGTTCCTCCTTATAATACAGGGTTTCCTCTTTTTTCACTATACAGTATTTCTTCACTTGCTTATTAGGTTGATCATGATTTCTATTCACTCTTCAGAATACTCTTTTTTAGCTTCTTCCCGTGTTTTTGTTTCTGTTTTTTAAAGAATACTCACTGTTTTGGCCAGCTCAAGCTGCATAACAAAATACTATGTCTGGACGGCTTAAACAATAAAAATTTATTTTCTCACAGTTTAGGTGGCTTCAAGTCCAAGATCAAGGTGTCAGCATGGCTAGTTTCTGGTGAGAGAGCTTTCTTCCTGGCTTATAGATAGATGACTGCCTTCTTGCTTGTCCCCATAAGGTGGGGAGAGAGAGAGAGAGCAAGCTCTGGTGTTTCTTCTCATTGGGGCACTAATCTCATCATAAGGGCCCCACCTAATGACCTCATCTAACCCTAATTACCTTCCAATGGCCCTGTTTCCAAACAGTATCACAGTGGGCATTAGGGCATCAACATAGGAATTTTGGGGAGGCATAATTCAGTCCATAGCACTCACTTATCTCCAAAAAGGACATGTGAAAAAACATTTCTCACCAGGGGGAGAACAACTGAACTTGCTCTCGTGCCCATGCCTGAATGTACCTCTCTATATTGTAGACCTCTGCTCCTGGGATTGGGGTTGTGCCTCTCCTTCCCTCAGAGAAAATGAATTCCTTGAAGGCAGAGAGTTTGCCTTACTTGTAGTTTATACACAGGTAACAGAGTAATCCCTAAATGTGGTTTAAAAAAAGGATAAGTGGTCTCTGTCTTAAACATGCCCTCAATGGTTTTATCAGCATGGTTTTGTCAGTGCCCATTTCCTTGGTTGAACTTCAGCTCCTTTTGGCTTTTCTTATCGACATTTCCACGTTGGTGGCTATTTTCTTGCTCTTTATGTGACAGGCAACACAGGAAGTTGGGCCTTTTAAACTATTTAGCACAGTTCTTTCCCTAGCTGCTATGCTGGATTGGCAGTGACAGGTTTTTAGTGGTTACAGCATTTTTAGTCTTCCTCTGTGTTCCATTTTTATTATCTATTATTGTGTGCACCTGAGGGATGGAGGGAAGGCCGAGTTCACTTTTGTCATGTATACTCACCAAAGTTCCACTTGGTCACTTTTTCCCAAATATAAGAATACCAAATTCCTCCCACTTCAGAAATAACAGAATCTGTTATTATTAATCTGTGGTGTTTTTAAAAAATTTTTCATAAGTATAATTACACAGAAATAATTTCATTGAAAAACTCCACAAACCAATTCCAAAGTTGTCAAAACAGCACCTATCAAAATTCAAGTTGAACCAAACCAAAACATAACCCCCCCCCCACACACACGCACATACCCCAATAAATGAAGTTATCATTACATATATATTTGGAATTTTCATAGTAAATTTTTGAGGTTAAAAATATAGAAATCCTGGTCTCTGGATGAAGACCAGAGGAAATAAAATAGAAAGCAAAGTAATGAATTCCATTAAAAATGAAAGGGCTGTGAATCCAGACACCGAATATGACCAAGTGTGAGCTATTTTATTTCCTTGAGTGTTGCAGAGGCATGAAGCATCTCTGATTTCTCAAGAGTCAATATGAAAAGTCAGTCAAGTAGCTGGAGTTCTATTTCTTTGATGGGAAATTAGGCCAGGCTAGAGAGCACATCAGAGCAGGTTTTGCATATTTTTGAGGTAGCAATTGAAAGGGCATGTCTCTCATTAGTATTAGTCACGAACAGCTCAACGAGCCCGGAATATGACAGAAAAGATAGAGCATTGGAGCAGATTTAATACTCTAGCATCATAGCACCTTGACTGGGAGGCACAAAGGAAGTTGCAGAGGCATATCCCACCCTCTCTGCAGCTTGGCATACTATACATGTTTTGTTTGGCTTTTATTTTTGGAATCAATGTAACCGCTGAAATTATTATTTTTTTTTACTGCCATAATCGTCTCAGCCAAACATCAAATAATAGCTTTTTTTTTTTAGTGATTCCATTGATTTTTCTTGGCTCTAAGAAAAATTGAGAGAGCAACCCCTTACATAATGTTTAATAAAATGTTGGTTATAGGCATTTAAGACCCAAGGCAAGATGGCGGAGGTGTAGGAGGCATGGAGAGCACTGGGATCCAGAAAGAGGCTGAAAACCACTCTAAAAGCCGGCAAACACAACAGGAGAGAGAAGAGAATAAGAACAGCAATTCTAGGAGCAGAAAATCGATCACTTT
>CM053604.1:131481897-131507746 GCA_028646535.1 Procyon lotor | reverse complement strand
AAAAAAAAAATGTTGGTTATAACCAAGTCTAGTGACATATACAATTTTGTGAATAGACAGAATTGGTAAGCGGTTGTGGATGAAAGGAAAAGTAGAGAAGGCAGGTGAGAATCTTTAATGTGTCATGGACAGTCAGTGTGTTTTATAAAAGAAAATAAAGCTTCAGGTATTTAAGTAAGTAGATAAAGTGGAAGGTAGTTAAGAGGGCTCTTCATAAGTGGAATTTTAAAAGTATTTATTTACCTTTAATGTATATGATATCTATATAATCTGTATAAGTGTCCAAATGTGGATTAAGTTTTACAGACATTAGTGGACAACACTTTTCTCAAGAGTTTGGCTCTATTTTGTGTTAGGGCTTTGTCTGCCCTTAACCAAGCAGGCACGTCTTCTTGCCCTTAATGCCCTGTTGCTGTATTTAGAATTTTTGTCCAGATGTCTCAGCTGAGTTCCCAATCTGCTTTTTGATTTGTCTAGGGCATGATTCAGAATCTTCCATCAAAGACAGCTCTTGCCAAGTTCATTTTTATGATCCTGTTTTGTGAAGCATGCTTCATTTTTTCATACTTCAACAGATTTAAAACACGATAAAGATTTCTGAGGGCTGTGATAATCTATGGACTCATGCAGATCTGTCAAGGTATTGAGAGGAAGCAATTGCTTCTTTGGTGAGAACGTTGACATCGACTGTACCTTAAAGTCTATGAACAGCATTAGAATGGTAACTCGACATTTATCAAAAGAGTTCAGCTTTGTTCTTGGTTTTGTTTGTGGTCAGCCATCTTAAAAATTAGGCATCTACAACAGAATTCAATAGTAGCACTTTTAACAAATGGTGATATTTACCACTGAACCTGGCAAAGTCATAACTACTGGCTGGATGACACCACAAGTAACACTTTGGACTTTGTAGAGGACTCATAGCAGTTGGTCTTCTGAGACGCAAAACAGGCAACCCTCAGAATTTTTGCAGGAAGAAACACGAGAAACCCAGAGGATATAATTTCGGAATTACCAACTGGGTCTATACCATGTCAGCACGCTCAGATGAAAAGGAGAAAAGGCAGTTGTTCATCAGTGTGCAGCATCGGATGCTCCTTCATATTGCTTAATTTTTATTTCTGGTTTTGAGAAAGAATTTCCAAAGCAAAGCCATCAGTTTGCGCATTGCTGCTGACTTCCACACATTCCTGCATGCCTGTGGAAACATAAAATGTACTTCAAGGAGAAGGCAGGAAATTATCTGGGCAATGAGCTAGATGGCTGAGTATATGAGGTAAATGAGATAAGAATAAAGTCTGGGAGGAACTCACATTCCAGTGAGGTAGACAAACATCCCCCCCAAATACATGGAAAATATATATGGGAGATGGAGGAGCAACTACATGATTGAGGAAGGAAAGGAAGCTTTCACAGAGGAGGTAACCTCTGAGTTTTAAAGAGAAGTAAACCATTGCCAGGCAGACAGACTTCCCAAGATGGTAGAGCATGCAGCCCAAATGCCCTCTTGGGGCCGTATATAAAAGGCCACTCCCTATGAAGTGGCAATAGTTTAAAACTTTTAAATCACTTTCTCTTCAGTTACTTTTGACTGTTTTAAGATAAATGGTATGCACAGAAAACTTGTTTTTAGCCAAGCAACTTATTAAGAGCATTTTTATGAGAGACTCATAAGATCATACTTGCCATGAAGGCTTAGTGGGTATTCATGAGAGCTGTAAAGGGGTTCTAGGCAATGGAAAGCCATTATATATTTTATTGCAAGACTCTGAAATGTTTGTGTGTGTGTGTGTGTGTGTGTGCAAAAATTCTGAGGGTTACCTGTTTTGCATCTCAGAAGATGTATGATTTGGAAAGAAAGCTAAGTGGCATTACAAAGGATACATTTGGGGAGGGATTGGAGGAGTCTGTATGCAGAGACACCCATGAAGAATCTCAAATAGTGTAGATGAAGGAGTAAGAACTACAGTACTGACAAGGGAAAGAGAGAATACAAAATTAAATTGAGTTATTTCACAGGTGGAATTGACCAAACATTTATTCATTTACTGACCATTTAATCATTCAATTGATATTTTTTAAACACAGTGTTTTTAAAGCACTGTTCTTTGAGGAATAGAAAGATGATAGTTTTTGAGGGGCATACATTCCAGGAGGGAAGTCAGACATCATATTGTATTAATTAGGGTTCTCTATAGAAACAGAACTAATAGGATATATATGTGTGTGTGTATGTACCTGTGTGTATATACATGTACCTGTGTGTATATACACATGTATGTATATACATATTTGTGTTTATGTGCATATGTGTATGTGTATATATATTTGTGTTTCTGGTCTATTTCTTTTGATGCATACATACATCTATCTATTTATTGATAGAAGGTGATTTATGGAATTGGCTCACAGTATTATGGGGACTGACAGGTCTGAAGTCTGAAAGTCAGGTCAGCAGGCTGGAGACTTGGGAGCACCTGATGCTGTACTCTTGAGTTGGAAGACCTCAGTCTTTTCTTTTAAGGCCTCAACTGATGGGGGCACCTGGGTGGTTTAGTGAGTTAAAGCCTCTGCCTTCGGCTCAGGTCATGATCTCAGGGTCCAGGGATTGAGCCCCACATTGGGCTCTCTGCTCAGCGGGGAGCCTGCTTCCACCCCCCCACCTGCCTCTCTGCCTACTTGTGATCTTTCGCTCTCTCTGTCAAATAAATAAATAAAATCTTTTTAAAAAATTAAAAAAAAAAAGGCCTTAACTGATGGACAATGCCCACTGACATTATGGCAGGTAATAATCTGCTTTACTCAAAGTCTACTGACTCAGATGTTAATCTCAACTAAAAAATACCTTCACAGTAACATCTAGATTTGTGTGTGACCTAAAATTGGGTACCATGGCTTAGGCAAGTTGGCATGTAGAAGTAACCACCATACGTATAAATAGCTAAGAAAAACATGTGTTTGTGTGCATAAGAAATTGTATTTGAGTTGAGCTTTGAAGAGAGAGTTGAGGGAAAATATTTGAAATGAAGGAACAGCATGGAAAAAAAGGAGGGAAATGAGGAAAAGCAGGGTGACTGTATAAAATTATGGTTTCCTTAGATTGGCATGAATGACAAGGAAGAGAGTGATGGGAATTAAAAGTGAAAGAGGAATCCGTATTCTATGAAGACTGGTATAAGTAGTTCGACTTCATTCTTCAGGCAGAGGGAGTCCAGTAGAATTTTTTGCTCAAAGGATTGATTTTCTTTACACTACCATTGAGTTTAATCTGACAGCAAGCTCAAATCAAGGCCAGCATGGAGTTATTTGGTTTCTGTGGGGCAATTGTTCTTCCTTCTTGTATAATAATGCAGAATTACTCACTCTAAAGATGGCTGTGAACAAGACTAAAACCATAATTTAGAGTTTCAAGATCATTCAGGATCATTATTGTCAGAAAATTGCTTGCAATTACTTTATAGAAAGATATTATCTGTTATAAGAAAAGGTTATAAATAAAAAAGAACCTATAGATAAGATGTAATTCTTCAAAAATTACTAGATTTGGAAATAAATTCTATTATCCTGCCCGAGTTCTTTCTTTAAACCCTTGGTGAACTTGTTGATAAAAATTTATGTAACACTGGTTAAATGTGTGGCTGAAAAGAGCAGATAGATCATTCTCCATTTTTTATATCAATGATTGATTGAGATCAATTAATTTTTATTCATATTAATAAATTTTTATGATATAAATCTTTTTATACCCATGAATCTTTATTTTAAAAAATTTTACAGGTGTTCATTAACCAATTTGAGTTAACTCTCACCCGACCTTGGTTACCTCTAACCTGCTCAACTAAAGTATTTCTTATATTGCTTATGCAGTAGGTGGGGTTTTCCTCTTTTTGTGTTATAATTTATTTTGTATGTTTTCAGGACAGTGAGTTGTGGTATGTTCTCTATTATGCTGAATCATGGATTGATGTAAAGAAACACAGAAGTTTGGTTATGTTTCTCTAGGGCAAAATACTCACAGGCTTCAGAAAAGATTCGTGTCTGTGTTATTGGGGAGTTAATGGTAAAGGACTTGCTCTTCTCATTCCCTCACAGTTCTTTCTTTATGGGACCATCTTAGAAAGATGTTCCATCTAGCTAACTTGCTGTTCTTTAAGAGGTGTTTCTTTTTTGTTTTGTTAAAGTAATGAGTAGCCTATACTAAACTGGTTTCTAAGAATCTATGGTATTGGGTATCCCCAGTAGTCTGCCTGGGAGCATGGTGTTACGAGTGTGAACTTTGGAGTCAGACTGCCTGGGTTAGAACCTGGCTGTGTCACCAGTTGTGTGCCCTTGGGGAAGCTACTTAACCATTCTGTCTCACTTACTGCATCTGCAGAATGAGGGTAGTAATAACCATGTAATGAGGTTGTTGTGAGGATTGGATGACTTAATGACATGCAAATCTTTAATAAAATTAAAGATTTTATTTATTTGTTTTAGAGGGGGTGGCAAAAGGAGAGGAAGAGAGAGAATCTCAGGTAGATTCCCCACTGAGCATGGAGCCCAACACGATGCTGGGCTCCATTTCATGACACTGAGATCACAACCTGAGCCGAAATCAAGAGTCTGATGTTTAACCAACTGAGCCACCAAGGTGCCCCATGACATGCAAAGTATTACAACAGTGCCTGACACATAGTACATACTCCATAAGGGTTAGCTGTTATCATTTTAGATGAAAACTGGTGAGAACGCATCAGAGTTGCTCTGAAGAATCTAGTCCCATTAGCAAATGTTGAATGGCTGTCTTTGGCATATATGGAATTTTATTGCTCTGGAAAAAACATATCTAGGCAAAGTTGTTGGTGGATAAAGCTATAATTTCCTCTTTCCTAGGCCCTCTCTTCCTTTCAGATATCTAGTTATTGTCCAAGCCAGGAGGGATTTGTTAAATATACAATGTATAGTCAGTTTTAAAATGATGTGGGGGACAGGATTTCACTGCTGTTCAGATATAACCTGTTCACTGACTTATAGAAAGATAGGGAGAGGTGTGAATAGTTAAAATTTTTGCCAGGCTATAATGGAGATTATGTTTTTTGTTTCTGTATATGTAATATGTATATATACTAATATGCTAATATGTATATTAGTATGTACTAATTACTATGTACTAATAGCATATTGATCCTTAAAAGCTGATTGAATGATATTTGATTATTGATAAGGAAAATCAGTCTTGCAAATAGTTTCTGACTTTTATGACCAGATGGATAACTTACCAGGGATATTATAAAGCATGGACTGTAAAAATTCTGTAAGTCTATTAATATAATTAGAACACTTGTGTGACAATTTGCTTTACTGTCATACTGATATTCTAGAAAATCATATATGCTTTGATAGCCAGCATAGGAAGCAGTTATGTTTTGTGGGAAAAATTCAAATTTTACCAATAAAAGTTTAATTCTGAGTCAGCATAACTACTTTTTCTGTGTCTCATAGAGCTAGAAAAGCAGAGAGAAGGAAATAAATTTGTGGCTCTTATCCCTTAGAGCCAGAATAGATACAGAAAAACAAAAAAATATTCTATTTAATTGGTTTCTTTTTATATACTCTTTTGATATTTCACAAATCCCATTTTATTTTTATTGACATCTTGGCTCCTCTGTTCATGTGCCCCACAGCTAGTGATTTTTTTTTTTTAAACATTCTCAATAACTCTGACTCTCTTTTCCTCTTGTCCTCAAATAACTGCTGGATTCTATTCTCTTTCTACTTTCATCCACCACAGATGATTTTCTCTTCTGTTCAAAGCTCCTTTGCCTGGATGACTTCAAATTTGTCATATGTAATCCTGGTAATTCCTCGAATGACATTTTCATAAACTTTTCAGCATGTAGTACTCTTCACATTAAAATATGAGGCCAGGGACGCCTGGGTGGCTCAGTGGGTTAAAGCCTCTGCCTTCGGCTCAGGTCATGATCTCAGGGTCCTGGGATCGAGCCCCGCATTGGGCTCTCTGCTCAGCGGGGACCTTGCTTTCCCCTCTCCCTCTGCCTGCCTCTCTGCCTGCTTGTGATTTCTCTCTCTGTCAAATAAATAAATAAAATCTTTAAAAAAAATGTGAGGCCAGTTTTGACAGGAAGGATAAACGTAAAGATTCTTCCCTGAGCAGTAATGCAGTATATAAATTTGACCAATAAGTCATGATGAGAATTCCAGAAGTTAACAGTAGATAATAAAACCTCATGAGAAAGCACCTTGTTATTTCACAGGTTTGATAATATTGTGGGTCAATCATCTTCCTCAAGAGCAGAGCAAAATCTCATGACTGTGTCTCTTCAATGCAGTCCACGTACTTATGTATTATTATTTTCCAGCAGATATTTGAGTATCTGGAAAATACCAAATACCAAATACCAAAAGCCTACTTTTGGTATAGCACACCAGTATTATGAGTGGGTTCTTTTGGTTTTGAATTTACAAAACCTGTTTTCACGACTCAGTGAATACCTTTTGGTTTATCTTTGTATTAGTTTAAAATGGTAAGATCTTCAATAACAAAGCAAAATATGAAAACCCACTGCTATTCAAGAAACATTTATAAAGTACCTACTGTATGTCCAGTTCATCAGCAGGCAAGTTGGGAGGCAGGATACGTAGTATAAACCAGTTCCACATTCTAGTCTGTGTCCTAGAGAAGAGATGGTGGGGAAAGGAGATGAAATTAACATTCACTGAGCATTGGGCAAGATCCCTAACAAATGTTCTTTTTTTAATCTTAATGACAATATTGCAATATACCCATTACCTTTATTAGTAGGGAGTATTAGTATTCCCTTTATTTTATGGAGAGAAAACTGAGTGTCAGAGCAGTGACGCAGCACCCCTCGGTCACAAAACCCGTATAAACAGCAGCAAGGATTTCAACTCAGCTCTGTTCTCCTAACAGTCTGAGCTCTGTCTCTGTACTATGCTGGCCACTAATAGGCAGAAAGGAAAAAAATACCATGCAAGTAATTGATTCCTGGAGCTCGAAGTAGTGTGCCTCCACAGAGGAAGAACTGAAACTGATCACCTATCAGGTGAAACTGATAATCTGTCAAATTGGAGATCAAAGTTTCTCTTACTGTCCTTGAAGCAATAAAACAGACCCAGAAACTTGGAAAAATGTCTGTACTTGATTAAAGCAGAACTTTTCAGACTGTGCTTGATTTCTATTGTCTCCATAGCCTGACTCTTCCTATGTGTTCCACCTAATATCAACAGCTCTTAAGGTACAAGGAAGGACAAGTGGTTTTATGGAAATTCCTATTGTAGTGCAGTTACTTCAGTATTTAGAGTTTTATGGGAAAGATTCTTTCCCGTGGTTCTTTTCATAAGGATGAATTATGAGAGAATACCAATTATGAGATAGAAACTAAGTTTAAAAATGAAAACGTGTCTGATAGTCCAATATAGAGTTAGCCATAAGATAATAGTGGTAATCTAAAACAGGCTTGAAGATACACATCTATACATAAATGTTTGTCTACTCCAAATTTACTTGTCTTTCATTTTGTTTCTGTTACTAATCTGAGAAGAGTGTGTGTGTGCATGTGTGTGCGTGTGTGTGTGATTCTTCACTATCTAAGAAAAAGTTATTTTCCCTGAGAATATGTTAAGTTTGATACAGTTAGAAGATGTGCCAGATGCACGGAGAAAAACAAAACAAAACAAAAAACCAAACACCAGGACTTGTTTCCAGTAGGTTGGAGCTGGTATAAACTATGCTTGGTTTCCTACATTAAGTTTTGACTCCTTGTATACTTGAGTAACTGGTAATTCCTAGGCTGCACAATCTGACAGTCATTTACATTGGGCAAATTGAAGATTTTTGTGCTAACCCATTGGGAAACTACCAACCGCCTGTTTTTGTAGGTAGGATTTTATGGGAACACAGCTACCCTCGTTTGTCGACATACTGTCTGTGGCTGCTCTCATGCTCCAAGACAGTTCATTTGTAGTGACCATATATTTGGGAAAGTAAAAAAATTTTGCTAAGTAAACCTTCAGGAAGACACTTGCTGACCCCTGTTGGGAACAGCACGCAGCCTTCATTTATATTTGTCTAGACACAATATTAAAATAAGTTGTATTGCACTAGAACTTTCCAAAACCAATGTTGCATTAATGATACTTTGCTTTCATTGTGTGTGTGTGTTTTTTTAAAGATTTTATTTATTTATTTGACAGAGAGGAGAAAGATCACAAAGTAGGCAGAGAGGCAGGCAGAGAAAGAGGGGGAAGCAGGCTCCCTGCTGAGCAGAGAGGCTGATGTAGGACTTGATCCCAGGACCCCAAGATCGTGACCTCAGCCAAAGGCAGAGGCCTTAACCCACTGAGCCACCCAAGTGCCTCTGCTTTCATTGTGTTTTGAAGTAAGTCAAAGTCCTTCGGATATAGAAGACTAGGAATGGCATATTCATACTTCCCAGATTTTGTCTTGTCCCCAGTTTATACTCATAGATTTTCAAAAGTATGCATTCTCTCTTACAGAAAATCAACTTTGTACTGAAATCTGAAATCTTCAAAGAGGATGCAATACAGAAAAAATGTGATATCTGACAACAAAGGATGGGATCAAAATTTAGTCTGTGGTTTTAAAATTAATACTCTGTGAAGTCTTCATATCCCTTCCCTTATCTCAATGTACAGCTTCAAGATGTGCATCATTCACTGTAATTCATCCTGCTATATTTCAATTTTTCCAATTTCCTGAATTTAACACTCTCGTCACCATTATTTGCAAACTGTGACACATAAAAGCCCCGTTGAAAATGGTTGAAAATTTCAATAAGCTCAAGTTTTGCCCTTTTGGCATTTGAGGAACAGGTAATTCCCATGGTGATGTAAAAGATCATGAACACCACTGATGCTTTTAGATTTCTCTAAAAGCCTGCAGTAGTAGAAGCCTGCAGAAAATCAGTATATTTGTTGTATATAAACAGAGGAAGGTTTGGGGTGATTTTCTGAGAGAAATCATTTCTAAATTGTCCATGTCATTAAGTTTTATTGAAGACACTTCACAAAACAATTGCTAAAAAAAAATTTTACAAAACTGGAGAAATTTCTTGTCTAGTAATATCAGTATTACTGTAACAAGAACAACACAGAGAGGCTCTAAGATTTGTTCAAGATGAAAACTCATACCTGCAGAAAATAAACCACAAACAATCTGGAGAATTTAATGAGAGCAACCACCTACTTTTAATTACAGCATTACAATTATGCAGATATAATAATTACATTATCTTGATGTATATCTTCACAAGGAATCCAAAAATAAATTCAAAGGCAAGCAGATTGCTATCACTAATGGTATCATTTCTCCTTAGAAATAACAATTGCTCCATATTGTTATGTAGAAAATAGATTAATGGCACCATCCCAAGCCACAATACAACATTTAAATATTTTCTATTTCTTATTTAAAATGCTTTTCCTTATGGTTCTTCGCCAAAGGGTTAGAGAAAAGTGAACCCATTAAGATACTAGATTAACTTGGTAAATTTCAGTATCTCTAGTCTTCTCTAGATGGCAGTCAAGTCATAGGGTTTAAAAAAGTGCTCTGTTAAAAGCCACATTAAGAATGCTCCAGTGCTTCCACAGCAAGGATTTTTGTTTGTCCAAGGGCTCAAATAATGGTGTTGGGAGCATTAACTCAGGAAACAGACACACCTGAGATACAATAGGTTGATTATAGAGAATCATGCTCATCTTAAGACTGTACATTGAGACAAGAAGGAGAGGGGCATGACAAATCTATAGAGACTCAAGAGAAATAAAACCCATGGATTAAAATTTGAACACATTCTATGTTGCCAGGTATCAAATTTTTTTTTTTTTTGGTACATTGCATCCTCTTTGAAGATTTCAATTTTAAGAACTGGGGTCAGTTGAGAAACTGAGACCTTTCTCTTCTGCGAAAGAGAATATATATTTGGAAGTCTATAGATGTAAATTTGGGGCAAGAGAAAATCCAGAAAGTATGACTAATCTGTTCGTAGTCTTCTGTAGTCAAAGGACTTTGACTTATTTTAAAGTATGATTAAAGCAAAGTATCATTAATGCAACATTGGTTTTGGAAAGCTCTAATACAACACAACTTATTTTAGTATTGAGTCCAGGTAAACTTGGATGAAGTTTGTACTGATTCTCCTCAATAGCAAAGTAAATCAGCATTAGGACAAGACTCTTTAACTTGGGTGCCTGGGTGGCTCGGTTGGTTAAGCGACAGCCTTTGGGTCAGGTCATTATCCTGGAGTCCCAGGATGGAGTCCTGCAAAAGGCTTCATGCTCAGCAAGGAGTCTGCTTCTCCCTCTGACCCTCCCCCTTCTCATTCTCTCTCTCTCTCATTTTCTTCCTTTCAAATAAAAAAAAATAAATAAAAAAATGAAACTTTAACTTACCCATTTTATTTTAAAGATTTTATTTATTTATTTATTTATTTATTTATTTATTTATTTGTTTGTTTGTTTGTTTAGTTTAGAGAGAGGGAGAGAGCGTGAGTAAGGGGTTAGGCAAATGGAGAGAGAATCTCAAAGAGACTCCTGGCCAAACATGGAGACTGACGCAGGGCTAGATCTCATGACCCTGATTCTGTGACCTGAGCCAAAACCAAGAGCCCAGAGTCAATTGCTTAATGGACAGAACCACCCATGTGCCACTAATGTGCCCATTTTAAAGGACTGATTGTGAATCGTGATGAAATTGATCATGTAGCATATGTCCAACATGCAAGAGAATTTTTTGGCTGCTTACTACCTACTGAGCACTGTGCTTAATGCCAAGGATTTAGTTAGGCGTTGGTCCCTATTCCAATGGCCTCATGAATGTATATTATAGTGAGACAGATAAAGCCAGAGTCAAATGGGAGCACCTATTTTTTGTTTCATGCTTCTAGTATAGGATGGAGAAGAACGGAGATGTCATAGATTTTCCACCAAGATCTTTGTCCAGGACTGAGATTTAATAAAACAATAATGAAAATATAAATAAACCATATTAACTTGCTGTATATCAAATGAGCGATATGTTTTAACTTTATCTATACTCGTTACATGAAACCAGCAAGGTGAGTATGAACACCTTTATTTATGAGCTGTGAAAGTCAGAGGAATAAAATGATTCTCCTAGGGGCACAACCATGAGTCCAGTTGGAATTTCGATACCTCTGAGGCTTCTGCTCTTCCCACCACACCATGCTGCCCCTTCTTTGTAGCTGCCCTGTTGTGTGCATTCAGATATACTCATTTACATACAGGGATGATGTGTATGGCCTTTCCCAGGTTGATTTGTATTTGAGGGGACTTTGGGAAGCTCAGTGCTTAATTTAAAGGATTTTCTGTCTGATGACACAAGATCACAGTATAGGAAGGGAAATGTTTTGGCATCAAGAATATTTTCCTTATATTTTAAATCAAGTGCTACAGTAATTCCTACTGCTCTGGTC
Organism: Procyon lotor; assembly: GCA_028646535.1. Lineage (NCBI taxonomy): Eukaryota > Metazoa > Chordata > Mammalia > Carnivora > Procyonidae > Procyon > Procyon lotor. The sequence continues at coordinate 131,496,269 of CM053604.1, read as the reverse complement.
CTGATGTGACTTAAAATGTAGCACAAAGGAAAAAGAAAAAAGCGCCTTGTGAACTTTGGTGTCTGAAAGTGAGTGTGAAGTTAAGGGGACAATAATTGGGCAGGTGGAGTAGTATGTCTGCAATTTCTGTGCTCATAAAGATAAAATCATTCTACTCAGAAACAGCCCCTTGGTAAGTCTCTTGGTCATCCCCAGGGCTCAGTATGAGTGAGGCAGTAGGAACAGACATTCTTCTGATAATGTGTGTATCAGTGTCTCAGGGATGTGGTAGCAAGAGTATCACAAACTGGGTGGCTTAAAACAACAGAAATTTATTGTGTCACAGTTCTGGAGGCTAGAAGTCTGAAATCCAAGTGTTGGCGGGAGCACCCTCTCTCTGAAACCTAGAAGAGAGTATTTTGTTGCCTTTATCTAGCTTCTGGAAAGACGCCCTGGTGTTTGCCAGCAATCTTTGGCATTCCTTGACTTGCAGCTGAGAACTTAAGTCTCTCCCTCCATCTTCCCAAGGCATTCTCCCTTCATGTCCCTGTATGACAGGCCTACCTTCCTCCCACCCTTCCTTTCTTTCTTACTTTTATTTTTAAAAGATTTTTATGATTTTTAAGTAATCTGTACATCGAATGTGGGGCTTGAACTTAGAACCCTTACTTAGATTGAGAATTGCATGCTGTACTGACTGAGCCAGCCAGGTGCCCCTCACATGGCTGTCTTCTTATAAGGACACCAATTATATTGGTTAGGGACCCACCTCATTCTAGTATGACCTTAACTAATTGCATCTGCCATCACCCTATTTCCAAATAAGGTCATATTCTACAGTACCGACAGATTGGAACTTCAACATGTCTTTTTTGGGGAGAGACAAGTTAATCTCTAACTAAATGTTAAGCCCAAAGCAGATTCTAGTACTGACTCTGTCACTAACTAGCTACATAACTAGCATTTACCTCTTCCTGGACCTTAGTTTCTCATCTATAAAATGTAGGCATTAGAAAATTTGACCTCTAGGGGCAACCTGGGTGGCTCAGTTGGTTAAGTGTCTGCCTCTTGATTTCAACCCAGGTCATGATCTCAAGGTTGTGAGACTGAGACCTGCCTCAGGCTCTGTGCGTGCTCAGCGTGGAGCCTGCTTGAGTTTCTCTCCCTCTGCCTCTGTCCCTTCCCTCATCCTCTTTCTCTCTCTTTCAAAATAAATAAATCTTAAAAAAAAAAAAAAAAGAAAAAAATTTGACTTCCAAGGTTCTATTGTATTTAGTTTTTATTTATTTATTTATTTTTAAATTTTTTTTTTTAAGATTTTTATTTATCTATTTGACAGAGAAAGAGAGATCACAAATAGGCAGAGGCAGGCAAAGAGGGGTTGGGGGAAGCAGGCTCCCCACTGAGCAGGGAGCCCGATGTGGGGCCCAATCCCAGGACCCTGAGATCATGACCTGAGTTGAAGGCAGAGGCTTTAACCCACTGAGCCACCCAGGCGCCCCTGTATTTGGTTTTTAATGGGAGCACGGCTTCTGGTCATGAGCCTCTGGCCCATGGACATTTCTCTTAGGACAGGCTATGGCTCACCAGGCTTGATGTGATGAAATTCTTTTCTACCCTAGACCCTGATCTCCTTCTTCAGTCAGTTGTTAGGCCTTGGGAATCGTCAGGATCTGAGATTTTACTAATTTTACTTCCATGCAGACCTTTCTGGTTCTGCAGTGTGCCATGAAGCACCAAAAATGTGTGAGGACGAAAAGTCCGATATATAAACAAGGTACCATAGAACTAAAGGGAAAAACAAGGAAAGTGACCAAAGCTCCAATAGGTTAGTGGTGATAGACTCCAACTTGACTTCTGGCTGAGTGGATCAAGCAAAATTCTTGCGTGGATCCTAAATGCAGACTTTGTCATGTGACCATGTTTCTCCAGTGGCTTGTTTCTTTACACTGACGCAGTTGTGTTTAGGATCAATCTTCTAAGAAGAATGTTCAGAGCTAATTAAGTGCATATATGATATTTCCAGTGGTTTTAATTCAATGTAGATTATTTCCTTCAGAGGTGCTGTTATTTTTTTCCCTCAACATCTGATATTCCCTGCCTGGATGGATGCAACCCACCTGCCCACTGTGGTCAGTCATTTCTGTTGTCACAGTCACTCCTTCTACCAATAAGCGGTCACTCAGAGGGGATGTCAGGGGCTCCCTCCCTGCTCTCTAGGTCATTGCCATGTTATGCATGTAAGCTCAAGAGTAATAGTGTGAGGTCACAGAATCATCAACACTGTTGTGAAAATGAAGGACCCAGTCAATGACCAGATTTCTGGTGCCCAGAGCTGCTCTATTTCCCTGGGTCTCAGGCTGGGGATTGAACCTAGCCCTGTACCCTGGCCAGCAGACTATTAGTAAAATACCCAGATAAAAATGAATGGTCAATGGTTAGTTGCTTTTCCCTGTGCTGGCAACAGCCAGTTAGAAGGCTTCCTGTAGAAGGAATATTATAGACACAGATATAAGACGGGAGAATGGTGACACACATAGCACACCTTTGCCACCTTGCTAATTTACATCTAAAGAGGTGATGGTCTCACTGGATTCTGTGCTGGTCAGACCACAGTTGGATGCTGTGTCTTCTAGCATCATTGATAAAACAGAGATGGGAAATCAGAATATTGAACAGTCAGAAAATTATTGCCTCTCAAAAATGATTATGGGAGTATATTTAAACTGACAAAGGCTAGACTGAGGGGAAGCAAGAAAACAATAATAGAGTTGTGGGGGTCTTGAAGGCAAAAGCAGATTTGTCTTATGTAGCTCTGAGAATGGAACCTTCTGATGTAGCCGCTTTAATGCCATTACATTGTTTCTGCTGCCACTTTTCATGAGCCCATTCTAATTTTGCATGGATTAAACTATCTTACTACAAAAAATTTTAATAGTGGCCAATTTTTTGAGCCCATATTTTTATCGTCTTCTATTTTCCTTTAATTTTGCACATTTATTTTCAAATCTAGCTTAAGCTTCTCTTTTATTTCTGTTTTCATGAATTTAAATTGTTAGAAATTTCCTCATCATTACAATGCAATTAATAAATCAGTACAATTTTAGTATGTTAGCAACCAGTGTGCTTTTATTTCCACAAATAATTATGTATTTAAAATATATACAGGGCACCTGAGTGGCTCAGTGGGTTAATGCCTCTGCCTTTGGCTCAGGTCATAATCTCAGGGTCCTGGGATCGAGCCCTGCATCGGGATCTCTGCTCAGAAGAGAGCCTGCTTCCCCCTCTCTCTCTGTCTGCCTCTCTGCCTATTTGTGATCTCTCTCTCTCTCTGTCAAATAAATAAATAAAATCTTTAAAAAAAATAAATAAAATATATACAAACAAGCTGTGAGGAACAATCCAAAAAAGCAATTATCTACCATCTTTTTTAAAAAAAAATTTTTACTGAGATACAGTTCATAGACCATAAAATGTACCAATTTAAATAATATAATTCAAAGGCTTTTAATATTTTCACAGTATACCATATTAGTATTCACAGTATATGCCGTACTATATTCACATTGGTCAACTATCATTACAATCTAATTTCTTAGAGCATTTTATTAATTCTGGAAAAAAATTCTCTGGTCATTAGCAGTCACTCCCAATTTCTCCCAATGCCTCCCCAGCCCTTGACAACTGCTAATCTTCATTCTGTCTCTATAGATTTTCATATTCTAAACATTAAATCATACATGTAAATGGAACAGACAACATGTAGTCTTTTGTGACTGGCTTCCTTCATTTAACAGAATGATATAAAGACGTATCATGTTGTAGCACTGTATCAGTTATTTCTTTCCTTCCTACTGCTGAATAATATTTCATTGTATGGATGTATCGTATTTTATTTATCCATCATGAGTTGATGGGTATTTGTATTGTTTTCACTTTTTAGCTGTTATGAACAATGCAGTTGTGAACATTCAGGTGTAATTTTTTTGTGTGGCTGAATGTTTTCGTTTCTCTTGCATATATATGTATGAGTGGAATCACTCGTTCTTATGGAAGCTCTGTGTGTGTGTGTTTTTTTTTTTTTTTGGAGGTTTATTTATCTATTGTCAGAGAAAGGGAGAGAGAGAGAGAGAGAGAGAGAGAGAGAGAGAGAGAGAGAGTTAGCAGGGGGAGGAGCAGAGAGAAGGAATTTCAAGCAGACTCTGTGCTGAGTGTGGAGCCTGGAGTGAGGCTTGATCTCACAACCCTGATGAGATCACGACCTGAGCTGAAATTAAGAGTTGGAGGCTTAACTGACAGAGACACCCAGGCATTCCTGGAGCTCCATATTTACCAGGTGGAGAAACTGTCAAATTGTTTTCCACAGTGGCTGCACCAGTTTGCATTTCCACCAACTGTGTCAGAGAATTCCTTTTTTCTCCACATGCTCACCAACACCTGTTGTTTCTTGTGTTGTTGATTTTAGCCATTCTGACAGATGTGAGGTGATATCCCATTGTAGTTTGGATTTGTATTTCCCTGATAATGAGTGATGTTGAATGTCTTTTCATGTCTGTTGGCCATCTGTATGTCTTCTTTGAGAAATGTCTGTTCATGTCTTCTGTCCATTTTTTTCTCTTCTGTCCATTTTTAATTATTGGATTATTTGGTTTTTTTTTTTTTTTTTGGTGTTGAGTTGTGTAAGTTCTTCATATATTTTGGATACTAACCTTTTATTGGCTATGTCATTTGCAAATATCATCTCTGATGTAGTAGGTTGTCTTTTGGTTTTGTTGGCTGTTTCCTTTGTTGTGCAGTCTGCATTGGTGGTATAGTGGTGTGCATAGCTGCCTTCCTTTGTTGTGTAGAAGCTTTTTACTTTGTTGTAGTTCCAATAGTTTATTTTTGCTTTTGTTTCCCTTGCCTCAGGAATCATAACTAGAAAAGAAGTTGCTACAGCTGATGTCAGAGAACTTATTGCCTGTGCTCAACTTCTAGGATTTTTATGGTTTCAGGTCTCACATTTAGGTCTTTATTCATTTTGAGTTTATTTTTGTGTTTATTCTTTTGCATATAGCTGTCCAGTTTTCTCAACAGCATTTGTTGAAGAGACTTTTTCCCATTGCATATTCCTGCCTCTTTTGTAGAAGATTAATTGACCATATAAGCATGGGTTTATTTTTTGGCTTTCTATCATGTTCCATTGACCCATGTGTCTATTTTTGTGTCAGGACCATACTGTTTTGATTACTATAACTTGGTAGTATAAATTGAAATCTGGAATTGTGATACTTCTAGTTTTGTTCTTCTTTTTCAAGATTATTTGGGCTATTTGGGGTCTTTTGTGGTTTCATAAAAGTTTTAGGATAATTTGTTCTAGTTCTGTGAAAAACACTATTGGTATTTTGATAGGGATTGCCTTGAATGTGTAGATTGCTTTGGGTAATATGGGCATTTAGCAACATCTGATCTTCCAATCCATGAGTATGGAATATCTTTCCATTTGTTTGTGTCATCTTCAATTCTTTCCATCAGTGCTCGCTTCGGCAGCACACATACTAAAAATTGAAACAATTCATTTCATTAATGTTTTATCGTTTCCAGATTACAGTTCTTTCACCTCCTTGGTTAAGTTTATTTCCAGTTATTTTATTATTTGGGGGGCAATTATAAATGGGATTGTTTTCTTAATTTCTCTTTCTTGTTGCTTCACTATTAATGCATAGAATGCAATGGATTTCTGTATGTTTATTTTGTATCCTGCTACTTTACTGAATTCATTGATCAGTTCTAGGAATTTTGAGTCTTAGGGTTTTCTCTATATATCATTGTGTCATCTGTAAATAGTGAAAGTTTTACTTCTTTGTCACTAATTTGGATGGCTTTTATTCCTTTTTGTTGTTTGATTACTGGGGCTAGGACTTCCAGTACTATGTTTAGTAACAGTGGTGACAGTGGACATCTTCATCCTGTTCATTATCTTAGAGGAAAAGCTCTCAGTTTTTCACCATTGAGTATAGTGTTACTGTGAGCTTTTCGTATATGGATTTTATTATGTTGAGGTATATTCCCTCTAAACCTACTTTGTTGAGGGTTTTTTATGAATGGATGTTGTACTTTGTCCAGTGCTTTTTCTGCATCTATTGAAGCAATCATATAGTTTTTATTCTTTCTCTTATTGTTGTGATATATCACATTGGTTGATTTATGAATATTGAACCACTCTTTTTTTAAATTTTATTTTATTTATTTGACAGAGAGAGAGAGAGAGATATCACAAGTAGACAGAGAGGCAGGAAGAAAGAGAGGGAGAAGCAGGATCCCTGCTGAGCAGCGAGCCCGATGTGGGGCTCGATCCCAGGACCCTGAGATCATAATCTGAGCCGAAGGCAGAGGCTTTAACCCCCTGAGCCACCCAGGTGCCCCGAATATTGAACCACTCTTGCATCCCAGGAATATATCCCACTTAATTGTGGTAAATGATTTTTTTAGATCTACTGTTGGATTCATCTTACTAATATTTTGTTGGGAATTTTTGCATCTATGTACATGTGAGATATTGGCCTCTAGTTCTCTTTTTTTGTAGTGTTTTCATCTGGTTTTGGTATCAAGGTAAATGTAGGACTCATAGAATGAATTTGGAAGTGTTCCTTCCTCTTCAATTTTTGGAATAGTTTGAGAAGAATAGGTATCAACTCTTTTTCAAAGATTTGGTAAAATTCACCTGTGAAATTATCTGGTCCTGGATTTTTGTTTGTGGGGAGATTTTTGATTACCGATTCCATTTCATTGCTGATAATTTGTCCCTTCAAATTTTCAATTTCTACCTGATTTAATTTTGTTTCTAGAATCTTATCCATTTCTTCTAGGTTGTCCAATTTGTTGGCATATAATTTTTCATACTCTCTTACTATCCTTTGTATTTCTGTGGTGTTGGTTGTTATTTCTCCTCTTTCACTTCCGATTTTGCTTATTTGAGTCTTCTCTTCTTTTTGATGAGTCTGGCTAAGAATTTCTTAATGTTGATGTTTCCAAAGAACCAGCTCCTGGTTTCTTTGATCTCTTGTTTTTTCAAATTTCTATTTTGTCAATTTCTGCTCTGATCTTTATTATTTCCTTCCTTCTGGTTTTGGGTTTTCTTTTCTTCTTTTTTTAGATCCTTTAGGTGTAAGGTTAGGTTGTTTGTAAAGTTTTAAATTTTGATGAAGTCCATTTTGTCTATTTTTTTTCTCTTGTTACTTGTGCTTTGCTTAAGAAATCAAGAAAACATTGTGTAAGTCAAGGTCACAACGATTTACTCCTGTGCTCTCTTTTAAGAGCTTTATAGATTTGCCTCTTACTTTTATACCTGTGATCCATTTTGAGTTAATTTTTGTATATGATGAGAGGTAGGAATACATTTTCATTCACTTACATGTGGCTATTCATTTGTCCCAATATAATTTGTGGAAAAGATTATTCTTTCCCCATTGAATTATCTTGGTACCCTTGTCAAAAATCATTTGACACAATTTATTTTTATTTTTGTGTATTACCTTAAATTTTTTTCCATGTTTAAACTTTTTCAATAATTGTGCATGCACTATTTTGTATTCAGTTTTTTAAATTTAACAAAACATCAACATTTTCCAGATTTCCTCAGAGAATTTAAATGCGTATTCCATCATGTTGTAGTATTGTATTTTACCAAACTACTTTAATATATTTGGACACTTCAATTGGCATATTATACTGAAAAGAAAATAAGTAGAATTTTGGTTGATTGAATTTGGAAGAAAGATTTTGAAGATCAGTACCTTTTGACTCAAATATACAAGGAATAATATTTTCTTTCATCAAAATAGTATTTTCTTTCATCACTATATTTTCAAATTAAGGTAGCAGTGTGAAAGTATCAAATCAGATAAGGAGTGAGATATAAAAAGCCTCAGATTCTAAGCATTTTGACAAAGATAGTCATTACATGTTGACGAAGTTTCTTACAAATTTATTTTATTTTTTTCCATGTTTTTATTTAAATTCCAGTTACAAGTTTCTTTATGAAGAAGAGTAATACAAAGTCTGAAGAAGAAATTAAATAACAATGAGTACTTCCTTTGGGGAATGTTACAGGTTTTGTTAGTAGTTCTGTGAAAAATGAAAAAGGCAAATAAGAAATTCCAAAATGCTAATACAGATGTCGTGTTTCAGGTGATGAAAATAAATTACCATCTTTGATAGAAATAAGAGAAACACCAAATGACTGCTTTTTACTTTTATGTTTACAATTTAAAAAGCAAAGCTTGAATTAGAAAGATAGAGCACAGTTTTTGATATCTGTCCTCCTTGGTGCTGCTATCAAGGAGTGAAAAGAGATTTTTTTTTGTTTTTTTGTTTTTCCCCTAGACTTTCTGTAGAGAGTTGGTAGTAAGGAAAGGTGAGATTGGCAGATGTCTTTCATTATACCTTTTTATCATTGAAATGATGCACTAAATTGAAAGACTTGAAAATACCAAAACCATGATTGATAAGCCATTTATAGCCAACTTGGAAGAGTGATTTTGAATCAATGTCAACATTGAATCAATGTCAACTCTGGGACCCACAACACCACCACTATATATGATAAAATGTTACCAGATAACCTTTGGGGGATACCTGGGTGGTTCAGTGAGTTAAGCTTCTGATTCTTGATTTCTGCTCAGGTCATGATTTCAGGGTAGCTCTCAGGGTCCGGAGATGGAGCTCTGCTTTCGGCTCTGTGCTCAGCAGGGAGTCTGCTTGAGATTCTCTCTCTCCCTCTGTCCCCACCCCACCCCACTCTCTCTCTCTCTCTCTCAAATAAATAAATAAGTCTTTAAAAAAATGTTATCAGATAACCTTTGATAACAGTAAATATTATTTGTAGAAAAAGCATCCTAAAATGTTTTAGGATGGTTTTCTCTGCAGTGAGAAAGTAAAAGAGTGTAGGCAGTTGGGTTAGATGAGCATAAATGTGCACATTTTGGAATGAAATTGCACTGTATTATTATCTAATTTGATACCTAAATCATCATAGCCAGGTAAACAAAGAAACTGAGTTATGGGGAGAAAGGGTTGCAATATGAGTTTGAAAATTTCTCTCTCTCTCTCTCTCTCACCTATCTCTATTTCATGCTCATGAGAAGTGCAGCTTGGAGTTGTCTTAGATCTTATTTATTTAAGTGACATGCCTGGGGGAGATGGGAGCTCTGCAGAAGGAGCTAGAGATGGACTCCTGGATTTGTAGGGGGTTACAGAAACATGAACAGAGGAAGGTTCATGATCCATATCAAGGGATGAGCAGAAGTGGAGGAATTTCTGAAGACACCACAAAAGAAAGTGTAGACTGTAGAAATCTGCCACGTGCAGAAAGCACAAAGGAAGCTTTCAACAATATTGGTTAGGTGAGAAATCTTCTCTGGAAGATCAGGACTGCTGGAAAAGACAAGCTGGATGATTCGTTTCTGAGCATTTTGGCAGCAGTAGGAGCTGTAGGATTCAGCCCAAAGGTGGCTTTTCCTTTCACACATCTGGTGCCTTGGTGCTACGTGACCTCTCTCTCTCTCCACATAGCATCTCATCCTCCAGGACCTTTTGCATGTGGCTTGGGTTTCTGACTTATAGCTGTCTCAGGATAGCAGCGTGGGGCTCCAAAACACCCTTGCAGAAGCTGGTTGTCCTCCTAGGAGCTGAGCCTGGAATGAGAGATCCTCCCTGAGGCTCCCTATTGGTGAAAGCTGCCAGAGGCCAGTTCAGATTCAAGAGGAGGGACAATAGAATCCACTCCTCCATGGAAGGAGGATCAAAGGTTTTGCAGCTTTCTTTCACCCTTCATACAGTGGTCTTATTATTTTTTTTAGTTTCTGGAGCCTTCTGAGAATTTAATAAAGATTATGGGAAATGTACTTTCACCACGTTGTACGTGCAGTTTTGATGGAAACACTTACCCTGAAGACTTGAATGTCTAAAATAAAGCTGCTTGATGAGTGGAATTATAGAAATAGCATTATAATCATTGGCTCGATGTCCGATCCATTGGTCTGCTCACTAAATCCTTATCTCCTTGGTCCCTTTCTTTCCTCTTTAAGCACTCTTGATTTCGCTTGCCCCCACCCTTAACCTTCTCTTCCATTCCCCTTGAGGTTTGTCTCTGAAAGACTCTTGGTTGTAGTTCAGCAGTTCTAATTTCACAAGGTTCATTTCTCTCAGGGTAGTAATAAACCTATGAAGTATGACTGGGTCAATATTTCTCCAAATGAGTTCTTTTGTCCATAATTTATACCCAGCAGCAGACTTTCTGTGACTAGAAAGACAGAAAGGAAATAATCTCCTGGGACAATATTTTAACTGACAACTGATTTCCTTCTCCTACCCAAACTGTCTACCAGGATTTTGTTTTTTATCAGCCACAGTAAATATAAAGGTTGTTTCTCAATTTTGTTCCATAAACATATGATTGCTGCATCCCCCAGGAATTGAAATTAAGCATCACAGGCTTGGGAATTTTTTTTAGAAACAATAAAAGGCTTCTCAGGCTTTGTCTTTTTATGAGGATGCTTTGCAACCTGCTCACATGCCTTGTAATGTAATCTCAAGACACAGCTGTTGTTTCAGAGAGTTCATTCATGTCAGCAGCAATTAAAAAGTCCTTTGTTTTCCAAACATGCTTCCCTGGCTTGCCTTGAAGTGCTTTGCAAACAATGATTCCTGCAGCTTGAGGAAAGGAATCTTTATTTTGTGTGGCAGAAAGGGTGTGCCACGTTCACTTTCAGTCTTGTTCCATGATTTACAGCAGGTACACCTGTGCATCTTCCTGACAAGGAAGTTTTAAATATAGAAAACCCTCAGTCATCACTTTGCCACTTTAAGATATGACCTCTTATAGCAATGAGTTAGAGCATGCTTAGTAGATGGGATGAAAATCAAACCAAGCTCTTGGAATTGCTAGGTTACCCAGGGTTTTTTTTTTTTTTTTTTCTTCTTTTATGTATCAAAATGGATGCATCCTTGGGACTTCTACCTTAATAGCCGGTTTTTCCCTCTCAGGTAAGGTGTGCACTACAGGACAATATCTCAAGGGCTCCCTGTATATGCTTTGAGTTTCACCTTATGGACACCTGCAGGATGAAGAATTGAAGGAGAGACATGTGATGTGATTTCAGAGCATTGAAAGGCAGGTTCTTTTCCAGTCAGTTCCCTTATCGTCTTTCAAGAGTAAATGAGTTGATTCCTTTGATAGGATTAGAGAAAATATGCATATCAGTATCTTATCTAACTCTTCCACCTATGGAGTCGAGCCTCCTATGTATTAGGATAAGTGCCTGTATATGTATTATACATATATGCATGGATATGTTACATGTATGTACATTTAATACATATATAAATATTATGCATAATATTATACATATACATACCTAATATATGTATTAGGATAAATGCTTGTTATGAGCAATAACAAGTATTAGTGTCATTGGGGCGCCTGGGTGGCTCAGTCAGTTAAACATCTGACTCTTGATTTCAGCTCAGGTCATGATCCCAGAGTTGTGAGATTGGGCCCCTCCTCAGGCTCTGCACTGGGTGTGTAGCCTGCTTAAGAGTCTATCTCTGCCCCTCCCCACTTTCTCTCTCCTTCCCTAAAACCAACAACAATAAAAGCAAGAATTAGTGTCATTAATACACCTGCACGTCAGGGGCACCTGGGTGGCTCAGTGGGTTAAAGCCTCTGCCTTTGGCTCAGGTCACGATCTTGGGGTCCTGGGATCAAGTCCTGCATCAGCCTCTCTGCTCAGCAGGAAGCCTGCTTCTGCTTGCCTCTCTGCTTGTGAACTCTCTCTCTGTCAAATAAGTAAATAAATAAAATCTTTTAAAAAAATACATCTGTATGTCTTTCGGATTGCTATATATGTACTATTTCTCATCTTAATTATGTGTGTGTGTGTGTGTGTGTGTGTGTGTGGTGGGCGGGTGGTTAGGGAGCTAATTAGATAACAAACCCTTTCTGTGTGTTTGGTTTCTACACTTTTTGCTTTGGGGGAGGGGGAAAGAAGTAGGGATAGTGTGGGTGAAAGGGAACTAAAAGAATTGTTGAATTTTTTTAAAGATTTTATTTATTTGTCAGAGAGAGAGTGAGAGCCCACAAGCAGGGGGAGTGACAGGCAGAGGGAGAAGCAGGCTCCCCACTGAGCAAGGAGTCTGACGCAGGACTCCATCCCAGGACCCCAGGATTATGACCTGAGCTGAAGGCAGATGCTTAACCGACTAAGTCACTCGGGGGTCCCAGAACTGCTTAATTTACAACAAGCTAAGCCTCACTGTTGCATAGCCAGGGGATGTGTTTTCCATTTACTTTATTTATTTGAGAGAGAGAACCAGCATGAGGAAGGTGGGGGGAGCAGCAGAGGGAGAGGGAGAACCAAACTCCCTGCTGGGCAGGGAGCCCATTGCAGAGCTTAATATCAGGACCTTGGGGTCATGACCTGAGCCAAAGACAGATGCTTAACTGACTGAGCCACCCAGGTGCCCCATTCCCTTTACTTTTCAAGTAGTCAGAATGAGCAGCTGGCATCTAAAATGAAATATCAGTTTACTTACCTAACAATGAGTTTTATATTCTTAAAAAAATTTTTTTTTGAAGATTTACTTATTTTTTTAGAAAGAGAGAGAAAGAGAGAACGGGGGGGAGGGGCGGAGGGAAAGAATCTCAAGCAGACTTTCTACCTGAGCACAGGGCCCAACATGGGGCTCGAGCTCAAGACCCCGAGATCATGATCTGAGCTGAAATCAGGAGTCAGCCACTTAACCACTGAGCCACCCAAGTGCCCCAACAGGGAGTTTTATATTCTTGCAAATATTAAAAAGCACTATAGATTCCATAATCTACGGAACACGTAAAGGTAAAGTAGGACAAAATATTTCCAATTCCAATTCCCTAAGTCTACAGATTCTATAAAATCTGATGACATTATAGTAAAAAGTATCAGACATATATTAGAGTGGTTTTTAAAAAGTGAGGTTTTAAATGTCTTGCAAGCCAGTTGGTGCACACACATCTTGGCTCATAGGATTTACATGGCTCAAACTTCCCCTAGCTGGAAAGCTGCCCCCGTGATAGCATACCCTTTCTCACCGTGGCTGAGACTCCCAGAGAAAGGCAGCTGGAGCAACACAAGGTGTGCCATCCTGGTCTCTCTAGATCACAAAACATTTTTCTTCTTCGTCTGTCTTTACAAAAATAAAGATCGACCTAATTCTAGTGTGGAGAGTTAGAGTCGATCTTCAGTCACTCGTGAAACCTTACTTTCCATGAAAAGAGGCGGCAACAGCAGACATTAAGTGGTTGTCCAGGTCACACACACTGCTTAAACAAAGCCGAGATCTGAACCCAGATGGTGTGACTCAGTTAGTTACTCTTGAATATCAAATCAGAAAACTTGACATGACTGCACGAGGTGCTAGAGACTGAAAGTTTGTGTCCCCCCAAATCGATACACTTTAACATAACCCCTGATGTCATGGTATGTGGAGGTGGGGGCTTTGGGGATTGATTTGGTCATGAGGGTGGACCCCTCACGAATGGGATGAGTGTCCTCCTAAAGAGATCCCAGAGAGCTTCCTAGCCCGTTCTGCCATGTGAGGGCACAAACACAAGCAGAGAAGAAAGTGGATCTCAAATGACACTGGATCTGCCAGCGCTTTGACCTTGGGTTTTCAGCCTCCAGAACTGGGAGAAATAAATGTTTTTTGCTGAAACCACCCGGTCTGTGATAGTTTGTCACAGCAGCCTGAATGAAGACACTAGTTTTTGTTTTATGGAGATATATTTTGTACACCACAAAAATTCACTGATTTAAATAAAGTGTAATGTTTTGCATTCTTAATATATATGTTCTTATCAGTTTAATATATTTAGAATTGTGCGATCATCACCACATTTTAGAACATTTTAATACAGGCATACCTCCTTTTATTGTGCTTAGCTTTATTGAGCTTTGCAGATATCATTTTTCCCCCCAAATATATTTATTCTATTTTTTCAGTGTTACAAGATTTATTGTTCATGCATCACACCCAGTGCTCCATGCAATTCGTGCCCTCCTCAATATCCACCACCAGGCTCGCCCAACCCCCCACCCCCTCCCCTGCAAAACCCTCAGTTTGTTGCTCAGAGTCCACAGTCTCTCATTGTTCATCTCACCCTCTGATTTCCCCCCATTCCCCCTTCTCTTCCTTCTCACAATGCCCTCCATGTTTTTCCCTATGCTCAGCACGTAAGTGAGATCATAAGATAATTGGCTCTATCCGCTTGACTTATTTGACTCTGCATAATCTCTTCCAGTCCCTTCAATGTTGATACAAAAGTTGGATATTTGTCCTTTCTAATGGAGGCATAATATTCCATTGTATATATATAT
>CM053604.1:131455200-131481397 GCA_028646535.1 Procyon lotor | reverse complement strand
TCTTTATTTTGATTAACAGTTGGCTTATGTAGTTGACTGCTCCTGTATTGGGAGCATAAATGTTTACAATTGTTAGATCTTCTTGGAGGATAGACCCTTTCAGAATGATGTAGTGTCCTTCTGTATTTCTGACTACAGTCTTTAGCTGAAATCTAATTTATCTGATAAGAGAATCGCTACCCCAGCTTTCTTTTGAGGCCCATTGGCATGAAAGATGGTTCTCCATCCCTTCACTTTCATTCTGGATGTATCTTTTGGTTCCAAATATGTCTCTAGTAGACAGCATATGGACAGGTCCTGCCACTTTATCCATTCTGCAACCCTGTGCCATTTTATGGGAGCATTTAGGCCATTCACATTGAGAGTGATTATTAAAAGATAAGTGTTTATTGACATCATGTTGCCTGTGTAGCCCTTATTTCTATTGATTGTAAATTTCTATTCTAAGTCACTCATGGGTTCTTTCTACTTTTATAGAACCCCCTTTAATATTTCCTGGAGTGCCGGCTTTGTGGTCACATACTCTTATAATCCTTGCCATTTTTGGAAGCTCTTTATCTCTCCATCCATTTTGAATGTCAGCCTTGCTGGATAAAGTATTCTTGGCTGCATGTTCTTCTCGTTTAGGGCCCTGAATATGTCTTGCCAGCTCTTTCTGGCTTGCCAGGTTTCTGTGGACAGGTCTGACATTATTCTAATGGGTCTTATTCTGTATGTAAGGAATCTCTTCCCCCTACCTGCCCTCAGGACCTCTTGTCTAAAATTATAACTTGCAAACTTTACTATGATGTGTCTCGCTGTATTTCTGGAGAAAAATGACTTGCATTATGAACATCTTCAATTATTTGCCTCACTTCATATAACTTCCCCCTTCCTCCCTCAAGTTCTCATTATTAAAAAATCATTTACCACTAAATTATAGAAAAATAGTTTCTCCTAAAGCAGAAGTGAAGGGAAGCTGGGCTTGAGTCAGTAAACAACTATGAGGCTCTCAAATCATCAAAAAGATGCCACCTATGACGTATGACCTGTTCTGGTCTCAAGGCGCACGGCATCAGTTTATGGAGAGCATAGAAGGGGTCGTATTTTCTCTTCTCCTGGACTGATGGTCCCTGTCATCTCAACTTCAGAGAGAGTTTTTCTTTGGAAGAATCCAAACATATTAGTGTTGGGAGGATATCTTGAGGATACACATGAGCATCTTTTCCCACAAAACGGTCTGAAGCTCTAGTCGTATTTTGGCACATAGACCCGAAAGTTGCTGGCTTTTCCAGCCACGGTAACTAGTTCCACTGTTTTCTTTGTGGTTTGGTTGTGGTAGCAACTGCAGGGTTTGGATGGAGGCTTTGGAGCAGTCAGTCCTCAATTCAGACTTGCCTGCTTATGAACAGTGTTACTGTCAAATCATCGGATTTACTGAAGCCTTCATTTCTTCATTCATGAATTAGAAGTATATGCACTACAGTGTTCTTTTAACAACTTAAAAAAAATGGGGGCACCTGGGTGGCTCAGTGGGTTAAAGCCTCTGCCTTCGGCTCAGGTCATGATCTCAGGGTCCTGGGATTGAGCCCCGCATCGGGCTCTCTGCTCGGCAGGGAGCCTGCTTCCTCCTCTCTCTCTGCCTGCCTCTCTGCCTACTTGTATTCTCTCTGTTGAATAAATAAATAAAATCTTTGAAAAAAAAATGGGTGTGTATAGTAGGTAGCACATGTTGTGTGTGGCAGACACTGTTGGGTTCCCTACTCTTTCCTTGCCCAAAGGATCCTGAGACTGTTGGAGTGACAGTGCACCTGGGGCCAGGAGGTTAAGTCTTGACCGTCCGACACCATCACGGCAATCTGAGTTTCTAGTGCCATGATTGGTTAGGGGGCACGAAATCCCGTTCTGGCCGATGACACCCAAGGGGAAGACTTTGGGGGCTTTTAGGGAAGACTGTCCACCCTGAAAGGACAGAGCGGAGGATAGTGTTAGAATTCCTTGTGTCTGGCAGCAGCCAACCGGCTGTGACGAAACTGGGTGTGGAAAATGGAGACTGAGGAAGCAAGCCCAATCCTGTCATCACAGAGCAACTGCGGGACTGCTTTGTTCAGCCTTCTTCTTCTTCTTTTTTTTTTTAAGATTTTATTTATTGATTTGACAGAGAGAGATCACAAGTAGGCAGAGAGGCAGGCAGAGAGAGAGGAGGAAGCAGGCTCTCTGCCGAGCAGAGAGCCACATGTGGGCTTGATCCCAGGACCCTGAGATCATGACCTGAGCTGAAGGTAGAGGCTTTAACCCACTGAGCCACCCAGGTGCCCCAGCCTTCTGTTAATAAACAAGAAATCGCTTCTGTTTCAACCACTCCCAGTCAGATTTTCTATTATTTGGAGCCCAAAGTATCCAACTCAAGAAGTAGACTGTTACCCATATGTATTCATTGGTATATTTCCAAAGGGGCAAATTGATACTGAAGAAATCATTTTCACTGAGTTAATGGAAAATAACCCCAAACTTAATTCCAGCTGTAATTCTAGACTACCTTTTTTTTTTTTTTTGAGAAATTTAATTTAAGAGATCTAAAAACATTTTAAATATTTTTTTTTTCTTTCAGGGAAGGTCTGATGATCAAATTTAGCTGATGGTTATCAGTTTTATTTAGAAACAGAACAGAAAGGCAAAGAATCATACACTGGAGGGAAAGTCAGTAAGTATTTTAGAGTCTAAAGTTTAGATCATCTTTCTGCTCCTAATTAAAGGGCACATTAAAACATTTCAAGAAATAGAACTGGGGTTTTAGAATCTTTGAAAAAAACTTACAAAGTAGCAAAATTTCTAGCTAACGGTAAGTTAGGTTCATGTAGTGCATTATGTGGTGGGGTTAATAATTATGGTGTAGGAGGATAGAGTCACCCTGGATCACCCATGGATGATAACCGATCTTTTATTTTCATAATTTACATGAAAGAAGGTCGTTCTTATTTTCCCTTTTATTCACACAAGCAACACACCCTGTATTTCTGCTGTATTTTCATTCCTGATCTGGAGATCTTTCTTTTGTTCTGTTTATATCTGATATACCACAAAGCTGAGAGAAATATAAAGTTTCTGGGCATATCAACCCTAGAAATCTGCAATCTTTTTGGATTTTGTTAGACACTGTGGTATCAACCAGGAATGTGCATCTTTTTTTGTCATTGTCTTGAAAGCTACAGAGGCTTTCTGTCATGTTCTTTAAAAAATTAGTAAGAAATGGAACACAGCTCAGGCAATTACTATATCATATATGCTTATATATAATAAATGATATATGTAATCTTGTATAATAACATATAATATATGTAACACATGTAATAATATATGTCATATAGATGTATTTTAAGTACCAGAAATGCCAACAGTTGATTGTTTGAATTTGTTCAATAGAGAGCACAACCTCTATATTAAAGTAAAATGCATGAATCCAAAATACAGGAATCCCTTTTATGAAGTAAAGGCTCTACAGTCATCATTAGTCATTCAAAAAAGAATTATGGCACAACTCTTATGTTTCAGGCTGTTCTACATTTGAACTTGTAAAGCCTTGGGGCTGCTAAGTCCTGGGGAATAATAGAGATGTTCCAGGAGCTTTTGCCATTTCCCTGGCTGTACTTTTGTTATTCCAAATTATATTATCATGCATGCATTAATGTGTGAGAAAGTGGTCCAGACTGATGGCCTTTGTGCCGGCATGAGTGTGTCTCACACTAACCTCATGACAAGTGTGTTAGACACGTGGAATATGAAATGCTGGGATGAGTGTTAAAGACCAGCACTCTGTGTGGTTTGGGTCGTTAGAGGAGCCTCAGATAATTGAGCAACTTCCTTTCAATGGCCCAAATTGTCAAGGTCTGTGTTAATTCTCAATTTACGTAAAACTTTGGATGAGCAATCTTAGTTTGGGCGACATTTGTTGGACATAAAGACCGAGGGCTAAAATGTGAGTAATTCTGAAATGAGTTTCTGAGATTACTGAAATCATTGTGAGCCGTTACTTTGTCTGCTAAGGGGATCGAGGATAGAGCTGCCTTCTAGTGTAACTGGTTTCTTTTGTAGTCTGCATTTTATGTTAATGAATTTAAAAACATGATTTTGGGAAGGGCCCATAGGCTTCCGCAGATGGCCCGACAGGTCTGTAAGCCAAGAAAGTTTATGAGCTGCTGAAAGGAAATGAAGCATTTTGTGCAACAGTGGCAAAAGGAATACAGTAATTAAAGCAATAGAAGCAACAGAAACTGTGATAGTTTGGGTTTAGTGCTGATCATTCCTATGTTTTCCCAGTGCATGGGGGTGAGGTTGAAACTAGAAGGGCGACCTGGCTGACGTCTGCTTTCGTGGGAGCTCTCACGTGTCCTCAGGAAGGAGAGAGGGCAGAGCACCACGTGATTCTGGGAACAACCTTCTGAAGCGGTCAGATTCAGTTATGGCCATAGCTCCCCCAAAAGAAACAAGTCCTAGTGTTTGTCAGGTTGAAGCAGGCAATCTGTCATGATTTTTTTTCTATGACCAAATTTTACTTCTATTGCTTGGTAAAAATATACCCCAAACATTGGTAATGTCAACATACTTCATTAAATGCTTTTACTTGAAAAGTAAGACATTCCCTTCTGTCACTTCTGTGATCCATTTTTCACCTTAAATTTGCAAATTGGAAACAGGCCCAGAGATGAGTGTGTCTTGGGTAGCCTTACATGGTCCAAACTAGCCCTAATAGCTGGTTTCCAACTTGCTCCATGCCCTTTTCCCCACACTCCTCCAGAACTAATGGTCATGTTTTCAGAGCCACCTTAGCATTCGTCCAAGGAACCTTGAAAGTCCTAGAGACTGCTCATGAGTAAAGGCAGTTTTCCTTCAAATGAGAAAACTGCAAATGAAAATCTGCTTAAAAGTTATTTAAGATAAACAAGATGTTAGTTATACTTAATGAAGAGTCATGAAGTGCTTTCATTTGCAATGTACTATTAAAAACTGTTGGAAGCCTTAACTCTTAGTAGATTAAGAATGGAGAAACCCACCTTATTGCAGCTGACAAACCCTTGTGTCTTCTAATGTTGTCCCTTGCACATTTCCAGTGCTGTCTCTCCCTAGACTTTAAAGGCGGGGTAAAAAGTCCCCGATTTGGAAATCTGAATTGAGCTTCATTTTTGCAGCTGCTCAGCCTGAGAACCTTAGACTCTTCTTTGAATTTTCTTTCTCTTGCACCCCACATCCAATTTGTCAGCAAATCCCGTCCTCCTTACCTTCAAAATTTATCCATACTTTGCATTTCTGCACCCATCCATCCATCCTGCCACCTTGTGTCACCTGGAGGACCTTCAAACTACTGGCCTTCAGGCTGGTCTTCTGTTTCCTCCCTTGCTCCATTGTAATAGACTGTTTCAAACACCTAGGACAGAATGTAAGTGAGGTTGAGTTACTCCTCCATTCAGAACTCTCCAGTGGCTTTCCGTCTCACTGAGACTCACACTCACTATAGCAGCCCTTCTCATGGCCTGTGGGGCCCTGTGGTCCACCCCTGTTGGCTCTCCAGCCTCAGCTCCCACGACTTTCTGCTCCACCTGCTGTACCTTATCTCCAAAGCCTAGATCAGAGGCCGAGGTAGGTGCTGAATCAATTTGGTTAAATCAGCGGTAATAACCCAGATATATTCTGGGCTCATGTTGTCTTCTGAAATCCAAAGCAAAATTGGCTTAAACCTTCCATTTTGTGTTTAGTTCATAGTATCTCTTGTGAGTTATTTCTACTGGCTCTGAATTGCTATTCCTCTGAATCCCCCATTTCCATTCTTCATTCTGCTTTCCCTTTTCCTACTTCCACTGGCCTGTTGGGTACAGTTTAGGTCCTTTACTCCCTGAAGTTCTGTGTACAGCCACCTTTGTCAGAGATTCAGAATAGTGGAGGACAACACAGGACAACACATAAAGTTAAGTTTTAAGTATCTGTTTTTAAAAAAGACATTATTTTTGGGTGCCTGGGTGGCTCAGATGGTTAAGCATCTGCCTTAGGCTCAGGTCATGATCCCAGGGTCCTGGGATCAAGCCCCACATTGGGCTGGCTCTCTGCTCAGTGGGGAGCCTGCTTCTCCCTCTTCCTTTTCTTGTCATTCCCACTGCTTGTGCTCCCTCACTGTCAGGACATGCTTTCATCATTTTTTTATAATTGAATTGATTAATTAATTAATTTGACAGAGAGAGCGCAAGCGAGTGCCTAAGTAGGCAGAGCAGCAGGCAGAGGGTGAGGGAAAAGCAGACTCCCCATTGTGCAGGGAGCCCAAGGTAGGGCTTGATCCTGGGACTCTGCGATCATGACCCGAGTGAAGGCAGATGCTTAACTGACTGAGCCACCCAGGAGCCCCAGGACATGCTTTCATTATTGAGCCAAAATGCATCTCATAGAAGCTTTACCCATTTATGGATAAAATTAGTTTTTCTAATCTGCAGGGTCCATTTAGAACTAATAGCACCACCTTTGCGGTATTACTCTGTCTTCTAGGGCTTTATGAAGCTACTAAAATTCTGTATGTGCTTAAGTAAACATAATTTTCTTAAAAATAAAAACATTTTTTCATATGGGAAATTGTATTCATTTTGGGAAAAAATACACTTTAGATGGATTAGGCTGCACATTATAGGCTGCAATTTTTGATAACATAGATTTTTAAAAATACTCCCATCACTGATCTTTAGATAGAGTAAAAATTTTATATGTTTTGAATAGTCCAACATACATTTTATAAAATAGAAAAATATGGGGCACCTGGATGGCCCAGTGGATTAAAGCCTCTGCCTTCGGCTCAGGTCATGATCTCAGGGTCCTGGGATCGAGCCCTGCATCTGGCTCTCTGCTCAGCGGGGAGCCTGCTTCTCCTTCTCTCTCTGCCTACTTCCCTGCCTACTTGTGATCTTGCTCTCTCTGTCAAATAAATAAATAAAATCTTAAAAAAAATAAAATAGAAAAATATGATTCATAATGCTTGAATTTATGAAGTTTATTGCTAAAACTTAGAAAACTTACACACAAACTGCATGAAATATTTTGTTGGGAGAAACTTTTTACGAGTCTTAGTTTGCAGTTTCTTTAGAGCCTGCACAAGATCGACCTCCTCTTAGAGGACCTGCTCTTCTTTATGTGCATCTGGTAGAGAAACTTAAGTAAAGCAATGTAGGCAGCTTCACTCCAGTTCTTGGCATTAAGCAAAGCTGATGATTAATGAACTACAATGGTAATTGGCTCTTGGTTACAGTTGCTTTGGACATTCAAGAAATGAGACTATAATGGATGGGAATATCTCAGTAGTTCAACTAGTGCTTATTCACTGAGGGATTAAGGTGACCTGACATGCTAGGATAAGCCTGGTTATATAAAATTGCGTATGCTGTTTTTAGCTCTCCTTTGCATGGCAGTAATTTTTTTTCATTAAAAAAATCTTAGAGTTAGGAAGTATGCCAAAGAGAGAACATTATGACGCAGACACTACCAAAAACATTTGAAACCCACCTGTTAGTCAACCTGAGAGAAGTAGTTCCTTGTTCTCGAAGTGACATTGCCTAAAGCTCGGCTGCTACGACAGCCTTCTGTCAGGCTCCAGCCCTGTAGAGGTCTGTGCTTATGAGAATACCCACTAGAGGGGCAGGAGTAGAGTCCTGGGTCCTCGACAGAGGCCAACAATCACTGTCCATGACCGTTTTACAAATACACCAAAAGTCTTGTAGACAAAGCATGCCTTTTTTCTTATTAAATTTTGCCAGTTTTGCATTTGGATTTGCCACCCCTCCCCCGAGATTTTAAGGTCCTTATACATTCAGATTTGTCATTTTAGTCTTAAACCTAGACAATATCTGACCAGATCACGTCCACCCACCTGCATTGGCTTCAAGGACTAGTTTCCCATAAGCCTCTCTTCTTTTTCTGGCTTCCAACCAGAAATTTCAGACCTGTGTAATGTGGGGATGTGGTGGGAAGCAAGAGAGCACGCTCTGCACATAAACAAGTGGGAGAAAGGTTTGCAAGGGTCAACATGTGGATTGTTTTTGGAAGAATAAGATGTAGTTCAACATGACGTGAGGCACATGGATGCTTGCCGTGCACTGGACCGTGTCACATTGTCGGGGGCTTAAATGTCACTCACAAGAGCTTGGCAATATTTCTCAGCTCAGGTTTTCAAGTACGACAGTGAGACATGATCAGATCTTCATCTGATAGCTCTCGTGTTAGTACAAAGGACTTAAGGGGGGGGGGGAGAGAAGGGCTTGGAAGAGGTACTGAATGTTTTCATCAGTTCACTGCCAAGGTCAGGAGTTCTTAAATTAGGGAAAGGGCATGCGATGGATGAGAAGATGAACCGAAGAGCTATTTCTGTGGTAGAATAAGCATGCTTGACAACAAGCCTCCCCTGAGGCAAGAGAGTAAATGTGAAGTGGTGAAGCTAGCCCAGAGTCTTCTAGCGATAATAAAGCGAGGTGTGCGGGACCTGAGGAGCAACAGAAAATGTCTGAGATCTGGGTGTATTGAGTTTGAAGGACAATTGAGTCATTTTTCTGTTGATTAACAGTCGGCTAGCATGGAGAATTTAGGGATGTGGCCAGGGTTGAAAGACATAGAGGAGGCAGTCATCTTAGTAGGAACTGTTTTCTCCAATGTGAGCAACTGCATCCCTCCTTGTAGCTTGTTCATTTTTGTATCCCCAGCACTGAATAAATGTTGAGTGAGATGTGTCATTTTTACCATTCCCCCTCTTATTTCTTTTTTCCCAGTTCTCTACCAATTACTTCAAAGAAAAGAAATTACCAACCTTAAGTACTTCAGTATTATTTTCCTTTCCCTAAGTTGGAAGATACATTTGCACACTGGCGGAAGAGATTGCATGATATTTCCTACGTGATGGTTAAGAGTATTCTAGATCTCTGATTTTCAGTTTTTTTAAACTAGTTTTGTTTTTCCTTGTATTATGATTAATTACTTCCTCAAGGGTCAGAGATTCTCACAGGGCGTTTAACTAAAATTCATTTTATTGTTTGGTTGAACGTCATAGCAACACATTGAAAAAAAACCAGAAATATTCAGTTATATGATATTAGCTGGTTTTCAACAAAACATGTAGCCTTTCTAAAATAGAGAGGTGGTTAAGATAGTAAGATAGGTTACATATAAAACCAAGCCTTCATTAGCAGAGTAAAGAAACATCTTTGAAATTATGGTTTTTCTTTTGATAATTAAAATGACATGGTGGAAAAGTTTGGCTTCATCATGGGTTTTATTTTTTTTAATTTTTAATTTTTTTTAAAGATTTTATTTATTTATTTGAGAGAGAGATCACAAGTAGTCAGAGAGGCAGGCAGAGAGAGAGGGGGAAGCTGATGCGGGGCTTGATCCCAGGACCCTGAGACCATGACCTAAGCCAAAGGCAGAGGCTTAACCCACTGAGCCACCCAGGTGCCCCATTCATCATGGGTTTTAGTCTAATTGCTCTATAGCCCAAATTTACTATTTGAGATTTTGCAGTGATGATGAGAAGGAATGCAGTGAAGGTATAAAAACTTTCATTGCTTCTTGACTCTGTTATTTGGATATTATCTTTCTGTGTTTTTGGAGATTCCCAATGATATTTTTTTCCTGAAATAAAACTTTTATCTCTAAAATCAGCTTTCAAGAGCTTTGATTGAAAAAAAATAACTTTGGAAATGGCATCTGGTATCATGTGATACTGAATAATTACAATATGAATTCCCAACCACTTGTAAATTCCTTCAAGAAAGGAACCGAGTCTTTGTACGTGTGTATTGGTGTGTAGCCATGTTACAGTGCTTATGTTGAACAGAGAATATTTATGTAACACATGTGTAATATACACACGCTGAGAGGAGGTGAGAAAATGAGTGGTTGTTGAATAGTGACTGTATGCAGCCTATTTTCAGAGACACATGCCACATTACATTGGTTTCCGGAGGCACTATTATTTCTTCATATAACTCTTAAACCAACGACTTTCAAAGTTGTTCAGGAGGACACCGCTGGTACAGCTTGTATCATTTCAGGCTGAGAAGGACACAGCATAGCGAAACTGGCAGACCCAAGTTAGAGAACGCCTATTAACTCTATTCTTGGTGCCTCCAGTGAGGGAGTTGACGATGCAGAAGCCTCGCAATGTCTTTTCCTTTTGCATTTTCTTTTCTATCGTAAGCCCACTGTCACACAGTAGGGAAATCTGAGCACTGATAGGCTCTCTCTTTGAGCATAAGCTGTGCCAGTATTAAAAAAAATTTTTTCCCTTAGGAATACCAGTCAGGACTGTCACATTCCCTGGGGGCTCTGACCACCTCAGGATAGAGATATCCCTACTTAAAAAAGGAAAGCAACCCATGCGTGGGAGTCATATTCTACAAGGCCCAGTGACTACTTGCTTCCTAAACGTTTCAGACACGGAGATGTGAGATTCAGCAGAGCGCTGCCCCTTGTCGGTCTTTCTCATTTCTCTGCTCTTCATCCCTGTGGCTGCCTCGGAGAAAAACATAAAACCTTCCAGACTGTTTCTAATTGCATAATCCCAGGTGGGCCAAAACTGCTCCCTCTCTCCGACTAATGATCAGTTTATGATCTAAGGGAGGAGGGTTGAGAGTCCTGGTTATTTTTTTCCATATTGGTGCCAGCACAGATGCTGTGCTCATCATGGTAAGTGTCCAGAGAGGTCTCTCCCTAAGGCACACGATAGAAGCAGACTTGGAGTGTTTTCTGAGGACCAATCTGGGAAGTTTTTCTTTCCTCCCCAGGCCTTAGGATACAGCACCATCATTACCTAACGAGTCTTTTAAAAGGGAAAGAACCTCTTTTAAACAGAGTGAGCTCTATCTCCCTGTTGAGTTTCCTCCCATCAGGTTAACATGGTGCCCTCCTTCACTGCCCTGCCCCTAGACCTGCGGCCTCACTGTGTGCCAGCCCCCTGCCCACACCCTCTTCCTGGCTCGGGCCCTGATGGTCAGCCTGCCCCGCAGCACGGAAACAAATTAATTTCTGATGGAAAGGGATTTGATTCCGATGCCAAATTCCTGAATTCTCCATCAGTTCCCCAATTGTAGCTGTGACAACTCCCCAGAGGTCGCTAAAGGAGACAAAATGATCTGAGGATACTCCTGCCGAGGAGGTCTCTTTACCACTCTGTCGTCCTGGTGAGCAGATCTCAGGAGGGAAGGTTGGGTTCTGGCCTCTGATCCTGATGCTGCACAAATCCTGTCACTCCGAAGATGAGGAAGGGCATGGAAAGATAAACGCATGAAAAGTTCGGTTAGGTGTTCCCAGCTGGGGGCTCCTCCCCCGTGAAGAGCAGCTCAGGGCTGGTCTCCCTGCTTCTGCCGCCTCCAGACCAGCTCCCAGGAGGGAGAAGCCACCTACAAGGGTACAGAGGGCCCAGGGGCCAAATAAGTCTTTACCTCAGAACTTCCTTTTATTTCCTCTGTATTCTACAACAACCCCCTCCCTTTTGCACGGCCCTTGTTGTGTCCTTGGAACCCCTCTACCTTGACTACTATCAGAACTTCTCTTTCTCCCTGGAGGTGGATGAGGTGAATGGGTAGAGAGAAAGAAAAGCACGGACCCATTTCTGGAAGTTGGTCATTCCAGTTAATATCATTCAAACAATTCAGTGTTTTCCTGTTTTGTTGCGACACCAGCTTTTGACATAGGTCTGGCCCCCTCCTCCTTTTGGAGTTTCATGACTTCAGCCAATTGAACCTTAGGCCTTTCCCTGGGCACTCGGTTCCTGGGTGGGTTCTGTGTGTCAGGGTTCCCTGACAGCGGCCAAGTGCACCTGGGCCTGCCTGCTTCTCTATTCAGGTCTCAGGTGTGGTCCTGCCTTGAAATGGGAGAAGAGGTTCAGAGCCCTGGTTTTCCATGGGCAGGAGATGGGACGGGTGGGATACCACTGGGTTTCCTTTCCCATTGCCTAATTTCTCTACAGGAATTCACAGTGCATCTGACTTATTCTTGCCGCTGGGCCATCACTCCATCTGTTCTTTCCTTGAATCCTCTTTAGATTTTTAAATTTGACTCAGGTCTCCCAAGGCGTTTGTCATTTTGCCTCTTCCAAGAGACTCTGGTCTCTTGGAAATTTAGAGAGTTACTTTGTCGTATTATCTTGTAATTGTGTTCAGTGAGACACACTTGAGTCCTTACGCTAATTCTACCTTCTTGGTTTTCTTTTTCTCATACTGGTCAAAATTATTTTGAGCTATTTGCAGAATTCCAACTAATGCGCTTGGTCAACATTCCCAATCCATTCAGCTTGTAATCTAACTGTCATTTGGAGCCCAAGCTACTTCTTAGGGATCTGATTAAATTCAGTCAAACCTCTTACCCAACCAGTGATCGTCCAGAGCTCTCTCGACATTTGCTGAATGTCTGGGGTCACTTCCTCGTCCCCTAGATAAATGCTGTGTTGGTTCTTCTGCTTCTCCCTCTGACCTAGAGCAAGGTTTGGCAAACCATCACTATGATCTGCAAGTCAAATTTGGCCCACGGACAATTTTTGTAACCACCCTTGAATTACGAGTGGAAATTACATTTTTATATGGTTGAAAAAAATGAGGAGTATATGTTTTGTGAAACATGCAAATTATATGAAATTCAAGCGTCAGTGTTCAAAAATAAAGTTTTACTAGGATGCATATGAGCGGCACCCATTCGTTCACCTGTGGTTTACAGCTTGACCTAAGGGCAGAGTTGAGTTGCTGTGACACAGACCATGTGACACAGGAAGCCTGAAATACTTGCCTTTTTGTCCCTGTTAGAAGGCAGTTTGCTGATCTCAGGTGTAGGGCCGAGACCAGCCTTTCAGTATTCCCACAAGAGATTCACTCCCACCCGAGCGTTAGTAACTGTAGTAATTATGATTATGATTTGGGGAGAAGTTACACTGCAGGTGCTCTGCTTTACTTTTTTCACGGATCCACACCCTGTGCTTTATTTTCCCTTTTCTACCTGCCTGTCTCCCTGTCTGGAGTATCGGGCAAATTTCTCTCCCTTCTCACAAAGCTCAGTTTCACCGGAAACATTATCTCTTGGAGTCTCACCAGCATTCTCAGCCACTTTACCTTCAATGAGGAAACCTTTCCAACCATTAATGGAATTGCGTTTTCCATGTTCCTATCCATTTTTTTAAATGACTTTAAACAAAAAACACGGTGTCATTAATGGTGTATCAGCTGCTTTACTTTTTGCTTTAAGATTTATTAAAATATTTGAGAAACAGGGGCGCCTGGGTGGCTCAGTGGGTTAAGCCTCTGCCTTCAGCTCAGGTCATGATCTCAGGGTCCTGGGATCGAGCCCCGCATCGGGTTCCCCGCTCAGCAGGGAGCCTGATTCCCCCTCCCTCTCTGCCTACTTGTGATCTCTCTCCTCTCTGTCAAATAAATAAATAAAATTAAAAAAATATTTGAGAAACAATATAGCTGATAACTAGAGTAAAAAAATGAAATCTGTATGTTAAGTTTGCCAAGAAGCGTGGAGCAGAGTGTGGGATGGGCGGTAGGGGACGGTGGGGCCCGGAGAGGTAACAATGATTCCCTCAAGTTCCCGGGTAGTTGTTCGCTTAAGATCAGGACGCATGTTTCCGGACCCCCGTTATATCACTCTAGCTCCTCATGTTCCTTTTAACTTTTCTTTCCTAGCGAAGAATAATAAAAGCAAATAAACAACTAGGCAACCTCTAAATGTCACATATTTAATCCGTTGGAGCCACCTTGTCCAAAATAACAATCGTACCCTGGAGCTGAGTGTAGAAAGTTATTCAGGACAGAATTACCGGTGAATTACCTGAGAGGGCAGTAACACTTCCATGCGTGCAGACGGGGGGACGGAATGCCCCTCCTGAACTTCCTTTGTTAAATAGCACAGCACCAAAGACAATTAGCTGTACCGGACTGCAAAAGCAATAATTACTTTACCTCCTAGAATATTCCGCTCTTCCTATTTTCCCACCTCATCACTAATTTAAGATAACTTGATGGCATTTAAGTAGGAGAAAAGAATTTGTATGTAAATGAGGGAAAGGGCAAAAATGGACTATTAAAGTCCTTCGGATTCTAGAAAGCTTCAAGTTTGATTAAGAAACCATGACTTTACAAAAGTGTTTAAGAATATCTGGAGAATTTTTTTCTATTAAATTACTTTATTTGGAGAATAATAATGTGATTTTTATTCTAGAGTAAAATGAATTTTGCAGCAGCAGCTTTGTAATAAAAAAGCAACAAGGTGAAAAGTGTCTGATAACTTTTCCTGCTTGAACTATACTATAACTATAGAGCATTATAACCATATACATCAGGGGGTAGGGGCATTTCTGCCAATTCCTTCATTTTTAAAATCTGACCTTTTAACGTGATGTCTACATATATGATGTGTGTGTCTCTACATACTCATGTAGTAATGAAAGGAAAACCTTTTATTATTATTATAAAACAGCAAAATTACTCTCTGCTTCACAGAGATATTTTGAAGATTCAGAATCAAGTAAACAAATTACATGATTAAAATAATTCATGTTAATGCTTATTACTTGAAGATAATCACCAGTCATCTCTCAGAAGGTAATTTTAAACCACTTTATATTCAGATCTTTACAAAAGACTACAACAGAGACATCAGTTCAACAGTGAAGAAATAGGAAGGGTGATTTCATGCAGTTAAACCAGGCAGGCTCTTGGAACATCACTGAGGTCCATTTTTGCAAGGTAGGAAGGGGAGAGTAGACAGGAGAGCTTAAGTTGATCAGTAGTTATAAACATTTGATCCTGTGCTTATACATTCTGTGTTAGGTTTTTAAACATCTAAGAATACCAAGTAAATATATCAATACTTATTTAACAAAGAGAGAGAGAGAATGGGTGTGTGTGTGAAGAGAATGAATGCTGCATTAAGTTTCCCAGTGTTGCAAGGCAAGTTGAGAGACATTTAATAAAACTAAAATGGAATAAAATGTAACTCTTCTAACTACTTTTTGTAATGCCACTCTTGTCAATCAACTTTGACCTTGATTTAAGGACGGATTGTCTAGGTGACCTCTTGTTGAGGAAAAAACTGGCTTCTGAATTTGTTCACTGAAGCTTTGATACATCAGAGGGATATAGGATAGATAAATACTCTCCTTGAAATCATTTTGCTTTATTCAATACATTGTACCAATTTTGTGTAACTTCTAGACTTCAACTTGTTAGATCTGTGTATGTAACCTTTGTCACTGAGCTTTTGGAGTTACGTTACAGATTCTGTGATTGCAATGTTACCTTATTCTCCAGAACATAACCGTGAATCTCAAGGGTAGTTATTGGCTAAATAAGATTTGGAACAAAATTAAAGAGCATGGCACATTATTTTGAGTTGTGGAAGGTGTCCCTAATATCTGTAATATCAGAAAGGTGGTAGGAAATGCAATGGGGCTTCTTAGTGTGTGTGTGTGTGTGTGTGTGTGTGTGTGTGTGTGTGTGTGTGATGGACACTATAGTAGGCAGAACGGTAGTCTCAAAGATATCCATGTCCTAACTCCTGGAACCTGTGACTATGTGACCTGACATGGCAAAGGGAACCTTGCAGATGTGACTAAGATTATCTTGGACTATCTGCGTGGGCGCAATGTAATGACGAGTTTCCTTGTAAGTGAAGGAGGGAGGCTGGCTGGTGAGAGGAGCTACCGGCGTGGAAACTGGAGAGACTGGAGAGATGTGCTTGCTGGCTGGGAGCCAGGAGCCCTCCAGAAAGGGCACGGTTTTGCTGACACCTTGATTTTAGCTTTGTGATCCCCATTTTGGACGTCTACCCTCTGTAAAACAACACATCTGTGCCGTTTTAGGCCTCTAAATTTGTGGTAATTTGTAACAGCAGCAATAGGGAACTAATATGGACACCGTAGGGCTCTCTGGTACAGCCTATGAATCCTTTCCCAGGATAATATTTTAAAATGTATGCAATAAAACCTATGGGATTAAAAAGGAAATCAGTTGTGTTAAAATGCTTTTACCATCAGATTAAACAAGTCTGTGATGTAGTAATATGCGTGCTTCTATCTTTATATATTAATTGACAAGATAAACAATTTAAAATATAGACAAGTTAAAATTCAATGTTATCTTTTAAATATTTATCAGTGTGAAGGGTAACTACTTGTGGACTATGATCTATTCATGTCTCACTAACGGTGCTGTCCTGTGGAGGATTAGGAATTGAAATTGTATCCACCTAGATTTAAAAAACCCTAAAGTATAAGTTTTCATCCTTTTCCACGTTTGGTCCACAAATGAGTGTAGATGTGGACCGCTGGAAAACAAAGCCGTTGTCTAGGTAGGGATATGCAAATATTTGATTTCACTATTAACTGAGTAACTCTGAGATGAGGAATTATCCTAGTGAACTAGCTCTGTTGCACAAGCATATTTACTTATTAATTAAGTTTTTAATGTAAATTCCAGTTTGTTAACATACAGCATAAGATTAGTTTCTGGTGTACAATGTAGTGATTCACCACTTAGATAAAACCCCCGGTGCTCATCATTGCCAGTGCACGAGCATCTATAAACAGGCAAGTTGGAGGCAGTCTGAAAGTGGATTTAATAACTACCATGATTGAAAATTAGGCATGAGCATAAATTATATTTTGAGGTATCTGGGACAACTGTAGTGTGATATGAAAATATCTCTGTTATTTGTGACAAAAATGACAGATATTGCTAAAACTTCTTTCCTACATTAATAATTGAATGCAATACTAAATTTCACTTAAAGGTATTTAAGATGTTAAAAAATGTATTTTTCTTTTCAGTCCAGGTTCATGGACTCTCTTAGTTCTATCCGTAGGTCCCAGGTTAAGACCCACTAGAACGGAAGCAGAACAATGAGTGGTTATGTAGGATGGAGCTATTCATTTTGGTCCTTTTCTCTCTAATTTGGAGTGGAAGGATTGTCTTTTTTTGTGAACACAGATTACGTTATAATACACAGAACGCATAGGTCACATGCCAGGTCTGTCTTACAATGTCCTGCCAGCTCTTGAGGGTGGAACTTGGAGTGGATACGGTTGAGGAATCCGAATTCTCTTCCTATTTGCCTTCTTTTTCTTCCTTAATCAAAGTGTTTCCTCTATTGGGGAGGCAGGTAATTTTCGTTTATGCTTTGATAACAAGAAATTCACATTCTGTGTCATAAGAAAGAAATTAAATGGGAAGTGAAGAATGGAGGGTAAACAGATATTTAGATCAGATCACTTGTGCGATGATATTAATATATCATACGGCAAGTAAGGGGGAAATGATATTAGGGTGTCTATATTATCATTTCCTCAAGGGAAGTTATAGAATCTATTTTAGCATGAACATCCTGATACCATAAACTGGTCCAACATCTGTTACTTCAAGACGTCTTGTCCTATCAGGGAGTGGATTGTATGGTTCCGTAGATCTTCTACAACTTTAATTGTTTAACCTACTTTAGAGAGGACAGTGAGTGGTCTCCAAACACTCAGTTGGGTCTCCCCTGATTTTAAGAGTGAAGTTCCCAGTGTTTGAAATTCAAAGAAACAAAATGGACTCATTTCCCACAGTCCTTTGTAGATTTAACATTGCTCATTTTTCATTAGGAAAACCCCCTTCTCTGTATAAAATTAGTGCTCTTATTTAACTGGCTGTCATGAAGACAAATTGAGGTAGTCAAAAGGGTGGTAAAACAGACCTCTGTTCAAATGCAGTCAGTGAAAGGTCCAAGTATGTTTGCATTTTGCAGGGTTTGCAGTAAAGTTAAGAGAAATGATAACTTGCTGAAGAGCCAACCAGGCAAAACAGACACGAAGTTCAAGAGAAAGTTGAATCTGGAAGCAAGGTCTGAGCTTTTTTCAAGATGACAAGTAAAATTGCATCTGGATTCTCCTGTGACCACAGTGGATTTGATTCTCTTACTTAGTCATGTGGGACCCAGGTGAATCTCACAAGGTTTTTAAAAAGGACCCAAGGTGTATTATGGCAAGTGGGAGTGGATAATAAATCAATACCTGGATGCTGCTGTTTATAATGGAAGTTGTTAGTCATAGCGCGCAGACTTTGGATTAATTTTCAGTGTAAAAAATGCATCAGAAATAGCTGACTGATAACTTTTAAAAACTGAGATGAAGAATGTCTTATTTGATTAAAGACTGAAGGACAGAAGTGATATTCACCATAGTGTGAGTGTTCCATTTCAAACAACTGAGCTTTTGCATACAATCTTAGATTTAATATATTTTGATATTTCTTTCCTGCCTCACGGACCAGCCACACTCGTTTGTGGCTGTGTACATGCATTTGTATATGTGTGCTGTAGGTTGTAGTTTGTGTAGAGAAAATGTGGGTTTGTGAATGTGAATTTTGAGTTCACCAGGGCTACGTGGTGTGTAATGGACATGTCGACCTGTCTGGAGGGTTTTTACAGTTATCTACTCAAGCTCTTGGGGGAGTCCATGGAACTAAGCACAGAGCTACGTATATACCTCACGCTGAATCCTAGTTGAAATATGCACAACTCAAAGCCCAAGCATCTCTTGAAATTCATAAACGCTATTTATGACCATTCTCATAGCAACTCCAATAGTTACAAGGACTCTTGGGAATTCACCAGTTATATACAAGTGGTCTGGCTACTGCACACTCTCATTGGAAGCAGCCCTGTAGGTTTTAGACATGACACCAGATTCATGAACAGGGGAACAGGGGTTGAGAAGTAAGGGATCTGTGATCAGGCCCCAGGAAAAAGAGGAGAAAGAAGCTGGCAATTTCTGTGCCATACATTAAGAAAAAAAAAAAGAAAGAAAGAAAAAAAAAAAATCAGTGATTTTCATTTTGACATTGTCATGGACCAGCCTGGACTGAATGGAGAAACCTGAGTTCGGGGGTGAGAATGAGAAAGAAAGAAACACGAAGAATGGGATCGGGAGGGTCACAGCTAATGCTGAGACGACGTTTATGGGTTCACAGCAGTTTTATATTCAAGCACAGTACGATCACGTGGGAGTCACCTTGATCATTGCATAGATAATTCAATAGAACAATCAATGGAACAATCTACTGGTGAGTAGATTCCCCATTTTGCGCTGTTACACCACATTGTGTCAGATCAGAACATCTTGCAACTAGCTTAAGGGCAAATCTATTTTTCCCTGCCTACTTCCTGCTATGTGGTTTACGTGCCTCCACAAGCTGTGGTTATGGCAGCACTTTAGGACTGAACTGTGGTGGGCTGGTTTCTGACCTGGCGCTGAGGCCGCAAGGACCCTGTAAGCTTGCTGTCTGGTCACCACATGACATGACTTTGACGAGACAATGTCAACATGAATGCCTCAGGCTGATTATGTCAAAATGTCCATCTTTGTCCCTTTTGCTGTCTTTTAGACTTTTCAGTCAACTCTTTGGTCTTTTGGATGAGGAATTGAATCTTTAAGGCCATCTTCTTTCACTCATTGTTTAACCATTTAATATTCAGGAGATAAATAGTGAACATCTGCCATGTGCAGCATTCTAAGAATTATGGATACCACGAGGAACACATTTCCTGCCGGCAAAGAGTCTGAATTCAAGTTGAAGAACGTACAAAGACGATTTCATCTCACTTAATCCCAAGAGACTTTGGCTGGAGACCTTATTTTTGAAGGAGAAGGGAACTAACATTTGCTGTATTTGGATTAGAAGCCTTTACTATTCATTATACAATACTTCATCCTCGAAAGAATCCCGTAATGGGTGGAGTTCCCACAGCCTCTTTACCAGTAGCCAGTAGCTCTGAAGAGACTTTTAGACCGACCAAGGGTTGAATCTTACTTCACTGTTCTTTCTAAATGGATCTCGGTCAAACTACTTAACCTCCTCGAATACCAGTCTCCCCCATCTAATAAATTAGTGAAATTAATAATCTACTTCACAGGGTGAAAATGAAATGCAATGAAGTAATTTAAAATATTGAGCATACTGTTAGAACTCAATAAATGTTTCCTTTCTTACGTTCTTCCCTTTTTACATTAAAATTAAGGCAATTGTCCACCTTTCACACAAGGCCCTCTCTAGGATAGAGCTCCCATAGGGTATGTATCATTGGCAACACTGGAAAGTATCCAGTGGAAATAAAAGCTTATGATCAATGGTCAGGTCTTGCCTTCACCCTCCCAGTGCTCCAGGGACATACAACTGCTGCTACATTGGGCATGAAATGATTTAACCGTTATGTTCTGTGCGACTGTTAACAGGGGATGTTTAATAGTGTTTCATGGGCAGTGTCATTGCTCTGTGGAAACAGGGAGTTCCTTCTTATCCACTTTCTTAAAAAAAAAAGTTTAATTTTCTTCTTCTCTTCCCTTTTTGACAGCAGAATGATGCTGATTTCACCAATGAAATAGCTAAGAGAGCACAAAAGCCGACATTTCAAAACATTCCAGATCTAAAAGGAAAAGAAGGTCCTGGAATGTTCAGAAGACCTTCCAGAAACAATCTCTCAGACTCCGAGGGAGAAAGAGTCCATATGAGCCGCTAGTCACTAAAAGGTAGAAGTTATTGTATATCAGTATGTCTAGTAAAATTTATTTTGAGGAGCATATTTATTTTTATCTATCTATCTACTTATTTATTTATTAAAGATTTTATTTATTTATTTGACACACAGAGAGAGAGAGAGATCACAAGCAGGCAGAGAGAGAGGAGGAAGCAGGCTCCCTGCTGAGCAGAGAGCCCGATGCGGGGCTCGATCCCAGGACCCTGAGATCATGACCTGAGCCGAAGGCAGAGGCTTTAACCCACTGAGTCACCCAGGTGCCTCTGAAGAGTATATTTAAACATTAAAATAATACATATCTGTATTAAAAAGCCACACTGGGGATTTAACTTAATGCTGTTGCTGGTCCTGCCAATATACACTTTTGTTTACTACCTTTAGATCTTTGATATGACCTTTATCATTTAAAATAATATGCTTATGCTTTTTTTTATTGTTTCATCACCTATAGATGGCATCCTTTTTTAAAGATTTTATTTATTTATTTATCTGATGAGAGAGAGAGAGAAAGAGAGAACAAGCAGGGGGAGCAGCAGGCTGAGGGAGAAGGAGAAGCAGATTCCCCGCTAAGGAGGGAGCCCAGTGTGGGGCTCCATCCCAGGATACTGGGATCATGACCTGAGCTGAAAGCAGACAATCGACCGAGCCACCCAGGCGTCCCCCTAGATGGCATCTTTCAGTACTCTGCCTTATAAATGGGAATTTTACCTTTGTTAACCTTACTTATATATAACTTCTTTCCCTCTTCTACCTCTTAGTTGTTAAAGTCAACCTCGTATATAAAAGGGCAGAGGAGGTCATCAGGCAAGAAAATTAGGAATAAAAGTTTAAAGAAAATATGATTTTTTTAGGCTTTTAAAAATTTTTAGTGTATTTTCTCTGGCTTTTACTTCTTTGATCATTGATCTCAGGCCTCTCAAACTTTGCTGTGTGTGTATAAGAATTAGCCAGATATATAACTTCTAGCATTCGAACCCTAGAGATTCTGGTTTGGTATCTTTGGAGCAGGTATGGAAATCCTCATATTTACCAAGCACTGCAGGCAATTTTGAAGCAGGTTGCCCTCAGAGCATACTGTACAAAATATCAACTTTTCTTTCCCTTGGTGATGAGTATCTTTTGACCCACACTAGCAGAAGATGTCATTCCAAATGTGATCCATGTGCATTCTAAATCTAGTGGAATGGCCTGCTAATCTAGAGAACATATATGGTCCTATGGCCTGGTGTTGCTGGGAATAATTGGAACTCCATAGATGGAATCTAGGAAATATATTGGTAGTGATGGATAATGTCCCCCAGCATGCACCAGTTTATGCCTTGGGTTGGTAGACAGCCCTATGTCGTCATACACCCTGAAGGAGATCTTTTAATGAGAACCAACTGCTGTAGGAAGTGGTTCACCTGGTCTTTGTAGAGGTACCTGGAGTGCTTCCTAGGGACACTGCTCACCTGATCGGTTTACTGAATTCTAACAAAGAAATTGAGGATATCCTTTCAACAGAAGAGAGGACGGAGCTAGTACACAGCATTCCAGTCACATACTTCCAATACACTTGGAGGCCACTGGAATCTTCCTTTAATTCTGACGCAGAAAGCTTAGAGCCCCATCCACTTCTACTTTTGGATGGGTAAGGGGCACATGATAAGGAGCCTCACTTCCTTTGCATCTAACTTCAGGGACATTTTACAGGAGACAACAGATATATCCCTGCTGCTGTTCAGCAACACCGAAACCAGTTAAGGGTTCAATGGAAGCAAGAAAGCAGAGCCTCTGAAAGTGTTCTGGCTTCAGGGGTCTTCCACAACGGCAAAGATGTTGAGGAAGCGAAGGCCAGAAGAGGGCGCTAGAGGATCAGCTACGAATATGAATCGGTCTTCCTGAAGTCCTGGTGTGGTGGTGGGGGCTCTAGGGGCCGTTCTGTCTGAGGACTCCAGGGGCAAGAAGCACGCTCTGATCCTTCTTTGGCAAGGCAGAGGAAAGAGCCGACCAGGTGAATTGGGTCCAGGGGTGGGGCCGGGGCGGTGGACCAGATGTGAGCCCCCCAGGGGAGAATGCTGTTCCGGAGACACTTAAATCCTGTTCAAGAGGACTCTGCCACAGGGGGTGGACTCCTTAATTTACAGGGACAGAAGGACCAAACATTCCCGCCGGAGGAAAGTTAAGTTTACTTCTGTTGTCTCTGTAAGTGTGGACAGTTCTCAGGCTAGACCCAAGTTCCACACCGGCCAGCCAAGGCAAGGAATGCGCTTTGTTCTCCCCTCCCAGCGGGGGGTAACCGCAGCCGCCTGCAAGGAGAGCCCAGCGCCAGATTACACTTACTCTGCCCTTTGCCTCTCTTCTGTCCTCTGCTCCAACCCGGAGGGACCCAAATCAGAGCCAGAAAACCAGCTGGGAGAAGAGGCAGTGACGGAGGGAAATAGAAAAGAAGTTGACTAGAGCCCCATTAGAGCCTTCTGAGCTTGTCGGACCCAGGAGGGGCAGGATGCTTTCACTTTAAATCAAATTCAGACTTCTTAGAAAATTGCTGGGTACGTTTATGACTATTCTTATGCTTGAAAGTGAATGGGAGCCATCTTACTCTCTAGTAGTGATTGAAGATGTTGGGGACTTTATCAGAGATTTCATACAGGGGCAGGAAAAGAAGCAGGCTCACAGAGTAAGCTTACCTGGTAGTAGGGCAAAGAATAAAGTTATTTTCCGGTTGAGTTATAAGGGTCTTGATTGTTCAGCTTAGCGGTTACGTGCCTTGGTTAAAAAGAATTCAAGCAACACATAGTAGGCAAACCAGCTTATCTTGACTTTACTTACTTTAAAGACAAGCAGAAGAAAGGACTTTCTGAGTATTTGGAAGATTTCACTGAAGGAGGCGGATATAGCTGTGTGTAGTTTTAGAAGGATCAGATATCACAAAATCGAGTCTTGCGGCGAAAGGCAAACTTGTCAGCGGTGCTGGGGCTGCCGTCATGCCTTTGGTCACACTTTTCCCAAAAGTGACTTTGCCTGTTGGAGGCTTGGCTAAGGTGGTAGCTAAGCCTAGGGTGGGAGTCTTCTACGGCTTTGAGGATTTCAAAGAGTCTATTGTTTTGCTGTCCAGATCTTTCTTAGCCTGAAAAATTCTTGCAGTTGAGTTGAAATGTCTGTTTTCTACTCAAGAAGGTAGAAAATGAGGTCACAGGGTAATGTCATCATTCTAAATTATTTAAATCCCAATCTCCTGAATTTATAAACTTCCATATGCTAGTGAACTCTTCAATAGAGGATTGAAAATGATATGGCTTATTCAAAAGAGGATATAAAACCTTGGACGTAAAAATAGGAATAGAAATCAACTGGAATATGACTTTAAAATCACCTTAATTTCTATTCTACCCTTGGAAGTAATCCTAATTCTTTTTCTAACCCTAACAATAATCCTTCGAATAATCTCTGGGAAAGGACTGATTCTTGTTACTATAAAGGTGTTAGTTAACTTTTATTTATTTATTTTTAAAAAGATTTTTATTTATTTATTTGACACAGAGAGAGAGATGGTGAGGCAGAGAACACAAGCAGGGGGAGTGGCAGGCAGGCAGAGGAAGAGAAGCAGGCTCCCCACCTAACAGGGAGCTAGATGCGGGACTCAATCCTAGGTCCCTGGGATCATGACCTGAGCCTCAGGCAGATGCTTGACCAACTGAGCCCTCCCTCACCCGCCCCCCCGGGCGCCCCACCTTTATGTTTTTGAATGCAAAGAAATTCTGAGAATGAAGCATTTTGTTGAACTAAAATTGTTATTGCTAGAGCTTATAAGCATTAGTTTCTATTCTTGTACTAAGAATAATCTCTCCAGGAGTGAATCCAAAGGGACCATGTGAGGAAAATCCTGGAAAGCTGGTTCACCCATGTTCAGTGTCCCAGGTGAAGAGGGTACTCTCAGGGCTAAAATATGGGTACAGCTTTCTGTGGTATCTACAGTATGCAGGTCTACCCTTAAATCCAGACAGAGGAGCTTACCAGGCTTTTGTCCAAGAATATAACACCGAATTGCCCTATTCTAGCCTTTTAAAAATGCCCATTTGAAGGAAGCATCTATTAGGAAAGACCATCTCAGGGAAACAATTGACATTGACCCCTCAGCAGGCTTTAAGTCGTGTCCTTGAGTTGGGTTCTGTGGCTGAAAAGCAATGTACTTGGCCATCAGCTTTGCCCTTTCCAGACTCCCCCCTGTGCTGCAGTGTAATGAGATGTTCTCAGTTTTTATGGAGGTCGCAACAAGAGAGAGGAATAGGAAATTTGCTTCTTCATTTACTCTGACACCATCTATTACATTATTTAATGTGCCCTATATAAATCCTCATATGAGACTTTCTTTTAGAATTTGGTTCTAAGAAAAAAAAACTTGTCTTCCCTGAGGAACTCATTACTAAATACCTTTTTTTTTTCTGATATAGGAACTTACTATGATTTATCTGGTTACGTTTTATTCTCATGGTTCTGAAATACAGCTGCAGCTTATCAACCTTTTTGATCTATATTTTCTGTGTTGTTTTAAATTACTTTTGAGAAGAGGTAGGAGTTAACAAATAAATAATTCTCTGTGATTTACCTTTTCCCCTACTTTTAGAAAACTACCTTTTAGGAATGTTTTAATTACCAAATTATTTTAGAGTATAGCATCAAAAAAATTCTCATTTTAACATGGAAATAACATTACCTATTTCATGCTGCTATTGTGTTGATAAGAGATAACATATCTAAAGCCCTTAAAACAGCTCCTGACCTCCCCACCTAAACAATGTGGCTGAATATATCTTCAATTCATTGCTCTCCATATGGCACATAACAATGCACTTTGCCCAAAGGTGCATGTTTATTTTTTTCATTTACCCAATTTTGTTTTGATGCATAGTTGTTTATCAAAAGCCAAGCCTTCATCATACAATAAGTATACATCATCACAGGAAAAATAGTGATTGATACATTTACTGATTTTACAAAACATATCCCCCAACTCATTCATTGTTTTATATGCTTTTGTCCACGTCAGAGAAGGAATAAACAATATCTAGTCATTGTTTTTCTGATGTAAATCATTTTCTTCTTTTCATAATCAATTGCATTTTTGTCAGCTTTTTGAAAGCAATATCAGCTTTGGTCTTCAAGTTCTTTTATTCTACAGCACTCTACCTTTCTCTTAGAATTTGAAAGGGCATACACTCTGGAAAACAGTATGGAGGTTCCTCAAAAAGTTGAAAATAGGGCTACCCTACGACCCAGCAATTGCACTATTGGGTATTTACCCTAAAGATACAAATGTAGTGATCTGAAGAGGCACGTGCATCCGAATGTTTACAGCATCAATGTCCCCAATAGCCAAACTATGGAAAGAACCTAGATGTCCATCAACAGATGAATGGATAAAGAAGAGGTGGTATAGGGGCGCCTGGGTGGCTCTGTCGTTAAGTGGCTGCCTTCGGCTCAGGTCATGATCCCAGCGTCCTGGGATCGAGCCCCGCATCGGGCTCTCTGCTCTGCGGGAAGCCTGCTTCTCCTGCTACCATCCGCTCTGCTTGTGTTCCCTCTCTCTCTGTGTTTCTCTCTGTCAAATAAATAAAATCTTAAAAAAAAAAAAAAGAAGAGGTGGTATATATATACA
>CM053604.1:131429057-131449232 GCA_028646535.1 Procyon lotor | reverse complement strand
AAAAAATTATCAACACAGTCTTCCCCTTGTACTTCTTAGATCTGCTTGGCCCATACATAAAGTCCAGTTCATCATAGAGTCTTCAAGTTGATAAGAGTACAATCTCCATGAAAGATTCTCCAAGAAGGGTGTGTGGAACAATCCCTAATGCTTCAATGTGGAGTCAGCTGCACACCACCCATTGCCAATTTCCTCCACCCAGGCAGCACTTCAGCCAGCACCATATCTTCAAGGAGCTGAAGCCCATAATTACTTTACACTCGTCTACAGTAGCTGCATTGACCATAGCCCATTATCACCATGTATGGAGGCAAAAAAAGACACTACAGTGAATCCTCTAGCTGCTAAAGGAAATTTTTTTTGCCCTCGCTATAGCAGTCAGTCCCAAATCCTCAACTTCTGTCTTTATCTGTGAAAAACCCAGCTGATATTTTTAAATTCTGGTTCAACAGAAGCATTATCACTACCCTAAAATAAAAAAAATAATAATTACACTTTAGATTCAGTGAAATTGCAACACCCACTAGTAATCAGGATTTCTAATCCAGCAGAATTTAAGACTGTAAGGACTTAAAAGATAAATTCTGAAAGTTTGTCACTTGAAGTAATGGTTGAGAAGTCAAAACCTACTTTAGCCCCTTGGATCCTAGATAGAGCACCATGTATTAGAGATACAATAGAATGGAAAATTGCTTTTCAAACAGCATATGGGATTGTTTTTGACTTGGCATTTCTAATTAAGGCTTTAATAAACCATTCCATCATTTTATTAGACCAGCTGCTCTGAGTGATGCTGTATATGGTTGGATCATTGAATCTTATGATTATGTACCCATTGTTGTACCTCTCTCAGCACAAAAGCGATCTGAAGCAATATTACATGGGATCCCATATCAGTAAATTGAGCATTCTGTGAGTCCTTGGATGGCATTGCTTACAGAAACACTTCAAGTAAGGAAGATAAATTCCAGTGAAAACAAAATGCTGACTTCTCCAGTGGTTAATTGGTCAACCTCAAGGAAAAGTACAGAGGGCTCAGTGCCAATCTCTGCTACTGGCAGAATGGATGTCACTAGTGGCCTAGTTTAGATACTATTGCATACATTCATGGCCCTCATCACTGCCACCATTCCACTCATGGGACCACTGCCCAAGCACTGAGACAGCTGAGGAGAGAGGCTGACTGACATTCACAGAGTTATCCTATTGTATTATCTGTCTGATGGTTGAGTACCTCCTCTGTGATAGATGTTTTCAAGAGAACAGTAATGTGAGATACACAGATTTATGTATTTTGCACCCATTCACATGGTCCATCCACCTGCCCCTGCTCTTTTATCTTCCAATTCAGTTATTTCAAGACCTCTGACAAGGCAGGCAAACCATCTGCTAACCTCCTGGCATCTGTGATATCC
Organism: Procyon lotor; assembly: GCA_028646535.1. Classification (NCBI taxonomy): domain Eukaryota; kingdom Metazoa; phylum Chordata; class Mammalia; order Carnivora; family Procyonidae; genus Procyon; species Procyon lotor. The sequence goes on along the minus strand of CM053604.1, from coordinate 131,447,817 downwards.
ACAGCTCTAGCCATTTCACCTTTCATACAAGGAGGACAACTAACTGCATTCCTCTGTTCTCTGGGAAGATTTTCCTTCATTAATATCCAAAGTCACTCCTGCACAGCATCACAGATTGGTGGCTGTACACTTTTAACTACTACAAGTATATCAAGCCAACTAATTTATGAACTAGACCCGATCTTTTCTACCTCTGTTGGTTGATCATAGGAAACACTGCCTGAGTCCATAGATGACAGCTGCAGAAGAAGCATTAGTAAAACAGAGGTAAGTGACATAGGGTCTGGGCCATCTGTTATGTAGCTTTCTGTGTCCTCAAAACCTTCTTGCATTCACTCCTGAATGCAGCATTTGCCCTCAACAATGTGCCACTACTACATTGCCCAATATTACAATATAGTGGATTAGAAATTATCCAAATAAAGATGGACGTCTAGTTTCATTCTGATCTGATGTCCCATGGTCAGGTGGTCAGTCTACTAGGGGTTTAGGATGCCAAAGTCTGCTTTTTCAATATCAAGTAGCAGTTCTTTGCTGCAGACAGTATGGTCCTTTAAAATCTTTTCTCTCTTTCCAAAAATATGTATCTATCTATACTTATTTTCCAAGAATAATTTTGGTGAACAGAAAATTCATTCCTCGGATTTCTTTTGGAGGCCCCAAAAGGATTCCCAAGTACACTTCAGCTGCATTATAATTGCAATATAAATTAAAGATGGAATGACACTATTCTTTATGCTAGAAAAAGAGTGAAAGGAAATCTCAAAATGTTAAAACTGGGTCACAAACAGCATTGGAAAAAGAAACTTTAATAGTGCAATTGTGAAAATTATAAGGGGTTTTTTTTGTGTGTATAGTAGAGAAAAACTGAGCCAAGAGTCCCAGTAGCTTGTTTTAACAATGTTCCAGGAAAGTTTACTTTACTCCCTAGTCAACTGTGAGCCTCTTTCTTGTCAGAGGGATGGAAATAAACTTTCTGAATAATCTGCAAGTGTTCTTACCAATTTCTTTCAAATCCAACAAATTTAAACCACTGGAGATGTTGACAGAAAAAGACTCAAAGTCCTAGACAACTCTCTAAGAAACTACAGAAATCATAAAATATCAAAATCTAGTCTTTTCCTTAAACCACTGGTGATTTATAGCGGTTTTGTTAAGATTTCTATGTCAAAGCCAGCTATCATTTCAACTTCTGAAGAAATACTGCTACAAAACAACAACAATAGCATTTTTAGTAAAGTGCAGGATACAACTTGACCTTCCACAAGAGAGATTAATAAGGGAAGACTGTGCTAAAACATGCTTTCTGTATTCTATTTCATGTCAAGTGGCAACTATTTTTAATTACAAAAAGCATAAAGAAAGCAAATATTTGTCCTATGTACATGCTTTTTTTCACTAACTTTCCTAGTGATCACTAAGAAAGAGACCCAATACTGATTAGGTAAAACACCATAAACACTTATTACTTATCATATTTACAATAATCCCAAAGCACATTTAATAACCTCTTAATTTTCTCCTCAAATATTCATCATGGAGATAGAAAATTCTTTAATGCAATTTCTATAATCAACACAGGACATAGTTCATAAAACTAGAAAAGTCCAAAATGAATATCTTCAAATTTGAAACATAAGGATATTGAGATGTTGCTGTCTCCTCATAGTTGACAAACCCATCCTTGCATAGGCTAATTAGTCCTAGGTACCGTGCCTAATGCTTAGAGTTAGGATGCAAGTAAAACTGCCTAAAAATGTTGTCAGGTTTTCCTTAGATAACTCAATCTTAGGACATTAGAAGGTAATTCACTCTAAAACGCCTTTCGTAAAAGGAAAACAGGATTTCTTTGTTTCACTAAACACTAATTTTTAACACAAAACTAAACAAAGTTAAGCAAATATACTATTGCAGGAATGAAGAGATATAAAAGTGAAAGTATTTCTGTTCACTCCCAGTTTCAGCTGAGGCCCCCAAACCTCACAAAATTGAGTATCTCTATTTTCTAAAGAGAACTGCCAGCCCTATAGCTGTAAGACTTACCAAATATAACAAAACCATAGCTCTATTTTAGTTACTCCAAAAGGAAAGTCTGAGAAAAGGACTTGCATTGAGGTAGTTCATATAGTAATTTATACAAGAAAGTAGGAGTGAAAGGACAAGGAAATTGAGACAGAAAAGGTGGAAAAGCCAACTCATGGTACATTATTGAGATTGCTGCCATGGGTAACAGGGACTTCATTCTGTAGGGAACTCTGAAGAACACATAGAACACCTTCCAGGATAGTCCACCCAAAAAAAAAGAGAGAGAGAGAGAGTCTAGAGCATTTATCCACTGGCTTACCCATTGTTTGAGGGTTGCTTGCAGCACTAACAGCATTGCATTTGGAGACTGAATCTACAAGTGGGCCACAGGAATTCCTGTTGCTTTAGAGAAGGTCCTGAGACAAAAAGAGAGATTCACGGCAGATGCTTAGGTTGGAATGATATGCATGGACTTACTCTATCTACCACAGCCAAGGCTGAAATAAAAAATGAACCAACAGGTTGAGATGCAGGGCACCAAAGCATCTGCAACATTGGCCCACCTCATCCCTAACCTTCTTTTTATGAGACATTTGAAACTGATCAATAATTCTTTAAAGTAAAAGAACTCAAAGCATTGTGGCATTTCCCTGACTATGCCCATAGAGGAGCGTGTAGGGTTGCCTTTTATCCTCCAAGCAAATGAGTAAGCTTAAAATGAAGAATCTTCTAAGCACCTACAAATGCTTGCAAGAGGGGTGTCTTGCCATCAGATCTGACTGCCATCAGGTATCTTTCTCCTCACCTGAAAGAAGTGTCTAAGCATGCTAACAAAATTGACAACCAAAGAGCTTTCTAGATCTTAACAAATGTCCCTTTAAACTGGTCTTACTTTTACTTGGGAATTCTGAAGTCATCAGGCTTGCCAGAGTAGTCCATGCAAGCAAAGGAAGAAAATAAAGTAATGAGATCAATATACTCCTACCATATAAGGCAGCAAGGTTACATGAGTTTTCATTGTTTAGGTAGACACCTTGCGTTATAAACTAGGATTGTCTTAAAAAGATATTCCCCAAGATAACTGTACGATGAGGAATCACAGCAGAAAGGAATTGAGTGGGATATAACACTGTAGAGCAGCAGTTGAAGGCAGCTCATAAGCCATAAGCCAAAGAGTGCATTTTCTGGGTTGATGTGGCAGGTTGCTAGCTATCCCCACAAATTTCCTCTCCTTCTTGCTGAACATATGACTTCCAAGCTACAAATTATATTTCCCAGCCTCTTTCCACTAAAAGTAACCAAATGGCTAAGTTATCATCGATGCAATGTCAGTAGAAGCAATGGGCAAAACTCCAGCCCCACTCACTAAAATGAAATTGTTTGCCCTGGATTCACCTCTTTTCTCTTTTCTCTATCTAAACGACTGGCATGTTCATGACAACTTTTTGATCATGCAGACCAGAATAACACGCTGGGTGATGGTGAAATAGTAAGATGGGAGGGACTCAGGACCCTTACAGGAAAGAGCTGGACTGTAGTGAGAACACTAAATGTCTCTTTTATTTAAGCCAGTGTTTCTCGACATTTTTTTCCCATTAACCCTCCAAGAAGAAAGAGTAAATCTGTTTAACTAATTAAATTTTTAGTTTAATTTAATTTCTAACTAACAAGAGAGACTAAATACTAAGAAATAAGATTTTATTGAGCTTCGGAAGGCCACAAACCATTTTAATAACTTAAATTGTTTTTGCGTTTGCCCTTCTCCCAAGAACCAATTTTCACTACTATTGAGGATGCATGATTTAGGCTATTCTATGTTTGGTCTCTTGTTAGAACAGCTTAACCTTTGCCCTCACTAATATATTGAGGGAACTAAGTAGGGTCGAAGAGCTTTCTGGGTCCTCCCATGAACCCAGTATTTCTAGCTCATTACAGGAGTCTTGCCATAATATAGGTCATTATAGAATCAAGGTAGAACTGTAATCACCAGATAAAACACCAAGTAAGTAAAAAGTGGTATTGTGGACTGAACGTTTGTGTCCCCAAAAAAATACATTGAAGCTCTAACCCCTCATGTTACTGTCTTTGGAGACAGGCCTAAAAGGGGATGATAAAGATTAAATGAGGCATAAGGTTGAGGCTCTAATATAATAGGGCTATTGCCCTTAAAAGAAGAGCAAGGGCGAGCTCTCTCTCCACCAGGTGAGCTCACAGCAAGAAGGCAGCCATCTGCAAGTAAGGAAGAGTTCTCACCATGATACTGAACCAAGCCAATACCTGGATCTTGGACTTCCCAGCCTCCAGAACCACAAGAAAATGAATTTCTTTTAAGTCACTCAATCTATGATACTTCATTATGGCTGCAGAGCAGTCTAATACAATGGGCTTGGCCACATTTTCTCTCATTTTTCCCCTTCTCCCAGCCCCACTGGGAGGAGGAGGGAGGAGCAAGGGGCGGGGAGGAAGGGAAGTGAAACCAGGAGTTTATCAAAACATACTAGGCCTTACTTTCCTTTTGAGAGGAAAAGAGTAGAGAGGCTTTCCATTGGACAGAAAACAAGATTTTGATTTAGACAGAACTAGACATTTAAAAACTTAAAAAGGAGGGGTACCTGGGTGGCTCAGTCAGTTAAGCTCAGGTCATGATCCCAGGGTCCTGCTACTCCCCCTTGCTATGCTCTCTGTTGCTTTCTCTCTCAAATCAATCAATAAAATCCTTAAAAAATAAATAAAAACTTAAAAAGGAATTAAAAGCTGTGGGTTTCATACAAGATGTCACCCAGAGATGACAATGGGTTATTCATAAACAGTAGGAACAAAAAATAACCCGGTTTCTTAATTGTACTCTGCCAAGTTCAGTACATCCAATAGACTTAATTATCTAATATCCAAAAAGCAAAGCACGTAGACTGCAAAGTACCAAAGTACTTTCTCCCACTAATCTTTAACAACCATCAAACCCAGCTAATCTAATTGTGATTGCCCTTAGCTTGCTTTAAATACAACTCTGACTTCCCTTCATAGATGCCTACTAGGATTCTAAAGTCTGTTCATGGAGCCAAATGACTTAATAGACCAATTACCACTTTGCAACTACTAAAAGAATCTAGAATCTTTTACTACAGGGGTTGCATTCTCCTAGCCAGAGATTTTTGCACTAACTAAAATAATGAGATTTTCTATGTATAACAGAGAATAGATAGCATCTCTTCTTTATCCAGTGAACTCTGAATACCTCAAGATAATAACAGAATTATAAGCAGCATCCTTTAGAATAATACATTTTCAAATGTAGGTATTTAAAATATTGGTAAGGTTGCTTGTTTAATTTTTATTTTTATGGAGCTTTTATATTCTTATAAGGCTTTGACACAAAAACTGTTGTGAGAGGGTTCCCAACTGCAGAGGAAAGTGGGTTGCTTTTTTAAATATATTTTTGAAGATCTTTATTTTTAATTACATAGCGATTTCTTACAAACTGCCATTAATTGTAGAATTGGACATGTTTTCTTTCCCTTATCTATTTCCCACTAAAATGAGTATTCTTATTCTACATCTGGAAAGTATAGGTGGTAAGTAGTAAGTAGTAGTAACTTAAGTAGAGTAAGTAGAGTAAGTAGGTGGTAAGTAGAGTAAGTAGAATGAAATATTTAAAGGGCGTTCTCTGCTTTGTTTTCTTTAGGCCCCATCCAAGTTCTTATAAACCTGAAGGCCTCTCTAAATGTAAAGTATCTCCAACTTTAAATGAAAGCAATGGAGAGCAAGGAAGGACAGTTGTTGTTGTTGTTGTTATTGTTGTTTTAATAAAGTTCTTAAAAACACACACATACACTATGGTAAGTGCTGTGAAATGTGTAAGCCTGATGACTCACAGACTTGTACCCCTGGGGCAAATAATACATTATATGTTAATTAAAAAAAAAAGGAAAGTAAACACACACACACACACACACACACACACACACAAAAATACCCAACTCAAAAATACCATCAGTGAATACACTTAGATCCCAAAAGCTCACAAGCCCAAAAAGATACTGAACAACAAGAACAGTGATGATGCTCCATCTACTTCCAATTTACATCATCTTCAATCCTCATATCAAAATCTGCCATACTCTGAATGTTACTCTCTCTGTCCCAAGATAAGATACATATCCTCCCATCTTCTCTATATTTCCAGTCCCGTGTTAGGAAATCCAGATTCCCATCTCTGTAAGTGGCTCCTTCAGCTGCTCTCCACAGCTTTCCCTGTTTGTGGTTTCCCCGGTGCTGTCTCCAAGTACTCCTCTGTCAGAGGCTGTGATGAGGGAGTGGCGGGCCCAAGGCCAATAGCCTCAAGAAGGCAATAGCCCATGGGCTCCTTTTAGGCTGGAACCAAGTCTTAGTCCACTGGCTGTTCCACAGCCACAACCCAGCAAATACTAATTGGTGTTGTTTTGTTTTTGCATTCATTGAGTCACCAGATAAAGATAAGGAAAAGAAAATTTCTCTTCTCCCAGTGACAGACCACAATCACAGTGTGGATCCTAGATATTCCTTAGCAGGCAGTCAGATCTCTGGTGAGGATGTTAAAATTCCTTTTAACTTTTCCTCCCTCCCTCCCCCTACCTCCCATCTGGCTCACTGCCAAGCTGCTCCTCAGTTTAGCCATTTGGTTGACCTCAAGGGCTGTTGAGAAAGGTGGGGGCTTAGCTGTCCCAAACCACCGAACTACTCCTTGCTCGATAATCTCTCTGCATGGCTAGATGCCACCAAGAAGCTCTCTTGGGTCACTAGATAGACCTGCCATTTTCAAACTAACAGCCTTTCAGAAAGCTCTCATTTAGATGAATGAAGTAATTTATAAGCAAGACAGGAAAGACAGAAAGAGAGATGGGCTAAAGAGTGCAACTTCAGCCCTTTCTGTGAGGTCCAGTCCCTGTACCAATAGCCAGCCTGGTCAAGCGCTCACATTTATCCAGATAAGCTGTTATCCTGCACTGGAAACTACTGGAAGTTTTTTTGGCCCATCGCCATTCATTACCAGGAAGAAAAATCACCTTCTTATTTGAAGCTCTTTTTTTCATCATGGCCCATTGGCCATGACTGATGTTGCCTTAAGTAAAGCAGTTAAAACTGCTTAACCTCAGAAAGCCTCCTACATAGGAAGTGCTAGCTATAGTTAAGATAAAATCCAAAGAAGGCAGAACTGTACAGGGCAATAAGCACCTCCTTCAAACTTCCCTTTACCACCTTTCTAAAATCTAAAGACATAAGATCCTACTGTCAAGACGTAGTTTTTATAACTCGCATTACAAAAATGTACAGGAAATAAGAACAGTACTCTCATTTACGCTACATATTACATAATACTGTTGATGTCACTCCACCTCTTACATTATATCCTACCAAAGGGGGAGGATATGGAACTTATTTCCATGATAAATAATAGATATATTCCTTTAGATTTCACTTGTTAGGTCTTTCATTGAAATATCTCTTTAAAAATCCAATGCTATCATTTTACATTTCAATGCCTTTTTCAACACTATTCTAATTAATCTTTAAGTAATTAGAATATGGTTCACTCCTTCCCTCAGCAACTATATCCCTTTAACAATCATTTTTTTTCTACAAAACATTCTATGCTCTTTATCTTAGAATAGCTCCTGTTACAACAGAGTCGCTATTTCTTCCAACATTCCCGAACCTCATGTAAAGAAGGAACCAGTGAAAGGAGGAATGCTCTCGGCACCTTATTAACATTTAGCAAGTTAGGCATCATTTATAAGATGGCCACCTGGCACTTTCTATTAGTTCAGTTACCACAGTTGCAAGGGTTAGGATATAGTGACACATATTAAAAAAAAAAAAAAAAAAAAAAACTTTTAAGAGGGATTTACTTAAAAATTAGGCCAACATGCATGAAGTAAACAATTTTAAAAACCCATAAATAGACAGCTAGCTAATAGTTATTACATTCAATAATTTAGCATGATATGCATGACGGTTTTGACCTCCAAAATAATTTAGCGCCTTGAGCTGAGATTAAATGCAGAACATTAATTTTTCCCTCTGGTTGTCAAGCCAACCAAGAGACCCGTCAAATCCATTTAAATAAAGCCTGCATCATGTAATAATATTAAAGGGAATAAAATATTAATATGGGCCTGTGGTAGAACATTGGCCAAAAGAACTGCAATAAGATGCCTTCAATTTATTACCCTGACAATCTGTCTTTGTACTGAAACCAGGACTTAAAGCACCATCTAAGAATTATTTTTCACGCTAAAAGAAGGGCCCGTTTAAGAAAGGTTACAGGATGGGGCGCCTGGGTGGCCCAGTCGTTAAGTGTCTGCCTTCGGCCCAGGTCATGATCCCAGGGTCCTGGGATCAGGCCCCGCATGGGGCCCTCTGCTCAGCAGGGGGCCTGCTTCTCCCGCTTCCATTCCCTCTGCTTGTGTTCCCTCTCTCGCTGTGTTTCTCTCTGTCAAATAAATAAAATCTTTAAAAAAAAAAAAGAAAGGTTACAGGTCCTCCAAATGCTGAGCATTTTAGTATCTCCAAGAAAAGAAATTCATGAGTTCCATTTTAGTTGTATTAATTTGATGATATTACCAAGTAGAAATGCTAGGGATCGGTTGTAGTGAAAATGAAATTTTAAAAGGAAAAGAGAGAGGGGCGCCTGGGTGGCTCGGTTGTTAAGCGTCTGCCTTGGGCTCAGGTCATGATCCCAGAGTCCTGGGATCGAGCCCCGCATCGGGCTCCCTGCTCAGCAGGAAGCCTGCTTCTCCTGCTACCATTCCCTCTGCTTGTGTTCCCTCTCTCGCTGTGTTTCTATCTGTCAAATAAATAAAATCTTAAAAAAAAAAAAAAAAGAAAGAAAGGAAGGAAAGGGAGACACTAATTCATTAAGTGAGGCTTGATGAACTTTCCCCAATAATAAAAGTGGATCTAAATCAATGTATTATTTACATGCCACATACACCAAGCCTAATCAGTGCTGTTTCTATCAAACATTCTGATTTTTATCTCTAAAGATGGTTTTCTGGATCATTTTCCAGTGAGTTTGCTTTCCGAAGAGCGGCGGTTTTAAGTACATTTTCTTAAATACTACATTCCCATTCTGAAGATGGTATCTCTGTAATGACCGCCCTTATTCCATTTCAAGATTTTGGATTTCAGAGTATGAAGGGTATAGATAGAGAAAAATTGTGTGAGAAATCCATGTACGTGCTTTATTTTATTCTTGATGTGAATATTCACTAGTGATTCATCTTACTAAACAAGAAATTCGTATAAAATTTTCTTAGGACTGTTTCAAGGCTTATTTTAAACTCACCAGACTCTTCACTGTTAATCATGTTATTTTTTTTCAGTTACATTACAAACAAATCAAAAACCAGGGGCTGCATCCTCGCTTCCCCATCACCCACCCCACAGAGCTGTGTATCCCTCTTTAAGCTGAGCTTCTACTGACTTCAAAGAGTCCTCTGTGTGAGGGAACCAGGCATAAGACATAGGGAGGAACAGAAATCTGGCCACAGGAAAAGAACCTTTTAAAATTCTAATCAAAGCCTTAAATTCTCCAAACAAGGCAATTGCTCAGTAACAATCAGATCAGACGTGAAATCACAAACATTGGAACTCAGGTGTAAAGGAAACAGCACAGCTGTGACACAAAATCTCACAGCAATTGCAGAGACAGACCTAGACCAATGCAGACCTCTCAGGCTAACCGGCCTCACTTGATTAAATGCAATGAACACCATTCTGATGTCTCAAAGGGCAGCTGTAATCTTTCAGAGCGTGGAAAGTCACTTGTATTCAAAAAATCAAATCTTTATTTCTGAACGTACTACTTCTACTTGTGTTTTTCTTTCTATGAAATAAGCTCCCTGAATTAACTGCTTTGAGGAACCTCTAGAACGTAGCAGTGGGTATGTTAATTATACAAGCTCTGAAGGAAACGTTCACCTCTGCTATGTACCCAAGCCCCAGGAGGTGTCCTTATTGTACTGTTTCTTTGGCCCCTTGCCTCATAAGCTAAATAAAAACAGGGACGATCATCTCTGTGAGGTGTTACCTATTCTTTATCAAAGCGCCATGAGAGAGGTCACAACCCTAGAGAAAAGATAAAGAAATATATGGGAAGTTTAAATTTGTTGCCCTTCCCAGATGAAAGCAGAAAATCAAAACAATGCAAAAAGTAGCTCAGTCTCCAAAGCGTCATCAATTCAGCTCCCAGAGCAAAGACAGCCAAACTGGTGTGTGTGACAGTGCTTCTGGGATGGCATCCTGTAGAATTACCAAGAGGGGTGTATGCACCTTCTGGTACAGCTTCCCTTACAAACTTCCAGGGGCTCATGGAGAAATAGTTCCAGAAGTCCCTTCTAGGATCCAAAAGTCCCACTGAAAATTATATTTGAAATATCTGATTATTTGGGGGTGTTTCTGGGAGACTTTCCCATCAGTAAAATATTAAGAACCTAACACTGCTCTTTGCACTGTAAGGATACACGTGTGGGATGTACAACCCCTAAATTCAGACATCTTATAAACCAAAGTGGTAGAAGAAGTGGGGTTGCCAGATAAAATACAGAATACCCTATTAAATTTGAATTTCAAATAAACAATGAGTTGTTTTTTGGTATATCATATTATTAAATACTTTATAGGACATTCTCTTTAAGATTTTATTTATTTATTTGACAGAGAGAAACACAGCGAGAGAGGGAACACAAGCCGGGGAGTAGAAGAAGGAGAAGCAGGCCACCCACTGATCAGGGAGCCTGATGCGGGGCTCAATCCCAGGACCCTGGGATCGTGACCAGAGCCAAAGGCAGATGCTCAATTACTGAGCCACCCAGGCACCCTTTATAAGACATTCTTGCCCTTTATAGGACATTTTTATACTAAAAATTGTTGAATAGCTAAAATTCAAAGTTAACTAGGCATCCTGTATTTTTATTTGCTTAATCTAATTTGCAATCCTACCAAGGGACAGTGATGGGAAAGGGAAAAGTGGCAGAAAGCTGTTGGCTTACTCTAGCTGAACAAGAAAAATACCATTTATGAGATACATATCTGTGCCAAGAACTAAACTTAAACTTATAGAAGAAATATGTGTGTAGTGTGTATGGGAAAATGTGTTTAATCAAGACTTACTAAACATCAAAATAAGTTATTTTAAAAGAATAAAGCAGTAGAGGGGCGCCTGGGTGGCTCAGTGTGTTAAGCCTCTGCCTTCGGCTCAGGTCATGATCTCAGGGTCCTGGGATCAACCCCCTCATCGGGCTCTCTGCTCAGAGGGAAGCTTACTTCCCTCTCTCTCGGTCTGCCTCTCTATCTACTTGTGATCTCTTTCTCTCTCTTTGTCAAATAAATAAATAAATCTTTAAAAAAATAAAAAAAAAGAATAAAGCAGTAGTATGGGTGAACTGTAGATGATTTTGTTCAATAATTAAGATGTCATTTATCTAGCGGTAGTATGTGTAACAGATATACTCTTGCTTAATCATTAAAAATTCCTTCTCACCAATATGCCAATAAATACTCTTCACCAGGTAGCTAGAGTAACTTTAAAAAGGATGTCTATTCATACATAAAGATGATTAGAGAGAGAGAGAGATAATAGATAGATGATAGATAGTTAGATGATAGTTTTTGGAAATGAGAATGTATTGAGAAATAGGTAACAGTGGAGAAGCTGATGAGAGAATATGGAGAATTGGGGGACAGGGCATGAGCCTAAAGGAGTAGGGGAAGGGCCTGGAGTGGGAAGAATCAAGACATTTTCATGGACACATGACATGCAAAATCACACAGAAGCCCAAGCTTAGAATTTCCTGTACCTGGTTTAATGCTCTGCTGTCACTGTCTTAAAATTCTTAATAATTTTGAATAAGGATCCCCATATTTTCATTTTGTTCTGGGCTCCATTAATTATGTAGCTGGTCCTGGGAGGGAGTTTCTACGTTCTCTAGAAAACATAGCCTGGGGCCAAAGCATGCATGCTACCACTTTTTTGAGGAATGTACTCCAGAGACAAGAGTGAGTGAAGAGAGGGAATGATAAAGGGAAAAGGGAAGAGAGCATAGGGGAAGTACTACAGAGCTGGCCTCTATTCAGCTGCAAGTAGAGCTGATGCCTTGCATGCCTTGGTTCCCAGCGTGCCCTGTGAGAGGCCATATAAGCACAGCATCTCACATATATAGGTGTATGGTGACTGGAGGAATAAAGAACTTATCCTCTTCTCCATCTTCCATTAGTCAAAATCCATAGGGTGAGCTGTAAACTCTTCCCACCTGCTAGCTGAGTCAGGAGCTTGTCCAAGCAGGAGCCTGGGAAGACAGAACCGATGTGGCCGGGCACAGCTGCAGTGGCCCTCTCACCAGTCAGCAAGCACAGAGGGCTTCTCCTCCAGGACACACCCAGCAACAGTGCCAGTGTCACTAGGGCAAGCCAGCTAGAAAGCCAGGCCAGGACTCAAGTCTGGAATGGGCAGAAACTGAGTCCATATAAACCTCCATGTCTGTCAGCAGTAGAATGTATACATTTGGATACTCATACAATGGATCAGTAGAAAGCAATGAAAATAAGCACTACGTTGCTCAACAACAACATGGGTGTAGCTCAAAAACACAATGCTGAGTAAGAGAAGCCTGACAGAAATAAATACCTTTTGCACGACCCCACTCATAAAGTTCCAAAAACAGCTAAAATTCAAGTAAAACTTCTAAGAGTACAAGGTGAGACAGAAGAGCTAGAAAGAAAAGCTACCGAGTGATTATCATCAAAGTTGGGATACTGACTCATTTGAGAAGGGAAATGACAATGACTGAGAGAGATTACTGGGGCCACTTCTGGGTCTAGTGATGTTTTTCTTGTGGTGTCCCAGGGCCAAAGCGAAGAAGGCAAAATAGAGGAAGGGTCAACTGTTTCAAATGCTGCTGACAAGTAAAGTAAGGTATACCTGATTCATAACCATTAGATTTGACACGATAGAGGTCCATGGTTATCCTAGACTATGTGGAGTGGAGTCAAGAGAAAATGAGAAAGAAAGAGAAGACAGCTAGTGTTGAAAACTCTAGTAAGAGGTTTAGTTGTAAAGGAAGGGATAAATGTGGGGCTATAACTGGAGAGAGTAAAGGCTTTTTTTAGGGAGTTTTTGAAAGTCTGATGTGAGAAGTAGGAGTCTTCCCGTATACTCATGGGCATTAGCCAACAGGGGGAAACTGATGAAACAGAAGAGAATAAAGAATTGCTGGGATATGGTCTTTGAGGGAGCCAGAGGTGACAGGATCTTGTACGCAGGCAAAGGAATAGAAGGAACATGGATAGTTCATACATAGTTGAAAAAGAGAAAGTGGAACAGAAGTGTCCAGATGCAGGTTAAGTAGGTAGTGGTGGTCATGGAATGTGGTAGAAATTCTTTCCCGACTATAAAAATGAAAGCTTAAGATAGTAAAGAGAATAGGGAGAAAGGTGTTAAGAGTTTGGAAAACAGAGAATGTATGAAATAGTCATTTAGGAGAGAGCACCAGAATTAAAGTACTAGAGAAAAGTAGTATGATTGCTAAGAGCATTAAGAGCCCACTTGAGATTAGTGATCATGAATGTAAATTAAACACAGAGAGCATGGCTGTGTATGTTGTTTCCCCAGCAATTAGCAGATGCAAGCAGAAGTAAGCAGAAAGTAAAAAAAAAAAGGAAAAATAGATGACCTCTGAAAAAGTAGAAAATTGTACACTACAGATTCCTTTCCAGACCATTCCCAATTTAGGAATGGAATTTTGGATTCAATAGTAGTTATTAAAAAAAAAAAAACAAACAAGAGGACAAATCACCCCCTAAATGGATATAAACCAAACCAATAAAAACATACACCTTGACACTGATCATTTTTATATTTTATATCAAATATAAGTTAGTGGTATTCAAACATTAATGCAAAAGTTCCTAATGGGAACTAAGAGCTCTAGAAAAAAAATTCTGGATTCTAAGAGTACACCACATCCGTTCTTTCATTGATTCAATCAAAGATTTTCAGCATCTAAGGAAAGGATTTCTTTCCCATCTGTAAAACAGAACATTAGTAAATTTTCTCTTATTTAGATAATAAATGAGCAAACAAGAAAATATTTAGCTATTTGTATTGCCTGGAATATCATTATAAGGACTATCTTTAATTTAAAAAAAAGAATATGCATTATTAAAAGCACATGTTTGACTACGGTAAATATTTTAACAAACATTAGTAGTTGCCACACTTAGTAAAGGTAATAAATTTTTAGATGCCATCTTACTTTTTCTACACAGAAAAATAATTTCTGGTTTTATAAGCAGATCTCATGTTATATAACATGTTTTAAAAAAAAATACATTGTCCCTTCTTGTACATGAAAAGTACTACATCCAACATGAAGGGACAGTCCCTACTCTTAAAAAGAAAATGCAATCTGGATTAAATTACTTTCTTAAAGAAATTATAGGATATGTTTCATTTCATTGATAATGTTTATTTCATACAAAAATGTACAGTGTTTCTTAGATTTACAATATGTTACTTTCAGTGAAACATAGTCTTTGTTTATCTTTTTGTTTTGGAATGAAAACAGAGACAATATTTTCTTTAAAATCTCTCATTTAAAATAATTACTAAAAGAAAGAATATAAAACTCTTAGTTTTGGCAATCACGTAATCCTGATTTAAGTATTGTTTTTAAAAGCCCACTTGGAGTTTGTTAAGAATCACAAACTTCATTCCTTGTATTAGAGGTAAAGTTAACAGTATCCAGTGTCAAACATTTTGTTCTATTACTCTGGTAATCAAAAAAAAAAAAAAACTGTATGGTTTTTGTTTGTATGTCTATGTGTGTGTATGTCTACAGGGTCTTTAAAGAAAGATAAAACACAGCTACCAGCTGAAATATCATATAGATAACCATGTACTTTCCCAACTACTAAATGTATTTGCACTAACAGTCACAGGGCTGGGTCATTTCACTAAGGAACAAAAGATTATTCCAAAAGGGTGTTAATATGAAATGTAGGAGGACTAACACATGAACTCACTCAAAAAGAATAGGAATTTTCACTTTAAATCGGCTTGATTACCATAAACCCTGAGAAAAGAAAGATAATTGGTACTCGAGCACTATTACATTTTTAAATTAAAATATGAGAGACTTATGTTGCCAGTAAATAATTGCGGGAGAGCTAAAAATGAACTTTCACTGAATGAGTACATTCCCCATGTTACTGTTTGAATGAGTAATTCCCTACTTGAAATAGTTTTTGCCTTACAAAGTATAATATGAAGTCACAGACCAGTCTTTTGGGTCATGAAAATTTTAAAAAGGAGTAAAGCAAAAGAAAACAGTCTCAAATTCACAGCAGCAAAGAAAGGAAGGGGAGTTGCTTTGCTCTATACATGTTGGACAATGGAAACAGAAGAAAAGAAAAAGAACTTTCCTGAATTTCAAAAACATATTCATAACCCGTATATTGCATTATTCCTGGGACATTTAGAGCAGAGCTACTTAATCAAATACATTAATATATCTACAGCAAAAGCTATGCATATTTACAATGTATATGATAAATAAAGAGCATAAATAGTATGTGGTACAAGACTCCTAGCAGATCCTCATTAAACATTACTAAGGAAAGAAAATCAGTCGAAAAAAATCCTATAAATGTACTAATATCCTCCAATTTGGAGAGAAACAAACTGAAGAGGTAAGTAGGCAGCTATGGGGGAAAAAAAAGGGAAGATTTTCAATATTAGAAGCCTCTAAACACTCCTGGGGATCTCAGAGAGACAATAATAAACACCAGGGCTTATCATCTTGAGCTGGAGAAGATAACAAAAATTAATGGAATAGGCCCTAGTAGGAGACATTTGCAGGATTTCAGAGAGAAAACCAAGCCTGAGCTACCCAGAACAAGGGTTGGATATCTTCTTACCCTACCCTTGAACTCCTGACTTCAAAACAATTGGATAGACAACCAGTCCTTAGAATGCAGGCACCTAAGTTAGCAAATCAATCAACTCTCAAAAAGAAGGGAAATACGGCAAAGCAAATTTACCCATTCTATGTAATGACAGAATTTCTAGAGGTCCCGGTTAACCATGAACCAGATGAAAATACATGTTACAGAAACAGTGCAAACAGACTACGGTTTAAAAAACAAAAAACAAAAAACAAAAACCTTAGCATATGAATGACACATGAAGAATCCAGTCAAAGAAAACCCAAAGAACAAAATTTTGTTAGACAAAGAACAAAACCCAAAGAACCCAAAGAACAAAATTTCGTTAGACAGAGAAAGACAAATAACCATATGGTTTCACTGATATGTGAAATCTAAAAAACACAACAAATGAACAAACACACATAGACACACACACAAAATGGAAACAGACTCATAAATACAGAGAAGCCAGAGGGGAAGAAGGTGGGGAGAAGGGCAAGACAGGTGAAGGAGATTAAGAGGTAAAAAATTCCGGTTACAAAGTAAATAAATCCCAGAGATGAAAAGCACAGCATGGGGAATAGAGTCAATAGGACGTATGGTGACAAATGATGACTATACTTATCATGGTGAGCACAAGGCATAGAATTATTGAATCACTATGGTGTATGCCTGAAACTAATAGAACATCGATGTCAACTATACTTCAATATTAAAAATAAAAAATAAGAAGGTGCCTAGGTGGCTCAGTCGGTTAAGCGGCTGCCTTCAGCTCAGGGCATGATCCCAGAGTCCTGGGATCTAACCCCACATCAGGCTCCTTGCTCAGGGGGTCATCTGCTTCTCCCTCTCCCTCTGCTCCTCCACCCCCCATGCTCTCTCTCACTTTCTCTATCACATAAATAAAATCTTTAAAATAAAAATAATAATAATTAAAATTAAAAATAAGTAAATTTACAAAATTAATACCCCACAAGTACTTTATACTATAAAAGAACTTAAAGAAAATGAATTCAATAAAATAAGAGCTCAAAGACAAAACGATAAAACAGAAAAAGGACAGTTAAAGAGCTAAAGGGGAAAGTTGAGAATAAAAAAACTTTTTTCATTATAGATCTAATCAGTACATTAGAAACAGGAAGAAAATGGTTAAAAAAATAAATTGAACATGGAGAATGTCTTGAAATGCCTAGAAATGCAGAGAGGAGGAAAATGACAAAAAAAAAAAAAAAAAACTTCTAGCAAGTTGAAAGAAATCGGTAAATGTAAAAAATAAATTACACCATAAAAAACAGAACAGTAAAGGTACACAGAGAATTAATACAGAAGCAGAATGAAGCTGAAATTAAAAATTTTAAATATAGCTTTTAATATGAAAAAGGTTTGTGGAATAAACAAGACTCATATATTCTCATTAAGTTACTAAATTTCAAAGATAAATTTAGAATTCTTCCAGCATCCGAGCAGGTAATAAGTCAACATTAAAAAAGAAAAAGAAATCAGGTTGGCTTCAGACTTCTCAACAGTAACATTCAAAAGCAAGCAGTAATGGAAAATGTCCAAAAAAAAAAAAAAAAAACCTCAGGGAGGAAAAAGCATGGCCTAATATCATAATAATGACCCACTGGTTATTCAACTAGAAAAGCAAATGGCAGGCCTTCCCAGGCACATATGATTTCCGTGCTTTCTTGAATGTGCTATTGAAAAATTGAAGAACAAAGGAACAACCAAATACAAAATTTGGGAAGGAAGAAGTCTTAGAAGGATTGAGAATTAGCACTGGCTATAAAATATAGAATGGAAACAGAATGGCTGGGAGACGATTCTAAAATATAATAAAAATGTTCTAAGTATTTCTAACAAAGTAAAAATAGCATAAATCTAAATCAGGAGAGGGAGATGGGATAAGGAATCACTATCAATTTCTTTCAATCCTTCACTATCACTTTCACTTTCAAACAGACTCAGTCTTTACTATCAATTCAAAATCATATTATACAATTAAGAAAAAAAAGGGATTCAAATGTCTTAATGGATTTCCTAATCTTCTTTAGTTAACACTAGATTAGTGTTAGGGGTTAATAACTTCTGGTAAAGAAACCTTTTCCTTTATCTGAATTTTGTTGATTCTAGCAATTTTACTTCAGTTTCTTTTTTCAGTTAAGTACAATTATATACATTTCACTTTAAAGGAACATAATTTTAGTGTTATTAAATTATTCTATGGCTCTTATGTGAAATGTATGTGTGTGTATATATATATATATATTAAATTATTCTATGACTGTTATGTGAAATCCACACACACACACACACACACACACACGTATTCCTGGACATATGGAGAGAAAAAGGATGCATTTTTCTGTCTGCATATATGTTTAGTAAGATGTCTAAGACAATGATTACTATGAACACTGGGGTGCATGTGCTCCTTCTTTTCACTACATCTACATCTGTATCTTTGGGGCAAATACCTATGAATGCAATTGCTGGGTCATAGGGTAGCTCCATTTGTAATACCTTAAGGAAGCTCCATACTGTTTTCTGGAGTGGCTGTACCAGCCTGCATTGTCCATGATAGCCAAACTGTGGAAGGAGCCAAGATACCCTTCAAGAGATGAGTGGATAAAGAAGATGTGGTTCATATATACAGTAGAATATTACTCAGCCATCAGAAAATACGAATACCTATGATTTGCATCAACATGGATGGAACTGGAGGGGATTATACTAAGTGAAATAAGTCAAGCAGAGAAAAACAATCATCATA
>CM053604.1:131369150-131428557 GCA_028646535.1 Procyon lotor | reverse complement strand
GCCCCCCACCTTTTCCATTTTAGATGTAGGATATCTGGAGTCCAACCTATTTGTTTTCATGCTCCAACAGTGCCCTCTACCCATACTGGACTATAATCTTTTAGAGACTTCAAAAGATATGGCCATATTCCTTTGGCATCTTACAGATATATTAGATGTTAGCTTCTACTTCTTTTTTATGGCTCTCTTTTTCTAAGGGTAAATACAGAGCCACAGAAACTGAACAGGATAGTCTGAATGATAATTACAATTGTTCCTCCCTTGTGATATTGATCTGTCATTCTTAAAACAAACTTGCTAAGTTTTATTTTCCTTATCTAGAACACTGAGGGAAGGAACAATATTTGTGCCTCCTGGAGTTGAAGATTAAATGTAGTAATGTTATCAAGTTGCTAATAGTTTGGAACAGACAGACTCAATTGCTATTAGCAACTCTGCTGCTATTTTTAGCCTGTTTACATTGGTGATTTAAAAAACTCTTCACTCAAAGTCCTTTATCTCAAAACTGTTTATTCCTTCATTTGAAAATATTAAGGAGTAGCAAATTGACAAAAGGCTAGCCTGTATTCTTGCAAGAAGTGATTATAATTATGTAGAGCAGAAGGTAAAATTATAATTTGTATACTCTTTTATTACACTGTACCAGATATTTATCACAGCCATAAACTTTAGTAGACTTGGAGGATTCAGCAATGAATGCATGACTATTGAGGAGATAGTCATTATACTGCAGGAAAATGCCTGGGTTTCATTAGATCCTAAGGGACGTAGCACCAGGTTAGACTTGTGGGAATCAATAGAACTTGATTTTCATCTTATATGAACAAGTGATGCTGAAAGGACTCAGATTTATAACATCATAAATAGCGGTACTGGACTTCGCCTGTTTTTTTTTTTTTTTTCCCCTGGAGTTAAACTTCTCATGTTAGAATTTATGACAGAGAAGAAAACTCAGTGAAGGGGAATCAACTGAGGCCAACTGCTGTGCAGAGAAAATCAAGAGTTCATATGTTTAGGCTTGCCATCCTCACATATTTTAATAAATATTAGAGGAGTGATATTAGCAAGTGTTTACAATGACAATTCATTTTCATGGTTTTGGCTCATTGGCTGAGGCAAAGAAATTAATAGCTTTATTTTATTTTATAGCACAAGCAGCACTTTGTGTGTGATATCTAAGCTGCTTAGGTGATTGATGTATTCATTGCATCTTACAGCTTATGATAATAAGTGCATATATCATATGACAAGAACTCGAACAGATATGTCCTATAATGCACTCATTTCACTCTATTTTCATTATGATTTTTTTAATCCATATAAACTGTGCATGATGTACATACTTGACTACTTGACTGCAATCTTACATATTTCAAATTCCACATATTGGTGTTTTGGAAGTCTACTGGGATGGGCTTTCTACTTCACACCCTTTGAAATTGATCTGGTAGGAATAGTATCATATTTCAAATCGTCTCATTGCAAAAGAGCATTAGAAGCCTACTAGAAAGCCTTTTTATGTGAAGGATAATGTAGTTATAGAGACGTACTCAATAGCAGGAATAGTCTTGGCATGTTTCAGAACTCTGGTGACCATACTTTTTTTTTTTTTATATAAATGTAAATGGCATTCTCTACTGAATTCGAAGCTAAGATGGATTTCAGGGATGATGTTGTAGTATTTGATACTACATAATTTCTCATAATTTTTCTCATAATTTCCTAAAAGACTTTTACTTACTGGAATCTTGGAGGAGAAGCCTGAAAGAAGGCTCCAAGGTCGGGGGCTTTTGCCCGTTTCCAGAGGAGGGCAGTATTGTCCTGGAAAGGAAACGGACCTGGGAGCTGTTTCCTGTTGCTCTGGCCTCATAAATAAACCTTTTCTGCAAGGGGAGTGGATGGTGTTTCAAATCACACGAATAAATCTGTGGATTAATAACATGCGAGTCAGAATAACAAGCCCCGCAATCACCGTTGTTGATCCATTTGTCTCTCTTTGCACCATGCATTGATTTTTTCCCCGAGAATGTAACGAAGAAAGAACTTGATAAAATTCTCTTCTCTTTAAATTCTGCTTGTTAATATATTCCTGTTGCCACTCATCTATTAGTAATTTCCTGACAGGTAACTATTGCTGTTATAATTTAAAATAGCCTTGAAAAGCAGTTACTTGTTTCTGGTGAAACGTCTTATTACTGATAATTGCCTGCATGATAAATCGCAAGTACTAGCTGGTTCCAGCTGAGATCAAAAGTGACCATTCACTCACCTATCTGCAAACAGAGGATTTGTGAACTCTTACAGCAATCTCCTTTCTTTCTTACTTCTTAAAAGGCTCAGCTTTCTTCTGTCAGGTTTGCAGGTATCAGCCTGCACACATTTAATAGTTACCTTATCTTGTGGAACCTTTATAGTGGATGAAAAAGCATCTTTATTAACTCAGAAGTATGGGAGCAGAGGGAATTGCTTGTGCGTTCTGATTAAAAAATAAACTCAGCAAATAAATTGCATATAGAATATTTTAGCGATGGACAGCATCTCATTAAAATAGATTTTAGGATAATTTCATATGCTGACCGGGAATCCATTCAATTGCAGTTTTGATTATTTTTACTTAGACAATCCAACATTTCTCCACTCTTAGAAAAGGAAGTAGATTACAAGTTAGTGTTCTCAGCAACTGATGATTATTTCCCTTTGTTCATCCTGCTTCACTTTTTTTTTTTTTTTTTTTACCTTTCAAAAGCAAGGTTAGAATTTGCAGAGTGTTGAGGCAAGGAAATGCTGAGCATTCAGAATTCAGTTCCTTGAGGCTCCCTCAAGAGGTGTGGGGAGGAGCTGAGAAACAGGGCAGTATGGAAAATGTTCACGGACAGGGATGGAAGGACATTAACATTTGATGGAACCAGGACTTTAGAAAAAGTTAATATCCTGAAATTGACCAAATGGTGACAAAGGAAATTGATGTTAAAATATGAATTGTATTTAAAAGGGGCCTTTGTCAGTTTTTTGTGTTGCTGATTGTATAAATGTCCCTTTTGGTTTAGTTGAGGATCCTGATGGATTTTGTTGTTGCCAAGCATGAGTTTGGATCTGAGTTTGGAAGTGGGGCTGCGATGTTGGATGAATCTGCATTATATAAAAGAAAAGGAATGGTGGTAAAATTCCAGGGGGAATCTGGGAGAATGAAGAGGAAAGTAGATGGGAAGGGCAGCAAGACAGAAAAGCAGCACTTGAGAGGTACCTCAACAGCTAGAAAATCTCCAGAGGGAGAGTGTCAGAGCGCTAGTTCAGGAGAGAGATTTAATAATTGTTTGCTTTTCTCTGATGTTCATTCTCTCTATCCCTCCGACCTTCATTGAAATCCATTATGTACACAAATGGTGTGTGTATGTGTGTGTGTGTGTGCGCGCACATGCATGTCTGTGTGTGTCTGTGCTGGAGGGTATTTCACTCTTGAGTTGTTGTAGTGAATGAGTTCAGACTCAGCATAAGAAGATTCATAAATGCAATTTACTGAGCAGACCTTGTCATAGCCCTCATCTCTTCTCCTAAGATAGTATTTATCTTTCCAAAAAGTCATTCATCTTTCTGTAAGTGCCCTTCTCCTTCCCCTTCCTCTATTAAGATGGCTTATAAGTCTCAAATCTAACCACCATTTTGGGTTACGTTTTTCTGTGACCTCTTTGTGTATATGATTCAGTTTATCTTTTCTCATGCAAATCTCTTTTGTCAATATAGTTCCCATCACTGAACCGATGAGAATAGACTTTTTCTTCCAGACAGAATCATTACTAAGTAAATGACCTCAAATGCTATGAGTGGGTGGAGAAACACATTTGGGCAAATCACTGCCAGATATACCCACTGCTGTATGGAACTGTAATTCAGGTCGGTTTTGCCAAGGAAAATAATGTCCCCTTCTTTCAGACACACATTCACCTCATTGTGAGTGACTTGGCACATGAAATTGTTCCCATCTTTGCCAATGTAGGTAATGTAGATAGGATTCTGACCTACTAAGGATTCCACTGTGCTTAAAAAAAAAGTCACCTTGCAGAATTTCCATTCAAAATAGTTGTACTAAGTTTTTATCGAATAAACTTGTTTTATTTCCTCCAACTGCAAAGCTTTTGATCTTCTGCCCTCAACTGAATATGTGAGGCATGTATATATGCTTCCTCTTTGGATAGCATCCTGAATATAAATACTGACTAAATGTGTATGTACTTGTCATAGTTTGCACATGGACTTTTTTTTTTTTTTTAAAGATTTTATTTGTTTGACAGAGAGAAACACAGCAAGAGAGGGAACACAAGCAGAGGGAATGGTAGCGGGAGAAGCAGGCTTCCCGCCGAGCAGGGAGACTGATGCGGGGCTTGATCCCAGGACCCTGGGATCATGACCTGAGCCGAAGGCAGACGCCCAACGACTGAGCCACCCAGGTGCCCCTGCACATGGACTTTTTAAATTATTCTCCTGTGTTCTATCTTTTCTCACTAACATGCAGTCATTTATAAAGCACCTATTACATGCCAGATGTCATTCGAGTTTCAGGGCCACCACAGAATCACTGTGCCCAAGGGACACATAAGAGATTTTTAAGAGGTAGAGTACAATTTACGGTTGAATGCTTCCCTTTTATCTTCCTGGGATATTTAATGTCTGCTGGCCATACAGTGGTGCTTAGATATTATTGAATGACCAGATGATCATCTGTATTTTTGTCCTCCTTTTAGAACCCATTCCTTTCTTATCCCCAATTGATCTTTCATCTGTTCTCTTTGCCTAAAAACCTCTTGAACTGATAAAGAAAAGGCAGATGGCCTTAATATGCCATTTACCTAATACTGTACAAAATATGGCTCAACTTTCCACATTCCTATTGCTACTATCTTCTTGTAATAGAGTACGTCCCTTATAGGATTGTCATTACATTTCTGTGTGTCTTATCTGGCTCTGAACACACTGAAGTACTTAATAGCCTAGACCTATAGTTCCTGAACTGTGGCACCACAGTGAATTCATAGGAGCACTTCAGGAAATTTAAATTTTTGAGGAAAACACATGATATTTGTCAGACACTTTGTGAGCTAATGACCTTAGCTCAAGGTCGTTCACAATTTCAGTAACAGATAAAGTTATATTTCTTTTGATGATGGCATATCTTTGTGAAGCTGGGCTTTGTGCAACCACAGTGGTAAAAACAGTACCACATGAAATTCAGTGTGGAGCAGGAAATGAGGGTGGTGGTGTCCAAGGTTTGATTTTAAGGCTTGAGAAGTTGTTTAAAGACAGTAAGTTTGAGAAGGTTTGAGAAGTAGTGCAGGACCCAACAGACTTGCATACCCTGTAAGTAATTATGTCTATTTAAAAATGAAATAGATATTTTCTTTCATTTTATATATATTGATTTTTGAAAGTGAGGATCTGTTGTAGACATTAATATTTTTTAAGTTATTTGGACCTAATTACTTAATGAAGAGATCTATTCAATTAATTTTGGCTTACCGGCACTGTGGGGAAAAAAATTGATCCGGACATTAAGGCTGCCATGAAGCCATGAACTGGGAAAAGTTTGGGAACCTCTTTCCTTGACTCTGACTATGCATCTTATGAGCCTAACATAGATCTGACTTGTGGTGAGTGCTCATATGCATTTACTGAATAAAATGCACTTATTATTTTTTTTAAAAGATTTATTTATTTATTTATTTATTTATTTATTTATTTATTTATTTATTGACAGATCACTAGTAGCAGAGAGGCAGGCAGAGAGAGAGGGAAGCAGGCTCCCTGCTGAGCAGAGAGCCGGATGCGGGCTCCATCCCAGGACCCTGAGATCATGACCTGAGCTGAAGGCAGAGGCTTTAACCCACTGAGCCACACAGGTGCCCCAAAATGCACTTATTTTTGAGGATAAATGAATGTTTCTTTAAAAATTGTCATGCCTTCTTAATGATTTTTTTATGTTTACAAAAATTCTCTTAACATAAATTCACTCAGAAATTTCTTACCATACATACCATGTATGCATATATACTCACAGGACCCCTGATTTGCAATGATTATAGTTTTATATCGGAGTAGAAAATATGATGTTTTTATAACATTTTGATTCAAGGGTAGTACAATAAAACTAAAGTTATGGAAGGTCTTAGAAGTGTACAATTAAGTTGACAACATTAATGTCTTAAAATTTAAAACAAAAGTTCTCGATTTATGAAACTATTATATATTACCATATGAATTAGAAAAAAATTGAATATTGAATATAATTTAGCTATTGCTAACATCTCTGTTAGAACAAAAATGTTTATTTTTGGTATGTTTATTTTTTATTATTTATTTATTTATTTATTTATTTTAAAGATTTTATTTATTTGATAGAAACACAGCGAGAGACGGAACACAAGCAGAGGGAGTGGTAGCGGGAGAAGCAGGCTTCCTGCTGAGCAGGGAGCCCAATGTGGGGCTCGATCCCAGAACTCTGGGATCATGACCTGAGCCGAAGGCAGATGCTTAACGACTGAGCCACCCAGGCGCCCCTGGTATGTTTATTTTTGTAATTTCATCTCCTTGAGTTGTAATGGTACCTCTTAAATTTTTTCTTTCACTTAGTGAACTTGTATCTTTTAGGGGCACCTGCATGGCTCGGTGGGTTAAAGCCTCTGCCTTTGGCTCAGGTTAAGATCTCAGGGGACTGGGATCAAGCCCTGAGTCAGGCTCTCTGCTCAGCAGGGAGCCTGCTTCTCTCTCTCTCTCTCTCTCTGCCTGCCTCTCTGCCTACTTGTGATCTCTCTGTCAAATAAATAAATAAAATCTTTAAAAAAATAAATAAACTTGTATCTTTTAGTCTATCTACTCTTCCAAAATTGGTACAATTTTGCTTATTATTGGTGCAAATGAATTTATTCATTTAGCCATTCAGAAAACATTTATTGACTACCTACCATTTGCAGAGTCTGTTGTTAGTTTATATTGAAGGTCATGGAAGAAAATAGTTTATTTGGTAAAATTTTCTTTAAAGATTCTTTAGAATTTGATTGGTTTTAACTAAAAGGAAGACTTTTAAGCACTAATAGAGACTGCTAGAGAAACCCCTGAAGAACTTTAATTATGAGGTTCTAAATTATTGTTAGTAAAAGTATAATCCTTTCAGAAGGAAGCACCAAAATTCCTTCTGGTTCTATGACTTTCTACTGAATTCTCTGGACTATCAGTCTCCTTGTCCGGATTCATAATTTTCCTATTTTATCTGATGCTTTTCCTATTTTTTAAAGTTTTTCCCTCCCCTATCATAGCCTTCAATGATTTGCTGAACTCAATAGCAAAGGACTAAATGTGATTTTAGGAAGCCTTGGGGCCATTTTCAAGCAGATGGGAACATCTCTTTGGTAGCCATGTGTACCTGACCTCTTTTATATATGATTTTGCAGAAATTATTTTCTTGCCTGTGTCTTAACCCTATTCTTTTATAGTTTGTTTTCTCTGTTTTGCAATCACTTTCAGTAATAAGTTTCTTGTTGCATATGTTATTGTTTGAATATCAGCTGATAGCTTTGGTAATGAAAAACAGAAATAATAGCTCAGTGTTCAGCTTATATTTCCATGGGCAGGAAAGTGATTTGTTCATTTATGCTTGGTTTGCATAAGTTAGCACTTGAAAGTATTGAAGGAGTCCTCTGCTATCAACTTGAAAAATATATTTAAATTAAATCTAGTGGTGAAGTTAAATATAATAAGTTCCCAGATACTAATGGTTTTAATTTTGTCAGAATATATATAAACAATTTTATTTGACAATAGAAATATTAAGCAAGACAATTTCATAATTTAACAAAATTTTTTCTTGTTTTGAATAGTTTCCCTTCAGTCATATAATATATACAAAATCAGGGAGCTCTCTAGTAAGCCTTAACTTGCTGTTTTTTTCTTAAAATGAAAAAGTCTCTTTTTCCTCTTTCTATGTGGGATAATATAAATGAAAGCTCAAAGGCTATATTGTACCAAAAAATTATGTTCAGTAAAAATTGATCCCCAGAAAACAATATGTGGAAATATGACATATAACATTACTCTAAAATAGATTTCATTCTTAGTATATACTTTGAATCAGCTTTGTATGAAAATATGAATGTGAAAGACTCTATAGTGTATATACCATTGAAATTCATAGGTCATACATTATCCAAGCAAAATGATTTTCTCACTGGCATTATTTTTTTTAAAGAAATGCTTACATAAAGAATTTAAAAACTTGGCAGTTCTCTGGTTGGACATATAAATTAGGAAGCAACACAAGTTTCTTTTGGTTCATAGATGAGAAGCACCTTTTATAAATTATCTAGACATTTTCCCACCTCTATTTCTAACCTATAATTGTTGCATAAATGGTCTATTAATTTATGACAAAGAAACCAAGAATATATAATGGGGAAAGGACATTCTTTTCAATATATAGTGCTGGAAAAATTGAACAGCCACATGCAAAAGAATGAAATTGGACAATTATAACACACACAAAAATTAACTCAAAATAGATTAAAAGACTTGACCATAAGACCTGAAGCCTTAAAACTCTTAAAAGAAAGGATAGGCAATAAGCTCTTTGACATAGATCCTGGAAATATATTTTTTTGAATCACCAAAAGGCAAAAGCAGCAAAAACAAAATAAATAAATAATAATAATAAATAAACAAAAATAAATAAGTGGGATTACATCAAATTAAAAAGTTTCTGAATAGCAAAGAAAACCATCAACAAAATGAAAAGACAACATACTAAATGGGGGAAACTATTTGCAAATCATATATCTGATAAGGGGTTAATATCCAAAACATAAAAGAATTCCTACAACTCAATAACAAAAAAAATCTGATTTAAAAATGAACAGATGATCTGTGTAGACCTTTTCCCAGAGAAGACTTACAAATGGCAAACAGGTAGGTGAAAAGGTGTTCATCATTAATCACTAGGGAAATGCAAGTCAAAACCATGAGATTTTCCTGTATACCTGTGAGAATGGCTATGATTGAAAAGAAAAGAAATAACAAGTGTTGGTGAGGATGTGGAGAAAGGGAAACCTTTGTGCTGTTGGTGAAAATGCAAAATGGTGTAGTCACTATGGAAAACATCATAGAGTTTTCTCAAAAAATTCAAAATGGAACTACCATTTGATCTAGCAATTCTACTTCTATTTATCTGAGGAAAATGAAAACACTTACAAAAAAAAATATATGTATCCCCATGTTCATTGCTGCATTATTTACAATAGTCAAGATGTGAAAGCAACATCAAAATGCTCATTAGTGGGTTAATGGATAGAGAAATTGTGGTATAGATTTACTAGAATATTACCCAGCCATAAAAAAGAATGAGATCTTGGCGTTTACCGTCCAAGATGGTAATGTCCCTCCCAACATGGAGGGACCTCAAGGGCATTATGCTAAGTGAAATAAGTTAGAGAAAGACAAATAGCCTATGATCTTTCTTATCTAGACTTTTTATGTGAAATAAATAAAAAAGCTTACAGGTACAGAGAACAAATTTGTTGTTGCCAAAGGTGGGGGTGGGGTATGAGAAAAATGGGTGAGTTATTTTTTTTTTCACTTTAAATAAATTGAATAAAAATAGTTGATATAAGCAAGAGAATTAAAAAGCTTGGCAGTTTTCTGGTTAGAAATACAAATTAAGCTCTACAGTAAGTTTTGATTGATACATAGATGAGAAACAACTTCTATAAGTTACTTAGATATTTTTTTCACCTCTATTTAAGATTGGCCTAATCTGATTTAGACATATATCCTTTTCTGTAAGTCCACAGAGAAAGGAGACTTTGTACCCTCATTCACTGATATCCCCTAGTGTATAGAAGTTGATGCTAGGCAAGTAACTGGGAGATGTACCTTTGGCCAAAGCATCCTTTCATTTCCCTTTTGTTTCTCATATAGAATCCCTGCACTTTGTCTTCTAGTTTCCTAGTGCTTGAATAGAGGCAGGAAGCCATATTGAGAGATAAATGAATAGCCAATTGCATGTCCTGGCTAAATCTCTTATTATGCAATCTTTGCCATACCATCTCATGTCTTTGCACCTTTTGAACTCTATCATAGAAAAGTAATATGGTGATAATACATGCCTTTTAGTGTTGAGATATAAAGTAACACGAAGGTTCTTTGCTCTCTAATGGGCCTCTGAGGTCCTTGAATAGGCTAAAATTATACCACTTTTCTAAACTTCCTTCCTTCCTACTCCCAAAACTCTATTGAAATTGCCAACCTTACTACAACATCTATTGGGGAAATATTTTCTATCCTGATTACTTTGTCTTTACATATAGAAATGATCAGAATTTAACAACAAATTTATATGTCTAACCTAGACTTCTCTGCCAAAGATGCACATATTCCATGTTTCTACTGAAACATTTACTTAGATACATAATTACTTCAATCTCATCATGCCCAAACTTAACCTCTGATCTTTCTATCCACTCAAACCTATTTCATGAGCAGCTATCTACTATCTCATTTGATAGGAACTCTTCTACTAATCACTCTGTCTAAAAACCTTGGGTACCTCTTTAATACCTTTCTCTCCCACGCTACTTCTAATCATTAAACAATTTTCATGTTTAAAATTTCAATCTATATCCAGGCTGTGATCTTTTTTCCTGCCTCTAACAGCTACCATCTTGTCAAAAATCTTTTTTAAAAATAATTTCTTACCTAGATTATTGAATTAGGCAATAAACATCCCAACAGGATCTCCTACTTCAATTTTCATCCATCTATGACTATTCTCAACACAGACGTCAGAATAATCTTTTTTAAAATGTTGGCTCACATCAGGGAGATTCAAATCAAAACCACATTGAGATATCACCTTACATCAGTTAGAATGGCCAAAATCAACAAGACGGTAAACAACAAATGTTGGAGAGGATGTGGAGAAAGGGGAACCCTCTTCCACTGTGGGTGTGGGTGGGAATGCAAGTTGGTGCAGCCACTTTGGAAAACAGTGTGGAGATTCCTGAAGAAATTAAAAATAGAGCTACCCTATGACCCTGCAATTGCACTACTGGGTATTTACCCCAAAGATACAGATGTAGTGCAAAGAAGGGCCACATGTACCCCAATGTTCACAACAGCAATGGCCACAATCGCCAAACTATGGAAAGAGCCAAGATGCCCTTCAATAGACAAATTGATAAAGAAGATATGGTCCGTATATACAATGGAATATTATGCCTCCATCAGAAAGGATGAATACCCAACTTTTGTATCAACATGGACGAGACTGGAAGAGATTATGCTGAGTGAAATAAGTCAAGCAGAGAGAGTCAGTTATCATATGGTTTCACTTACATGTGGAGCATAAAGAAAAACATGGAGGATATTGGAAGAAGGAAAGGAAGGGTGAATTGGGGGAAATTGGAGGGGTAGATGAATCATGAGAGACTGTGGACTCTGAGAAACAAACTGAGGGTTTTGGAGGGGAGGGATGTGGGGTATTGGGTGAGCCTGATGGTGGGTATTGAGGAGGGCATGTATTGCATGGAACACTGGGTGTGCTACATGAACAGTGAATCTTGGAACACTGAAAAAAATAAAATTAAATTAAAGAAACAACAACAACAACAACAACAACAAATGTTGGCTCACATAAACTCAAAACCCTGTAGAGGCTCCCCATTTCACTTAAAGTAAAAGCCAGTATTCGTACCAAGCTCTTCAAGCTTCTGTACGATCAATCTTTATCCTCTTTCTCATCTGATCAGATCTCTTATGGCCTTTCTTCTCTCATGATTTCCAGCCAAATACTTGCTGCTCCTGTAACACATTAGGTTACTAGACATTGTTTGTCCTATAGCCTTCTATGGCTAGTATCTCTGTCTGAACCCCTGTCTACTTCTCCTTCTTCCCTAGTATTACCTCAGTTAAGCCTCTCACCTCTGTCAAATCTTTATTCAGACTTCACCTCTCAATGAGGCCTACCTTGACCATAGTATTGAAGGTTGCGATCTGTGCCCTATCCTACCTCACCCCATTGTTCCAAATCCTCCTTATCCTGTTCTATGTTTTTCTCCCAAAGCACATATTATCTCAAATTCCATTCAATTTACTTATTATTTATCATATTTTTCTTACTCTATCCAAAAGCTACATGAGGGTAAAATTTTTATCCACTGATGTCCCAAATACCTAGTATGGTACTTGATAAATATTTATTAAATGAATGGATAATGTATTAAGCCTTCTTGAGATATTTGCATGTTAAAAAGTTGCTTACTCATCTATAGAAATTGGTCTCCAGGAACAAAATTCCACGTAGTGTGGCAGAGGCTTTCCCCCTCCTGGTCATGTTACATAGTTCACATTTCTGAAACTGGTATTCTGAAACTTTAGAATGAAAATCTGGGTCTATATATGCTTGCAAAACTGTTAATATGTTTGGAAGCATAAAATATGTATGTTATGTTATAAATAAATATATATGTTTTAAGTAAGTAAATAAATAAATACACATACATGTGAAGAAATGTTTTAAGAAATTATTGAGGAATATGTGATAGTGAAAGCTCCCTAGAGACATTATAGCTTAGCAGTTAACACAGATTCTGGAGTCTCAGTTAGATCTTGGTTACTCAATCTCCTAAGATGCAACTTTGTGCAAGTTATTGGACCTTTCTCTGCCTCTGTAAAAACTGGACCTTCCTGCAGTTGAATACTATAGTTAGCTTTTGATAACTATGGGAAAAAGAAACATAATGGGTAGCTTACTTTTTATAATCTGCAAAATGATATACCCAAATTTGTGTGTGGATGTTTATATTTTTGGAATGTAAATTCTTGTGTGAGTCAAGGAATGGTGCAGTAGATGTTTTCAGTGATAGGTTGAAAAGACATGATAGTAGTAGTTTCTCAGGAGGTTGTTGTAAGAAATAAAATAATCCTTGTAAAGTTCTCAGATCAATACCTGGTATATAGTAAATGCTCAGCGTTGATTGATCAAAAGAAAAAAAGTAGGGGCGCCTGGGTGGCTCAGTTGTTAAGCATCTGCCTTCAGCTCAGGTCATGATCCCAGGGGCCTGGAATCTAGCCTCTATTGGGCTCCCTGCTCGGTGGGAAGCCTGCTTCCCCCTCTCCCACTCCCCCTGCTTGTGTTTCTGCTCTCACTGTCTCTCTCTCTTTGTCAAATATATAAATAAAATCTAAAAAAAAGAAAAAGTAAACAAAATATACTATACAACATGTTTTTTATGCAAACATTAAGTTTTTAAATCAATCGTATCACTTTATTAAAAATATGCCAGTTATTTTTGTTCTTGTTCTAACCTATATATGTATTATCTTATTCTTTGAATATTTAAATCCATAATATTTGCTATGCAAAGAAAACAAAATGTAGCTATGTTTGTCTCTTTATGACACAGGTGTATATATTATTTTCTTTATAACAAAGACAACATTTGTTGTTGAAAAGTTGCATAGAAATCTATGATGAAGGCAGATAGAAAATATCAAGGAAACCAGTTATGTCCCTGTCAGAAGGAAGCAGTTCTTGTGAACTGCAGCACCTCAGCACCACAGGATATCCTATTAACCTGTTCTATGAAAAGTTCCCATTGTTGAAGGACATGGAGTCTATTTCACACTTAAAAGTGTATTTGTCTTCTTGTCTTCAACCCCACACTTCCTTTCATGTTGCTGTGATTTTTTTCAACTTCTCTGTATATCCTCCCCCAAAATAGCAAAAATAAATACAAAACGTAAATGAAGAAAAAACCTAGATATAACATTTAAGGTTAAAGAATAAATGGCATAAAAAATTAAATAATTCAAACATCTAAAATTACTTCCTCAAAGCATTGAAGTTTCTATTTGAAATCATCTTCTTTATTAAAGCATCCCAGAATTTTACCATAGTGAGTGACCATTGGGAAGGGGTGAATGAAGAGAAAGAGAGAGAATATTATATTCTAATTCCTTTTTATGACAGTTTACTTTATTTTCATAGATAGTAGTGATTGGGACTGGGGCTTCTGAGTTTCTGGTCAGATTCCACTGCTTGGGCTATGTGTTTATTACTTTGTTCACTTTGTGATCACTTTGTATAATTAACCAAGCTCTGCATAAATTGTGTACTTTTTACAATGTATGATATACTCTCATTAAAAGCTCATATAAAACTTATTTTGCAGTATGCAACAACATGGATGAACCTTGTGAATATTATATTAAGTAAAATAAGCCAATCATAAAAAGATAAATATTTCATGGTCCCACTTATATGAGTATCTGAAACAGTCAAATTCATAGAATCAAAGAGTGGAAAGTTGATTGCCATGTGCTGGGGAGAAGGGAGGAATGGGGAGTTACTAAGCAACAGGCATAAAATTATAGTCAAGTAAGATCTGTCAAGCTTTAGAGATCTGTTTATATCATTGTCCCTATAGTCAATAAATAATTTATTGTCCACTTAAAATTTTGTTAAGAGAGTAGATCTCAATAAAAAATCTTTAAAAAAAAAAAAAAGAGAGTAGATCTCATGGTAAGAGTTCTTTCCATAATAGAAAGAATTCAAAAGCTTTTAACTTGATTGGCAGTTGTGTAGGAAAAGATTTCATTATAGGAACCAGTTTAAAAACTAATTTTAACCAATCAATCCAAAAAACCAAACAGCAAAAAAAAAAAAAAAAAAAAAAAAAAAGATTGGGATGTCCAGGAAAAGACTGACAAAATGAAGAAGCATCTAGAATCCATGTTGTGCAGGAAATTGGGTTGGCAAAGGAGGACTGAATTGGAATATGATGAATTTATACAATCAGCTCAACCTGAGAGTCAGTGCAGGCTACCTTTACTTCAATATTGGACCTTTCAAAACATTAGTACTATCCAGCACTGGGCAGCAGGGCCTCCTGAAGGAAAGCACAGTCATTACTGGAAATGTTTGAATAGGACCTGGATGATTGCCTCTCAGGGGACTGGATGGGATAGACTTGGATAAGTCATCTGATAAGATTTCTTCTACTTTTTAGATTCTATGAAATGTACTTTCCTTTTTTTTTTTTTTTAAAGTGCCTTTTTTAATTTTATTATTATTATTTTTTTAAAGATTTTATTTATCTGACAGCGAGAAACAAAGCGAGAGAGGGAACACAAGCAGAGGGAATGGTAGCGGGAGAAGCAGGCTTCCCGCGGAGCAGGGAGCCCGATGCGGGGCTCGATCCCAAGACTCTGGGATCTGATCTGGGCCGAAGGCAGCCGCTTAACGACTGAGCCACCCAGGTGCCCCTCCTTTTTTTTTTTTTTTTTTAAAGATTTTATTTATTTGACAGGGATCACAAGCAGGCAGAGAGGCAGGCAGAGAGAGAGGAGGAAGCAGGCTCCCTGCTGAGCAAAGAGCCCGGTGTGGGGCTCAATCCCAGGACCCTGAGATCATGACCTGAGCCGAAGGCAGAGGGTTTAACCCACTGAGCCACCCAGGCGCCCCAAAATGTACTTTACATTAAAGACACGAGGAACTATCTTCCTATTTCTTTATTTCATTTTTCCATAAAAGACTAAATAGAGTAGGAAAAAAAAAGGTATCATGGAATGACTGTCAGAGTGTGTTCAGAAATCTTTCCTAAGTAGATGATGTACATAATGTTTTAAATAGAATAAATGCTAGCCTCAAATGCTGAAAATAATCGAGGAAAAAAAATACCCGGGTTGATTTTTTAAATAGAAATTAAATTGCTGTATTTGATAGCTTGCTAATTTTCTTTTTGTTTGCTATAATGGTTATTAGTTATAAATCCTAATTGTCCAAAATATATATTCAAAAATATAGAAAGAAAGAAGAGTTTGTTCTGAAAGAAGAGTTTAATGATGTAGGACTTATTAGTTCTACAGACCATATTAATTAGAATGTATTAACTATAGCACTATTACTTTTTAAATGCTTAAGGGGCTACTAACAATATATACTCTTTTAGGAAGAGAAAAATTTAGTAGGCTCTAAAAACTAGTCTAACCCACTATGTCCTGAGCCAGGAAGGAGATATTGACTTACACCTAGGATATTGACTTACACCTACAAAGGGCTGTTCATGAAGTCATACATATGAGGGTATTTAACATATATTTTCAATGAATTCAACAGGTGTTTGAGTGCCTTTATGGGATCAAGGATAAATGAATAAATTGCATTATTTTTTTCCATGAGAAAACATGGAAAAGGGTAAAGGGATGAATGAACCTATAGTTAGAGTCCAGTAAGACAGGAGCTACCATAGAATCATGTCACAGTGTTGGGGGATCAGAGAGGAAGGGCATTTATTCAGAAAGGAAAGTCAAGGAAACCTCTTTGAAAATTTGAGATTTGAGCTTTAATTTTAGAAGATTGAATTCATGTTGGCTAGGTGAAGAGGAATGAAAGGATTCTGGCAGTAGAATGTCTCTGTTATCAAATAGCTTGGTACTTCCGGGGATCTGGTATCCCAAGAAAACACTGAACCAGTCATAAACCATAGAGTAAATCAGATGAGTGGAGAGCTGAGTATCCCAGTACATGAGCTGCTTAGTTGGAGAGGCAGGGAACAAAACAAGGGCAAAAATAAGGTGATTAGAAGTCAGCTTGGTAGATGAGTAAGTTGAAGCAGAACTGAGAACTAATCTCCTGAATATATATATATACTCTCTCTCTCTCTCTCTCTCTATATATATATATATATTCTATATTTATTCTATAAATATATATTTATATTTATTCTATATTCTATAAATATTCTATAAATATATATTTTTATATATATTTATATATAAAATCTAAATATATATTTATATATATATTTTATATATATATTCTATATATATATATAAAATATATATATAAAATATATAATATATATAGAATATATATAAAAAATATATATATATATATTTTTTAAAATATTTTATTTGTGTGTGTGAGAGAGAGATCATGAGCAAGGGAGGATAGAGGGAGAAGCAGACTCCCAACTGAGCGGGAAGCCTGATGCAGGACTCAATTCTAGGACTCTGGGATCACGACCTGAGCTAAAGGCAGATCCTTAACCCACTGAGCTACCCAGGCACCCTGAATATGACCTTTTCATATAGCTTTCAGGTGTGTGGCTGGTGGCCTTATGGGTTGTGATGTGTCTTTAGAGTAGCATCAGATACCCAGCTGGTAGCCCCTAGTAGCCCTGACCATTTCTTCTGGAAAAGCCAGATATTGGCCTCTTTGCTTTTTGTATGAGTTTTATAAAACTGTAGTAATTGCTAAGAAAATTATTTAGTTATATTTTTCTGCCTGTGAAGAAGATGTAGTTCTAGCAGAGGTAAGAGAAACAATATATTCAATTATATGCTGTCATATTTTATTATTTAATGATTCTGTATAATGGTCATTAAATTAAAAACTGATAAGAAAAAAGGCCCTGATTTCCATGAAGGGTGATCTTAGTTGTGATTCTGTAAGGTTGGCCAGGTGTGTAGGTAAACTGGCTGAGAGTAGATGGTAGATTTCTACTCTTGGTTTATCTTTTTGCCTGATTGCTCATTACTCCCTGACTTTTAGATTAACTCCAGAAGAGATCAGCTCAGCACATCTAATCGTGGCAGATGACCCAGGTGGCTTAGTTTTCCCCTCAATATGATGAAATCTTAGACAGGTTTCTTCTTGGATTTTGGGACCCTGATTTCTCTTTTCTTAGAACATTTATTTTGGAAAACTTGCAATCATAAATTCTTTCTCTGCTCTTTTGAAGTGTGAATATTTTAAAAAGCCTCTAGCCAGTTTTACAATCCAGGAGTCTTTCTCAAGGACATGAGAATCATTCTTTTGAAATGTAATCATCAAGAAAGATAGTAGTACTCCTAGTCTTTATCATCCTGGCTCTGTGGGAAGGTAGGATCCTAACTTCAACAAGTGCCCATCAGCAAAAACACATGGTGTAATCACATTGACCAACCTTTCCTCTCCCCTCCCTCATTCCCTCCAGTACTTTTCCACGAGCTCATGCAGGCTTAAAAGTTCTCACCTTTGATTCTGTAGAGTTGAGCTCAATCTCTCTTTCTTATAGGACTTCCTGTAATAGTCTTAAATAAAGTCTTCCTTACTTAACTTGTCCATGACACTTATTCTGTGACATAGAGGGGACTTAGAATTATACTGAAGGATAGCCACATCTAAGTATAGCCAACAGAGCATCTGGAATAAGGTGAAATAGGCCACAGTGCTATGTATTCATTCTCAGTGATTGGAGATTTTGAAAATCAGGCAGAAAAGCACATATTCCTTGAGTTCTGCATGCATGGAGTGAATCCCCCCCCTTTTTTTTTGAGAAAGAGAGACAGAGAGAGTACACAAGGGGAGGAGAGTCAGAGTAAGATGGAGGGAGAGAATCTTAAGCAGGCTCTCTACCCAGCATGGAGCCCAACTCAGGACCCGATTTGATGACCGTGAGATCATGACCTGAGATGAAATCAAGTGTTGGATGCCTAACCAACTGAGCCACCCAGGTGTTCCACATGGAGTGAACCTTTGAAGGATTGCCACTAGGCTGAAGTCTAGGCCAAAAGATCTTTTTAAAGGTATAATAATGAAAATTATTTGGAGCAGAGTAATTAGCTGTATGAACTGAAAATCAATATGAGATCTTGATATGAATGGAACATGGAGTTTATTATCCTCCTGGGTCGTAGAGGAGATGAGTTATTTTTTCAAAAGGTAAGATAGAAAATTACATTACGTATTCAATAAATCTCTTGTCATGATGTTGAGTTTTCTTTGGACTTTTCTTCCAGCCTTCCAACTAGTGGAGATAATTAGATAGGGTATTTCAATGATTCTTATATGCCAACTTTGCTTAGAAAACAAAATGGGTCAAAAATGCAAATATAGCATTCCGCTTTAATGCAAAGATGGGAAATAACATAAGCAATTATCTGACAAATGGCAGCTGTTAAAACTGCAGGATACTAAACTGGTATCTTAGCAGGGGTGTCATTATCTATAGGCCATTAAAAGTTTGTTTCTTTATTATTTCATTTTTATTGGCTTAGGTTTTAAAAGGGAAAGATAAACTCCCCAACTGAAGGCTTTATTACTTTTACTACATGAATGTTGCTCTATTACTAAAAAGATATCATGTTATTTGATTAAAGTTCTCAAAAGATTAGTCCTATCTTTTTTATTATTTGCATTTAGCAATAAGAAAACTATTTGAATGTGTGTGTATGTGTACAGGTGAAATGGTGAAGCTGACAAAACTTTTATGTTGCGATTATCCTTGTTAAAATTATCTTCACAATTCATACAAATTATCAATTCCTAAAAAATTTTAATATTTTTACTAAGGTTTGGATGCTGTTAACATTTCGGTTAACGTGACATGACTATACATAGGATTCTGTTTGTCTCTAGGTAAGTGGGTGGGTAAATGGGACTAACTGAGGTGAAAGGGAAAGTAGATGAGGTTCCCTTTCAGTATTCCTATTTACTTCTTTTTTTTCCCCCACTCCTCAGTACCACTTCCCTGTTTCATTTCAGGTATTCAGGATCCTGCTGATTGTAATCCAAACTCCCCTGGAGAGAAATTGGTAATTACTTGTGGGTTTATGAATACCAATTGAGGTACTTCATTATTTTCTTTGACATGACACCTACACTGATCAAAACAAAATAGGTATACTTAGGATTTTGACTTCATCAAGACATTTTGCAAGTTGTCTCTAATATGTTGGTGAATACATCATAGTTAGATGCTAGTATCCCTACATAGATTAACTATCATATGTCTGTATTTGTAGTATGCCATTAGTGAACTATTGTTAACAAGAAGAAAAGAATTATCTAAGGTATAGCTGTGTCCTTGTTCCTGTACAATTTTTTTAATTTATTAAATTAAAAAAATTTAATATTTTTTAAAATATTAATGAATATAATGGATATTTGGAAGCATTCTAAATTTTTAAAAGAAATACGGTGTACACCCTGGAAAAAAGTGAGCTTGTTGTACACAGTGCCATCAAGATCTATTTAAAAATGATCTGGAAGGGAGGAGTTAAGATGGTGGAGTAGTAGGGGGACCCTGGGCTGGCCCATTCCTTGAACACAGCAAGATCAACATCAAATCATTTTGAACAACTAGGCAATTGATCTGAGAATTAAGAAAACAATCTGTATAATCAGAAGGAAAGAATGTGGCAGATGAAAGATTCAGAGATGTGAGTCAGGAGAGAGAAAAGCTTTGGTGCCACAGAGGGGTTGGAATACTTTGTAGAGCAAGTCAGAGAGGGAGAGAGACTGGTGCGTAGGGTTCACCCAAGATACTGTGGTGTGGGGAAGCCTGGGCAACAGGAGGAGAATGTTCCCCTTCCTGGGGTGTACTTGGAAGAGGGTATTTTGCCTCTTTAAGGACATAACACCCACCAAGTGGTATTGAGCAGCTGTTCAACAGCAGGGAACAGAGGCACATGCAGAGGGTAGATAAGCTGGTCACAGCTTTTCAATGTGCTTCAGCATAGACTCCAGGCATTCAGGCAGGCAAGTGACTGCTTCTCTGGGACAGAAATGTGCTTGGTGCAGTACTGGTGAGGCTCTCTTCTGAAAGAAGGGAATGGGTCCATGCGCTGCTGGGTACTTTAAGATTTGTTGTTTTGAATCCCAGCCACAGGCCAGGGATAAAACACAGAACTGAGGCACTGGACCTGCCAATCGCTGGGTATAGATGTTGAGAACAGAAATACAATTATAAGATAATATAATGAGCAATTATATGCCAACAAATTGGGCAATCTGGAAGGAATGGATAAATTCCTAGAAACATATAAATTCCCAAAACTTAAATAGGAAGAAATAGAAAACTTGAACAGACCTGTAACCAACAAAGAAATTGAATCAGTAATGAAAAATCTCCCAACAAATGAGTCCAGGGCCAGATGGCTTTCCAGGGGAATTCTACCAAACATTCAAAGAAGAATTAATACCTATTCTTCTGAAACTTCCAAAAAATAGACATGGAAAGAAAACTTCCAGACTCATTCTTTGAGGCCAGCATTACCTCGATTTCAAAACCAGACTAATACCCCACTAAAAAGGAGGATTGCAGACCAATATCCCTGATGAATATATGCAAAAATTCTCAAGATATTAGTTAATTGAAGCCAACAGTACATTAAAAGGATTATTTACCACAACCAAGTGGGATTTATTCCTGGGAATGGTTCAATATCTGTTAAATAATGAACATGATGCTTCACATTAATAAAAGAAAGGATAAGAACCATATGATCCTCTCAATAGATGTAGAAAAAGCACTTGGCAAAATATAGCATCCTTTCTTTATAAAAGCATTCAAGAAAATAGGAATAGAAGAAATATACCTCAACATCATAAAGGCCATACACAAAAGACCCACAGTTTTTATTATTCTCAGTGGGAGAAAACTCTCAGGTCAGAACAAGACAGGGATGTCCGTTCTCACCACTGTTATTCAACATAGTACTAGAAGCTAGCTTCAGCAATCAAACAGGAAGAAACAGAAGTCATGTATATTGTCAAGGAAGAAGTCAAAATTTCACTCTTCACAGACAACATGATACTCTATGTAGAAAACCCGAAAGATTCTACCAAAAAATGGCTAGAACTAATTCATGAATTCAACAAAGCCGCAGGATATAAAATCAACATATAGAAATCTGTTGCATTTCTATATACCAGTAATGAAGCAGCAGAAAGAGAAACAAGGAATCAATCTCATTTACAATTGCACCTAAAACTGTAAAATATCTAAGAATAAACCTAACCAAAGAGGTAAAAGATAGGTGTGCTGAAAATTATAGAGCACTGATGAAAGAAATTGAAAAAGACACAAAGAGATGGAAAATCATTCTATGCTCATGGAAAAACATTCCTCATTCATGAAGAACAAATATTGTTAAAATGTCTATACTACCCAAATCAATCTACACATTCAGTACAATCGTACAATCCCTACCAAAGTAACACCACCATTTTTCACAGAGCTAGAACGAACACTCCTAAAATTTTCATGGAACCACAAAAGACCCCAAATACCCAAAGTAATGTTGAAAAAAAAAAAAGGCAAAGTGGGAGGCATCACAATTCCAGACTTCAAGCTCTATTACAGAGCTGTAATCCTCAAGATAGTATGGTACTGGCACATAAACAGACACATAGATCTGTGGAACAGAACAGAGAACCCTGAAATGGACCAACAACCATATGCACAACTGATCTTTGACAAAGCAGGAAAGAATATTCAGTGGAAAAAAACATTTTCTTCAACAAATAGCGTTGGGAAAATTGAATAGCCACTTGAGAAGAATGAAACGGAACCACTTTCTTACACCATACACAAAAATAAATTCAAAATGGGTGAATGACCTAAATGTAAGACAGGAAACCATCAAAATCCTAGAGGAGAAAACAGGCAGCACCTCTTTGACTTCAGCTGCAAAGACCTCTTACTAGGTGTGTCTTGAGGCAAGGGGAACAAAAGCAAAAGTGATCTATTGGGACCTCATCAGGATAAAATAGTGAAGGAAACAATCAACAAAACTAAAAGGCATCCTTTGGAGTGAGAGAAGATATTTGCAAATGACATATCAGATAAAGGGCTAGTATCCAGAATCTATAAAGAGCTCGTTAAACTCAACACCCCAAAATTAAATAAGCAAGTTAAGGAATGGGCAGAAGACATACTGGCATTTCTCTCAAGAAGACATACAAATGGCTCACAGACATGTGAAAAAGCTCAATATCACTTAATTATCATTAGGGAAATACAAATCAAAATCACAATAAGATACTACCTTCCACCTTTAAAATTAACCTGGAAAGAAACAGATTTGGTGAGGATGCAGAGAAATGGGAACTCTTTTGCACTGTTGGTCAGGATGCAAACTGGTACAGCTACTCTGGAAAATAGTATGGTGGTTCCTCAAAAAGTTAAAAAATAGAACTATCCTAAGACCCAGTAGTTACACCACTAGGTATTTATCTAGAGGATCCAAAAGTGCTGATATCAAGGGCAACCCTTTGCACCCTGATGTTTATAGTAACACTATCCATAATAGCCAAAATATGGAAAGAGCACAAATGTCCATTAACTAAAGAATGAATAAAGAAAAGGTGATATATATATCTATATAGATATATCTATATATCTATATAGATATATAATGGAATATTACTTAGCCATCAGAAAAATCTTTCCATTTGCAATAACGTGGATGGAACTAGAGTGTATTATGTTGAGTGAATTAAATCAATCAGAGAAAGACAAATATTATAATTTCATTCATATGTGGAACTTAAGAAAAAAAATAGACGAACATGGGGGAGGGAAGGAAAAAATAAAATAAAAACAGAGAGAGAGGTAATCCATAAGAGACTATAGTTACAAGAACAAAGTGAGAGTTGCTGGAGGGGAGATGGGCAGGGGGATGGGCTAAAAGGGTGCAGGGTGTTGAAGAGGGCACTTGTTGGGATGAGCACTGGGTATTATATATAAATGAAGAATCAACAATTCTCCTGAAACCTATACTGCACTGTATATTAACTAACTTGAATTCAGATAAACAAAAAAATAAAAATGATCATATTATAATATTGTTTTAGATGTAATTGAATTACTTCTTGAAGATGAAAATAAATACCACACTTTCAGTCTCAAACCCTGTGATGGTGTGATTTTGGCAGAGAACTTGCTTTTGCAAGGAACTGAGATTTTTGGTTGATAATGCATTTGATATGAATCATCTGTCTGATATGATTGTCATGGAGGCCACTATAATTTTGGCTAAATTAATAGAAATGTAGTTCAGAGAATAATGGAAGCATTGCCATTCTGTTTTCTGGGTGTCAAGCCATGCTTTCCTGATTGCTTCTAGCCTGTGTGCTACAGTTTAGGAAGAACATGTACAAGTTGAGAACATTTAAAGAGAGTGACCAGGAAGGAGATAGTACCATGCCACAGAAGAAATTTAGGGGACATTGAAGATATTTAATTTGAAGCAATGAAGTGTGTGTGTGTGTGTGTGTGTGTGTGTGTGTGTGTGTGTGTGTGTGTGTGTGGTGAGTGAGGTGAATTAAGGAGTGTGTTCTAAATGTGAAATACTTTTTTAAATTAAACTAGAAGAAGTTTCTGAAGAACATAAGTAAAAATTTTAATGACTCATTAGAAGATCTGTATGATGATTCTTTCATGTTTTTGTTTGGACTTAGAACTCCAGAAGCTGTTCCCTTTCATAATTTTGTCTGGTATTAGGGTAATCTTTTTACTGGATGATAATCAAAGCTCAGTTATGGCTTTGAAAAGTCAGGCTACCAACTTGAACTGTGATAGAAGAGTCCACATTTATACTCAGAGTTTTGACATGAAAATAGAACTTTTAATTAAAATAATCAAAAATTGATAGTAATGTAAACTTTTAAAATTCTGATATACAATAAGATGCAAGATTTAAAGACGTGAACACTAGTTGAAAATTAATAAGAAAACCTCAAATTTTGTTTATCTCCTTATTTGTCTCATGCTATTTCTGTTCAGACTTAAATAATACAACTCATTGTGAAAGTGTCTTAATTTTAGGTCCTATATTTCCAGGAATCATAGCTAGCAGCTGCTTTCCAATTACAGCCACAAAAGCCTTACTCACTCTTCTAGGTCATTGGCTGGCACAGACAGGTCTTGTCAGGTATTTTATTATTCCTGATCAGCTGCTGGAATGTTTCTGTTCTCTTCTTGAAAACTCTTTTCCTTTGATACAATAGAAAGAGGAAGAAACAGTTGCATAGATTGTTCTTCTGTGTGAATCCTCTTATTTTTTTTTAGTCACCACAATCACTAGCTTCCCTGCAGTTTCATTTCAATGTTCTTTTACTATAGTTAGTGTGTTATTGCTAATTTAAAAATAAAGATATGGCTTACCCATTAAGCACTGCTCTGCTGATTCTGTTAGCAATGGTCCTAAAAGGTTTCCAGATCATTTACAAACATGCATCTGCTTCAATCTGCTTTCAGTTACAGTCCAAGCTTATTAGTAATGCATTTTAAAGCATATTTAAACATAATATCATTTGGATTTTAGAAACAGAAATACAAAATAAATTTGAAAATAGAACCCTGCAGCTTGACAGTCACGTAGACTGACTACTTAAATGATTTGCTGATGTTTTCACTTTTAAAATACATTTTACTAAGATGGTGGATTAAGAGGACCATAAGCTCACCTCATCCCATGGATACAATTAGATAACATTTACATCAGCATATATAACCCAGAAAATGACCCAAAGACTGGCAGTACAAACTTCACAACTAAAGATAGAGAAGTGGCCCATTGAAAAGTGTAGGAAGGACAGAAATCGTGTAGGGAAGGGAATGGACAGGGACCCAAGGGTGGGGGGGCAGGGAGCCAAGGTTGGATGAAGTAGCTGTAGATGTGGAGAAGGGCAAGGAACAGACTATCACAGTGGGGAAGATGAATCCCTGTAATATTTGGCTTTGAAAACTAAAGAGGCCAATTTCATGAGTTCTTACAACCAGCAGGACTTAAAGCCTGGAATCTTAAAAACTGGAGGGTTTGACATTGGAAGAACCTTGGGACAATAGGAAGCTGAGTCTCTGGCCTTAAAGAGA
This sequence comes from Procyon lotor, assembly GCA_028646535.1. Taxonomy (NCBI): domain Eukaryota; kingdom Metazoa; phylum Chordata; class Mammalia; order Carnivora; family Procyonidae; genus Procyon; species Procyon lotor. Next base: position 131,402,875 of record CM053604.1, on the reverse strand, counting down.
CAACAGGACAAATAGACCTTTGAGTTTCAGTGTAGAAGCACAGTGTAGAAGCAGTTTAAAAAGCTCCCAGGGCACAAGGGAGTGACAGTTATTTATGCATCTCAGAGCATGTCCTGGAGAGGCAAACTTTACAGAAGGACTTCTCTGAGGAACAAAGGGAGCTTACAGTCACCATCTCCTTTCCCCAGCCTTTAGCATAAACAAAATAAACACAGGTTCACCTGTGGGAACCAGTGTGGTGCCCACATTTTCTATCTAACTTGCTGACACCAATCCCTGCCCCTGTGTACTTCTGTGGATCTGCCCTTCTAAATCACATTTGCCTCAGTCCAGGCACTGTAGGTCCTTCCCCTAGAAGACCAGTGCAAATCTTACTGATACCACATCTCCTGACCCTGCTAAAAGTGTGCACCCTGTCCATGGAGTCCTGTTGTGGTGGCAGGTCTCATTCTGCAAGCAGATCAGTGCATACCTTGTGAAAAGAGCATGCCCCACCTTGGCCAGGGACCAAACACTGCCCACAACAGAAAAAGAGAGCCTCTGCTGATGACAGGCCTGAAGGAAAAGTGACCAGGACACAACAGCTGGGTATACACAACACACATATGATACAGTCCTGAAGTGCCTATTCTGGTGAACAGAGGACATTGCTTTACAGGGCACTACAGGCCCTCTTCTTCATGAGGCCATTACTTACAAGAGTAGGAAACATAGCTGACTTCCCTGACATAGAGAAAGAGACACAGAGAATTAGACAAAATGAAGAGACAGTGGAATATGCCCCAAATGGAAGAACAGGACAAAACAACAGCAAGAGTGAAACAGAGATAAGTGAAACAGAGATAAATAATATGCCTGGTAGAGAATTTAAAGTAATGTTCAGAAAGATACTCATTGAACTTAGAGATCAGTGAGATCCTTAAAACGAGAGAAAACATGAAAAAGAAAAATTCAAAGATGTAGAACACAAAATTAAAAATACCTAGATGGAATAAATAGCAGGCTAAGGAAGCAAAGGAAAAATTAGTGGTTTGGAGGACAGAGTGATGGAGAGTAATTAAGCTGAGCAGTAAGAAAAAAATAAGTACATAGAATAAGAACAGGCTTAGGGAACTCAGCAACTCTGTAAAATGCAATAACATTCATATTATAGTGATCCCAGAAGAATATTATTCAGCCATAAAAGAGAATGAATTCTTGCCATTTGCAGCAACACGGATGGCTCTAGAGAGTATAATGCTAAGTGAAATAAATCCACCAGAGAAAGACGAGAGTATATGATTTCACTTATATGTGGATTTTAAGAAACAAAATAACAACAACAAAAAAGACAAATCAAAAAACAGATCACCACCCCCTTCACCTCAAATAGACTCTTAACTATAGAGAACAGAGGGCTACCAGAGAGTAGATAGGTAGGGAGATGGGTGAAATAAGAAGGGAATTAAGTGTATACTTCTCTTGATGGGCACAGTGTAATATATGGAACAGTTGAATCACTCTATTGTATACCTGAAACTAATCTAACACTGTTAACTATTCTGAAATTAAAATAAAAAAAGATACATTTAGTCTGGATGTCTTGGCTTGGTTCATGAAGTGTATAAGTGAGCGTTAAATTCTTTAGGGAGCTCAGTCCCTGTGGAGTTTATAAGCAAGTTAAGAGAGGCAGGTGATTATTTAATTGACGTTAAGATATTCATGAAATAGAATTGATATTCTTTAAATTTACCTTTGTTATGCTGATTCACTGAAATATTCTAAACTCTCCATTCCTTTGGAAACATATGCTAACTATGGTCGGGATATTCTGAATGCCCAAAACTAGTAGACTATTCTTTACCAGGCCTCTGTGTTTCTTCCTACATCAGTTGAGTCATTCTCTTGCCAAGAATGAGTTTTTGGTTTCCCAGCATATTTATGACAGTTGTATATATTTTTGTAACTATATATGATTAGTAAATATTATAGAAACTAATGATATTGAGTGTGGATTAAAAAAGGTATTATTTCTATAAAGACTAAGTTGAATGCTTTAGAAAGCATTTTTTATGTACATGAAAAATAATCCTATTGAATTATGTGTGGGCAAGATAACTACAAAAGATTGGGGAAGATCTTAAATTTCCAAAACATTTGTATGCACAATTATTGTGGTAGTGTTTAGATTTTCACTCTATTTCAATATAATGCATAGTGGGATTCATGGGTTATTGCAAGACAGATATTTTAGGATTCCAATCCCCAGGTTCATACCTAAAGAAAAGGCCATGGTACAGAAACTAATGTAACACAGTGTGTCAACTATACTTTAATCAAAAAAAAAAAAGAAAGAAAGCTTTGGTTCTATATCAATATATTGGTGAATGTATACATGTTTTTAGACAAAGAAATTAAGATATGTCTGTTTTTGATTCCTTTTTTAAACTAACTTTTAAAAATTTACTTAGTTTTACTGGTAACTTTGCCCATACATGTTAAGAGGACTTTTAGAATGATGAGTAACAAGAAAAACTGAAGATAATTGTTTTGTTTCAAAAATTGCCAAAGTCATGAAATGAGAAGGCAAAGCAGGAAAAAAATTCTTTGGAATAGAGTTTATTCCTATTAATTGGGAGGGTGATAAGCTACTGGTAAGGCTTTGGTTTGTATTTTTCAAAGTCTTTGCATAAAAATAATTTCATGTTCTGTTGAGCATTTTCAACAGAAAAACAATTGTTCATTCTATAAGAATGTAGGCCTTTTCAAGTTTTAAATGGAGTGACATGGATGGTGAGTGATTCTTCCTGAACATAAATCTGGGATTTATTCTTAGATCATTAACTTCTCTTTCTTGATGTTTCTGCAATGACAAGAGTGCTAGACTGGGAGTCAGGAGAATTCTAAATTTTAGCATTATTGGCTTGACTCTTTCAATGTAGCAACTGTCAGTGGGACAAAATGGTAACAACTTCTCGTCCTAGGTGACAGTCTTGTTTTGGGATTAAGCGAGACAATGCAATGGGCACTGCTGTGCAAGAAGGAAAGCCCTATGCACAAATGATAGACATTATCTTCTGTGGCTGGAGCACCATAGATATTTAATAACTTTTGTCCAAACACAGACTGCAGAGAGAATTATTTTTTTTTTTTGCTGTGTTCTGTTGACATATATTACATGAATTGCAGAGCCCTCTTAGGGGATTTGAACATTAATGCATCCATTGATGACTTTTTTCCATTTCAACCCAGTGGGGCGTGTTAGTGATCTCTCTATAGAGATCACTAGCCCACTTCCAAGAGGAAGAAAAATACTCTGAGTGTCAACACTCCATGAGGAAATCTGCTGCCTATTGTCTCTGTGTGAAATTTTTATCTTGCCAGCTGGTGTGCCAACTGAAGTCTAAGAGTACTTCTCATCTTATTTATTAATGATTTTGTCAAAACTATCTAAAAGAGCTTCAATGATCACATTGGCTTCTAAAATAGGTGAAGTTATCCATTATAACTGGAATGGTGATTAGTTTCATTATAAAAAATTGTAGAAAATGTATTATCTGGTATGGTAAATACCCTTTTCTCTGGGGGCAGGCATTGAATTTTTCTTTGGGTCTCTAGTTTTTTTTCTTTGGCTTCATCTTTGATAAATAGATTTTGGGATACATAAACACACTTATTAGGATATGCTTCTCTTCTCTTCATCACCTCCTGCCAGCTTCCTTAGCATATAAACTCATTATTACCAACAAGGTCAATTGAAATGAGAATATTAATTTATTTAGGAGTGATGTGTTTCAGGACACACTACCCCAAAATGGGGCACCTTGGCTTCTTGCTTTTTTCAAAGAGAAGGAATTTGAGAAATGGCATGTGCAAGAAAGACTTCCTGACCTTGCCCTCTATATCAGTATGAAAGGAATATCCTTGTCTCTAAATATAAAAGGGCACAGAGAGGAATCGGAAGGAACAGGCTTTGCTCAGTTTCCCCATTTACTATACTTACTTCATACTCTTTGTCCTACCTTGTCTTTCCACAATCTTCCAGTCTTCATCAAACCTATCACAAAAGCACCCAGGCTTAACTATTTTCTTTAGATCTTCTTTTCCTTATGAAGGCTCTCGTGTCACATAAAACTTACATTAGATAAATTTGTATGCTTTTCTCTTATTAATCTGTCTTTTGATTTAGGAGTCCCAGTGAAGAACTTAGAAGAGTAGAAGAAAAAGATAGTTTTCCTCCCCTACAGGGTAGGGTAACACATCTTAAAATTATTAATTGAATTTGGATAGTGGTGGCATGTGATTCCACTGTGCAGTCAGGGTTAAAATACAGGTTAATCATAATATCTTTGGTTCCCTAAAATCTAATGACAGAACAGATATAAAACTTGGTTCACTTTTTCTTCTTCTCTGTGTTGTTTCATGTAAGTATGAAGAGCTGTAGCTAATGCTTCTGCCTGATTCCCACATGCAAGCTAAGCCTTAGGAAGAGCTTGTCAGCAAACAGCACAGGTAGAACATTGACACAGAAATCTGTTGAATGTAAGATGATAAAAATTGTGTTGTTTATCTTACTTGTTAGCCTAGATATGTTCCCTAGATAAAAATTCAAGTAGATCAGAGGTTAGTGTGAGATTCTGTAATTTTTCTAGGCAAGGATTGATTAAAAAATAATATAGTGAAGTCAGCTGGTCATTACCTTAACTTAGGCTAAATCTTGTTTAGAACATTTAGGCTGAAAGAAGTGAAGCTACATTTCTTGCCAAACGTTCATGGAGCTCTGTCCCAGCAGTTTTATAGCTTAGCATATCCATTTAATCTACAAAATTATCCAAATAAGGAATGTTCAAATTTGCCTGTCTTCAATATTCTCAAGTTACTTGTTTAACTGATATATTAAAATACTTATATTGTTTTAGCCTCTACTAATGCATACATCAGTTTGTGGAATATGAGATTTTATTCTGATTTTCATCTGGAATGAATGCCTCATCTAAACACACGAGAAATATAGGTTGACAAAAGTACCTTGCTTTTGCTGCTATGCATTCATGTGTTCTGTCAGGTAGATCTATCTGTTCCTACCTATGAATTCAGTGTGCTTATGGTTTGGCCTTTATGTTGCCTGGGGTAGGGAATGAAGAGCCTTTGCCTCAGAGTGTAAATATGCATAAATATGTGTTAGTATGTAAGTATGCTCTTTTCTCCCTTGGCACCCGTATTTTCACCAAGGTCCCAATGTCACTTCCTTAATGCCAGAACCCTATGCTTTGGTTCATGCTTTTCAATTCCTTTTGGTCCCAGAACCCTGACTAATTTGAAACCCACTATTGCTCTTTCCTTCCTGCTTGATCATTCTTATAGACTTGAGATATCTGTAAGAATTTCTCTCTATCCCCATTTCTAAACTTTTAAACTAGATTCATAGTCTTCACGTCTCTTGGATTTCACTATGTCATTCATGTCTTTCTCCCCCTCCCATGTCCCCTCCCCCCTCTTATTAGCTAGATTTGCAGACCTGGTGTCTCTTGGCCACCCAAAACTGATCCTCTAGGGAAACAGATTTTCTGATAACTGTCAACTTTGGCATCATTGTTTTTGTTTGTTTGTGGTTTTTTTTTTTTTTTTTTTTTTTATTTGACAGCGAGAAACACAGCGAGAGAGGGGACACAAGCAGAGGGAATGGTAGCGCGAGAAGCAGGCTTCCCGCGGAGCAGGGAGCCCGATGCGGGGCTCGATCCCAGGACGCTGGGATCTGACCTGGGCCGAAGGCAGACGCTTAACGACTGAGCCACCCAGGCGCCCCTGTGTTTTTGTTTTTTAATCATTGTTGATCAAGTTTTCAAACCTGACATGACACATGTTTATTTTATTTATTTTTAAAGATTTATTTATTTGAGAGAGAGAGAGAGAGAAAGAGAGAATGCACAAGTGGGGGGGGGGCGGAGGGGCAGAAGGAGGTTCCCCCAGAGCAGGAAGCCCTACTCAGGACTCCATCCCAGGACCCTGGGATCATGACCTGAGCCGAAGGCTGACACTTAACTGACTGAGCCACTCAGGCACCTGACATATGTTTATAATGTATGTTAAATCATAATTTCTGGCTTCTACCTGTATAATACAAGGGAAGTCCTCGGATTTCAAACAGCAACCAAGTTAATATGGATTTTTACATTAGAAAATCTTGATTATTTTGTGATTTCCTTTTAACCTAATGTAATTAATTCATTTTTTTCCCCATTACATTTCTTAGTTCAAAAAACAGGAGACCAAAAGCAAAAAGGAAAAGAATATTAAAAGTGAAATAACATTAAAAGTGAAATAACAAAGATATATAAAACTTAATCAAAGCATTTTAATTAACAGTGACTTTAGAAACTAATTTTAGCCTTCTCCTATATATTTGACAAAACCACATTGTGATCAGTATTTTTAGAGGCCAAGTCACAGATAATGTGTAATGAAAAATATTACAGGTGCTTGTTTAGTAATTCATAAACAAATATGTAAAAGTCTAACAAAAAGCTCAAGCTTTTCTCTGTAGTTTCCTATTTCTTAAAAAGTAAATTTATCCCAATTGTCTGTAATATCTGTAACAAAGTGATATAATATAAGCTGACAGTTTTTACTACCCAAGTTTTCCTTAGTAATGGAATTTGGTTTCTATGTCCTGTTTTTCAGCACATTTTGTGTTTATAGCTTTTGGGGATTTGAAGGGTCCAGATAAATAATAGCGTAATATTTTCTATTATATTGTTCTCTTTTCCCCACCTTTATTCTGGGAAATTTCTACAATTTAATGAAATTCTTTATAATTATTTTTATTTTGGCCAGGAGATTACTATTGTACTCTGATTTTTCAGTTTTTCTTTTAGGGGTACAATAATTTAATGAATATTTCTGCAAAAATTACTTCTAAAACTTTTATATAGTTAACATTTTTGCCTTCTTGTCCCCTGCCCCAGTGATTTTTCTTTTGTTGGTTTGCTTGTGAACAAAAGGGACTTAAAGTTCCCCTTCAGCTTGAGTAAACTTGAGACAGACTTCTTGCCTCCAGGTTCTGACGATTTAGAAAATTTATAATTGTAAATTCTTTCTCTCTGCCCCTTTGTGATGTAAATAATTTTAAAAATACTCTTAACAGTTTTACAAACTGGTTATGTCTTTCTCAAGAAACTGGGAATCATCTTTTGAAAATAATCATCAAGGAAGACAGTGTTCCTATCCCCTAAGCTGTAGGTGGACAGGAGCTTAACTTTGAGTGAGCATCTTGCTCCAAGTAATGAAATTGCTTCCTGTCCTGAAGATATGAGAAGTCTTACTTTCTTTTAAATAAGTTCGGTTAGCAAAAAAAAAAGGGGGGGGGAAAGTATAAAAATACCTGTCTGAAAGTTCAGTTAGCAAACGCAGGTGGCCTATGATCCTTCCAGCTCTTAAAAACTCCCTCATCCTTTATTTTAGTGGAGCTAAATTCAGAATGAGTTCTGTCTTCTCTCCTCCACTGTAGAAGCCTTGAATAAAATCTTTCTTTGGTGCAATTTTTGCCTTAATGCTTGTTTTTAATTAGTCTACTGCCTTTTTATTTTTTAATTTTAATTTTTAAAAAATATTTATTTATTTTCCAGTGTAGTTAACATATGTGTTATATTAGTTTCAGGCATATATATATGCCTGATTCATATATATAGTGATTCAATAATTCTATACATTATTCTGTGCTAATCATGATCAGTGTACTCTTAATCCCCTTGGGGTGGCTGATCAGTTAAGTCTCTGCCTTCAGCTCAGGTCATGATCCTGGGGTCCTGGGATGGAGTCCCACATCAGGCTCTTTCTCAGCATGGAATCTGCTTCTCCCTCTCCCTTAGCCCCTTCCCCTGCTGTAGCTCTTGCTTTCTCTCAAATAAATGAAATCTTAAAAAAAATCCCCTTTATCTCTTTCACCTACCCCTTACCCACCTCTCATCTGGTAATCATCAGTCTGTTGTCTGTAGTTAAGAGTCTGATTTTTGGTTTGTCTCTTTTTTTTTCTTTGTTCATTTGTTTTGTTTCTTAAATTCCACATATGAGTGAAATCATGTGGTATTTATCTTTCTCTGACTGAAAGCATTATGCCTTCTAGATCCACCCATGTTGTTGTAAAGGGCAAGATTTCATTCTTGTTTATGGCTGGGTAATATTCCATTGTGTGTATATATCACATATAGATCACGTCTTCCTTATCCTTTCATTTATTGATGGACATATGGGCTGCTTCCATAGTTTGGCTATTGTTCTTTTTTTTTTTTTTTTTAAGATTTTATTTATTTGTCAGAGAGAGAAAGAGAAACAGTGGGAGTGGAGGCAGAGGGAGAAACAGGCTTCCTGCTGAGAGGGAGCCTGATGTGGGGCTTGATCCCAGGATGCTATGATCATGACTTGAGCCAAAGGCAGATGCTTAACCAATTTAGGCACTCAGGCACCCCTGGCTATTGTTCTTAATGCTGTAATAAACATAGGCATGGATATATCCCTTCAAATTAGTGTTTTCATATTCTTTGGGTAAATACCCAGTAGTAGAATTGCTGGATCATATGGTAATTCCATTTTTAATTTTTTGAGGAACCTCCATTCTGTTTTCCACAGTGGCTACACCAAGTCTTCTAAAACAGCTTTAAATGAGGTATGATTTATATGCCGTAAAAACTATCTACTTTAAATGTGAAATTCAATAATTTTTAGAACCATTCTATGTAAACAGTTAGGCTTTGTCAACTGGCAGGATTTATTTGAGGTTGATCAAGCAGGAAGCCAGTCATGAAGACTCCAAGCATTTTTCTTTGATAATCTCTTATGTATTTTGACTCGAGACCTTCAGATCTTGATTTTGTTGCTATTGTTGTTTGTTTTATGGTATTTATGTATGTATGTATGTATGTGTCTTTTTGGTCAAAATTAACTGTATTTTTTAACTTGACTTAATTGGGATATGGTAGCAAAATTGGCACACACAAAAAGGATGCTGATATTGAGCCTAATTAAGGTAACTACCTCCCACCAGATGGTAGGAAGATGAAAATAGTAAAGATAAACATAGAAATTGGAGTTTTTAGAAAGTTAATTCCAATGTTAGTTTTGCCATAAACTATATGATTAGATGTGACTTTCCTCTCATCTGTCAGTGTCTGGATTTGAGACCAGTCACATCACCATTATAACAATGAGCGTTTTGTCAGTAGTCTGTCCTTTTGTAGTCATGTAAGGCCACACAGGTCTAGGCTGAGGAGACAAGGCCACAGTGGTTGAGGGGCTTTGAGGACCTGAATTTGGCTTAGTAAGTCTCACTGGGTTTGCTCAGATTGGGCAACCTGGGCCCAAAGTCAAATGGCTTGACAGTTTGGTGCATCACACCTAGACCTTAAGTAGCAGGGAATAGAGGGATAGGGAATGATCAGCACTTGTTCTTGAGTGAGGAAGCCAATGGAAGTGGAACGTTTCAATTCTACTTCTAATTTTTCTACCCAGGCTCTTTATTTTGAACCAGGTTCTGCCTAGATGGAAAAGATCTGAACTTTTCTGAAAGCTGCTTTCTGTATGTGTATGTGTGTGTGTTTAATCTTTCTGTCTTTAACAAATCTCTAAATAATCTCCACATCTTCTCCATAAATGGTGCCTCTAACCTCCTAACATACCTTAGAACACTCAGTCGCTTGGGTGCCCGGGTGGCTCAGTTGGTTAAGCATCTACCTTTGGCTCAGGTCATAATGCTGGGGTCCCTGGATAGAGTCCCTCATTGGGCTCCCTGCTCAGCAGGGATTCTGCCTCTCTCTCTCCCTCTGGCCCTCTCCCTGCTCCTGCTCTCTCTCTCTCTCTCACTGTCTCTCAATTAAATAAATAAAAAAAACTTAAAAAAAAAAAGAACACTTGTCTCCCTGATTTTTGCCATTCTTTCCTGAAATTAAATATAATCTCTTCTAAGGCTCTGCTTTTCCTTTCAGTTTCAAGTTCTCTACTCCCAGTGTCCAGAATGCTCAATATGCTTAGAGTAGACGCTGATGCACAGGCAAAGAAATAATCCCCTCACCTGGACTGAAAGGCTGTTGGTGTGGAAGGCAAGACTCTTGGGGCACATTCCTATGTTCAGTCTCTAGAGATAGGTTAAACTATTTTTATGTTTTGAAAATCAGGAGATTAAAAATTTATATTTCAGTATTAAAGTTATAATGCTTTGCAAGAGGTTATCCTAAATTCCTACCTGGTCTCCAGCAGAGAAAGATATTTGATCAGAGCTGAGAGAGTAAAATGCCTAACAACAGCAATGATGGTCACAAAATTTTGTTTTTATCTTCCTATTTCTGGTTTAGAACTATGAAGTGATTATATGTAACCTACTGCTCTTGCTCCAAAGGGATGCTGTAAGCTAATTTAGAAATTTTCTTACAGCCTTCAAATTCTTTATGACTGAGTTGTGTTTTCTTCATGACTGGTAATTCAGTATCTTCCAACTTGGTAACTTGTCCTCACTGACTGCTGTTTTATAAAACTTGAAACTATAGGTAGGGAACAAAGGGAAATTATTAAAGCCCCTCCTTTTTTTTTTTTTTCCTAGGGAAGGGAAAAGTTCAATTTGCCCCATCTGCTCACTTGTGTTTGGAACAAGAACTGGACCCTGTCCTGAAAGTGTTTTGTTTGTTGAGTGTTGGTTAGAAGACGTAAATCAAAAGCTGAAGGGATTTTTAATGGCTAACAACTCTCTACTAGCTGTTTTGGTGGGACTTAGGGCCTAATCCTCCCTTAGTACCCTAGATGGAGTATGAGATCCAAATCAGTAGTGTCAGGGTCCTTTAGGGCCAGCTGTCTCTAATACCACAGTCCTGGGCTTTGCCCCGCCTGCTTCTGAAAGTGGAAAAATAGCTTCTTTGGGAGACTGAGGTAGATATGGGTCACACCTAGCCCTAAATATTCGGGTGAGCTCCTAGGCACTGCATTGTGGCAAGCTTCAGAACTCTAATCTTATACAAAATCTTGCTCAGAATCTTGTTCAAAAGATTCAGCTACTCTATCCCCTACCGGCCTGTGAACTTCTGAAGTTTGCAAGTGAGGGCTGAGAAGGCACTGAGAAGTGGACTAGAGAGAGGCTCACCCCTTACCTGAGTGGAATTTTAGTGCTACATCTTTCCTGATTCTGGGCTTAGTAGATCTTCCATATTCTTCTAACAACCCCCTGACTCTCTCTTTGCTAACCACCCATCTGCACCTGCCAAACTAGAAAAAGGAAACAACAAAACTCTTACATCTGTGCTGTAACAGCTCCTTCCTTCCTTAGGGCAGGGGAGGGGGGCTTGCATGTTCCACTCCCTACTGCCCTCCAAACCCCGCTTTGGAGTCTTATATCTGTGAGTTGAAGACAAAGGGGGAAGGGTATGAGTCAGAATATTTACTTCCCCAAGCCCACCCTCTCTGAATATTGGAATTGTGGTGGAATTTCCCCTCAAGATCCTCCTGCTTTGGCTCTAGAGGCTCTTCTTTCAGATGAGGGGATGTTGTTATTGGCAAAGATAAGCATCTAGCCAGACTCCTTCAGTGAGTAGACAATGTGGGTGAAGGTGGAGATCAGAGGCTTGGACTAGTACTTTATGCTATGATGGCACACAGGGACTGCCTCAGGGAAACCACTTTGTGGTAATGGTCAAGGCATCGTGAGGAAAATGTGGTGCTCAATTTGGAATTTGAAATGTCCACTAAGTTAGTCACTGAAGGCAGGCATGTAGATATTGCATGTTGCTGGGAGCCAGACGGAGCCCTCGTCCACTTTCCAGTCATGATCATTGTACATGGGGATGTGGTTCATCTGTGTCACCCACACAAACCAGTTGCTCTCTAGGAACCTGACCATGAAGAAAAGGCCAGAAAGCCTTTCAGTCCCAAGAACACCACCTGAATGAGGAAGACACTGATGTAGAAAGTGATCATTCAGGTAAGTCCACCCAATTTTTCTGCTGGATAATGAAATAGAAAATATGCCAATGGAAGTAGAGAGGCAACAAGGCTGGAAGCTCAGTTGGGAAGAAGCATTTGTGCTCATGGTTGTAAGGCATGTACTTTTTCTTCCATGTCCAAGCTCCCCAGAGAGGCTCTTCCTCAAGGCAAAGAAGAAGGGGATGCATGTTGATATCTGGGTCTTTGCAGAAGTAGTTGGGGTCGAGGTACTAGAGGTGCATGTAGTCTCACCAACTGCCAGAGGTTGCCTTCAGGTGGCCAATCACCAAATGATGTAGTCGGTGGTTTCATGTAAAGGTGCCAGAGAAGGACAGATGCCCAAAGTCATTGCTGCAGCCAGCCAGCCTGGGCCTGAACTGTGATAAATAGTGCATACAGAGGAGGAAAGGCAGCAAGGAGGTCCCAAAGACCCGAAGAGTGAACCAGGCAGCTACATCCAGCACCAGGATGTGGAGTAGGTACAGCAAGAGGAAGACATGATTGGTCTTCATGAGTCCTTTTGCTCCGCCATGGTCTGCAGCTGCCGGAACTCATCTGTTTGTTCTTTATAGTAGGCTCAACATTGGGCTGCTCCAGAGACAGTCCTCCAAACTAGGAGAGAGTTCATATACTTCTTCACGATGACCTTGCTGATGTGTGAAAGGCTACAGAGGGATCTGTGGCATCCTGCGGTGCATTGTGGCTGATGGTGGGGGTAATCCCCCAGAGTGTCTGGGGCTTAAAATGCTGATTTGTACACCCTCTAGTGGATCATGAGCCATCGTACCTGGAGTGCTGTACCACCTTGTGTGCCAGGTAAAGTTGTGTGGGGTTGGCCCCTTGGTTAGGGTCCTGGCAGCCACAGAGTTGGGGGCCATCTGCACCTGGCACTGTTGTGGTCTGACAGGGTAGGGGCTGTCAGGCACGCACTTGGGAGCCTGTAGGATAATGCACCTATTTTTTTGTATTTTTGTTTTTAAATCAGTAAATGCCCTTGATTATACTGTCTTCCAAAGTGTTTTAAAAATACTGTCCTTTTTGTTCTCTTGCCTGTATATAGCTAGCTAGCTATCTTTTATTCATTTGCTTGCTTGCCTGTATTTTTTTTCCCAGGAATTTGGGACAATTGCATATGTTTCCTGCCATCTTGAATTACAGTTCAGTTGTCTTCTAAGTAAAAGTTCTCCCAAGGTGGTCAGTCTGGTGGGAGACCCCTCCAAACCTGGGACCCAAATGATATATATATATATATACCCTCTTTCTGAGGGTGAAAAAAAGAAAATCCCCTGATACTCCTGAGGACTATAGCAATTTATTCTTGTGTTTGAGAGTGGGGGGCACGGAGGAAATGCCACTAAGTTGTAACCTTAAGCCAGCATGAATTTGGAGGCTAAATTCATGGATTTTTATTGTCTGTACAAATTCAAGCCATTAATTTATTAAATTGCATTGACTCTATGGTGCATTTTGTTTTTTGGATTTAAACATCTATAAAATCAAAATGCATCCTACTAGTAACAGCATCTCCTATTCAATGAAATATTGCAGTTTAAAATTTCCTGCCAGAAGCCAAGGCAAATTCTCTCTGGAGTAACACAACTTCATTCTAGTCTCAAAAATTCCCACAAATAATTTTTCATGGAAAATGAGTAGCTCTCTATAAACAATTACTAACCATATGAGTAGCAAAGCAAAACATGTGTGAAAGCCAGAAGAAAAAAACAAAGCAGGAACAAATTCTTTGCCTCGATTAGATTCTTAGAAATTGAGTAATTGTTCAAGAAAAAAAGAAACTTTTGACAACTATGTTTAAAGAAATAACGGACTAAATTTAAAACATCTTTAAGGAACAGGGAATTATCAAAGAGCCTTGACAGATTTTTAAAAGAAACAAATAGATAATCCATAAATGCTTTGAATTTTTTTTTCTTTCTTTTTTTTTTTTTTTAAAGAATTTATTTATTTATTTAACGGAGAGGAGAGAGATCACAAGTAGGCAGAGAGCCAGGGGGAAGCAGGCTCCATCCCAGGACCTTGAGATCCTGACCTGAGCTGAAGGCAGAGACTTTAACCCACTGAGCCACCCAGGTGTCCCTGCTTTGAATTTCTTAATGTAGTGTTCCTTGTTTTTCTTTAATGATGTCAAAGTGATATCATTATTATATTAGGGTTCTCCAGAGAAATAGAGTCAAGAAGGTGTGTGTATGTGTGTATGTATAGAGAGATTTATTTTAAAGTGGCTCGTGTGATTGTGGAGGCTGTCAAGTCCAAACTTTGCAGGGTAGGCTGGCACACAGAAGACCTAGGGAAGGGCTAATGTTGCAGCTGAAGTCCAAAGGCAAACTGTGGGTTGAATTTTCTCTCCCTTGAGATTAGTCAGTCTTTATCTCTTAAGGCCTTCAAATGATTTTAGGAGCCCACCCACCTTATGGAAGGTAATTTGCTTTACTCAAAGTCTAATGATTAAAATGTTAATCTCATCTAAAAAAATACCTTTGGGGTACCTGGGTGGCTCAGTTGGTTAAGCATCTGGCTTCTGCTCCTCGGGGGGTCGTGAGTGGTCTCAATGTCCTGGGATCGAGCCCTGCATCAGAGCTCCCTGTTTAGTAGGGAGTCTGGGGAGTCTGCTCCTCCCTCTGTTCCCTCCCCCCACCCCCAACTCTGTTTGTGTTCTCTTTCTCTCTCTTAAATAAATAAAATCTTAAAAAAAACCAATACCTTTTACAGCAATGTCCAGACTAGTATCTAACCAAACATCTGAGTTCCCTGGCCTACCCAAGTTGACACATACAATTAACCACCAAGATTACGTTTCTCATTCTGTATAGTTTTGGCTTTCCAGAATTAGTCTTCAAGTCCTGGAAATATTTGCTTCTTGAAGACAACTTTCCTAAACATATTACTTATGTTGATTTCAGTCATGCAGTCCCTTTTTGTAGAATACCATATTGTTTCTTTTTCTGGTGCGGGGGAAAGGATATATATATATGTATATATATATATATATATTTTTTTTTTTTTTAAGATTTTATTTATTTATTTGACAGAGAGACACAGTGAAAGAGGGAACCACAAGCAGGGGGAGTGGGAGAGGGGGAAACAGGCTTCTTGTGACCCTGGGGTCATGCCCTGAGCCAAAGGCAGCCACTTAATGACTGAGCCACCTAGGCACCCCCAAAAGGCTATATATTTTAAAGCCGTATCTTCAGTATGGTCTATGCCCATTTTCCTGTATTCTTTTCTCTCTTTGAAGTCTGAAAATAGCCTTGTGATGTGTTAGTTAGGTTTCTCCTAAAGAAGCACTTTTGCTTCTGTAAATTATATATTCTGTAGTTTGCGTAGTTTGCACTCCATCTTTATTATAGATAACGGCTATTGCTAAGCAGTTTTGTATATAGCTTTTCAGTGTCACATTGACCCTTGACCCACTAGCCCAGAAATGTCTACCTTCTTCTTTTTGAAGCTAGCATATTATATGGAAGATGGACTTTAGAGTCATGTTTTGAAGATGCTGTTAGTAGCACCATTGGTTAGAACATAAAGCCAGGGAGGTAATAAATGTGGCTACTCCTGTGGGTGTCAGCTTTCTTCATTTGAAACTCTAGCCCTAGAGAACTCAAGCCTTTGTGCAAAAATGTGAGTTGGTGACATATTGGCTGTTAGGTAGTTTCAGCACAGAAATATAGTGCAAATCACCCATTGTACTGCTGCTGTTTTAGTAGCAGCATTTTGTGTATGAATTATAGCATCTCAAAGAAATTGTTTTGATTTACTTCTATTTCTCTGACTCCTTTTGTACTTGAAAATAGTACAAAGAATGGGAAATCCCTGAGAAAATTTGTCATCAAGGACATTTCTACATGTTATATTCTACAGAAAGAATCTTTTTACACAACATTCTATATCTGCAGAGACAAAATTCTTTCCATAACCTTCTTCAGGTTGATGCATATAGTTTATTTTCATACCTTCCCTGTCAGTAACTGTTCCAGCATCACAGTATGAGTCAAATGCATTTCCTGTAACTTTTTTTCCTTAGGAACTTCTAGGTGAAAATGACAATTGGACATCTTTGACAGCTGCTAAATCTGTTTTTTTTTTTTTTTTCTGACAAGGGGTAAATGGAATTTGTTTTTTCTTAATTTGACAGCATTTCCTTGTCAAAGCATTTCTTCTTAGATGACTCAATAATTATCTAAGAGATTTTTAGATAATTTATTTCCCTGAGGAGTTTTCAAAGTTTTTAGACCCTAAAGTCATGTCACTCACCATAGCCACATAAAGATATGTGAGGTGGCTGGGAGAATGACCCATAGACAATATATACTTTGTTAGTACTATGTATTACATCCAATCCAGAGAAGCCATAACACCAAAGATAGACACCACCACTGCCACGACTGTTTGTAGGGTAGAATGCTTTAAGGGGTGATACTGACATTTTGGATTGGATTCTTCTTTGTTTTGGAGAGCTATCCTCTGCATCGCAGGATGATTAGCCACATCCCTGGCTTCATCCGGTAGATTCACCCAGTTGTGACAATCAGAAGGTTTCTGGTCATGAATGCATGTTCCCAAGGGATGGGGGAGCCAAAAAAAGCCCCTGATTGAGAACCACTGCTCTAAGTCACTGTCATAAATCTTGGAAAGAAAGACCAAACTTCAGGAATTATAGTCCACGTGATTTCAGTGGGTTGGGCTAAGATAAGGTGGATTCTAAAATGTCTTTTTAGCTTGTCTTGGGATGCCTTTTGGGCTAACAAACTTCTGCAGTTTTCTGTTTCTGGTTGAGAGATTCTCTTACAACAGAAAATGAAGTAGCAAAGCCTACCTTGTTTTGAGAGTTAACTCTTCATTTAATTGTCAAAGATACTGTATAGATATGGTGTATATAAGTGAAGTGTTATAGGCAAAGATTCTGGAGCTGGACAGGTTAGGATGGAAGCCCAGCTCTCTAATGGCAGCTCCAGGCTGGGTGATGTTGGGAAATCACATACCTTTCCCCATGCCTCAGTTTTCTACCAATAACATGGGGTAATGGTATAATCTGTTTAAGGAGTTGTGAGGCTTAAATGAGATAATATGTATGAAGTGCTTAGAACAGTCCTTAGTTCATAGGAATGTTGGATAAGTGTCAAAAATAAGGGAGACAAAAATAAGGTATTTCACCAGGAAAGAATGGACATATAAGTTGATTAGGAATTCTGTATTCTGTGACCACATTAACATAATTAAGCCATGTCTGTTTCACAAGTTCTTTGATAATTTTTGGTTTACTTTTACCAATATTACAAAGAGCATTACAAATAAAGTCTGGTATATAGTGAAATCTTGACCATGAAAACATGAAAAACTAATTGCTTAGTTTCCTGATATAAAAAAAAATGTGGCCTATAAGTAGATGTTAGCGCTATCCTCAAACATTATTAGAGAGGGGTTTGATGGAAACTTTGTCTTCACTTGCCTCAGCCATCAATCCTATACCCCATCTTAGCCTAATTTCAGATATGACAAATATTTCCTGGGTCCCTTTAATTTAGTTAATTAGAAGTATCTGGCCAACACATCTAAGCCAAAAGATCCTGAGCATACACATCTGAAAGCTAAAGGTCTATAACAGGATTGGTTTTCCAAAGTGAGGACCAAAGCAGGAAGAAATACAAGATCCTCAGAGTCTGCTTATCTTGTCTTCATGCTGTGCTGGAAACACATAGAGAAATTTAGCTATAACCTCAAGTACTGTCTAACTGCAGCTGTATAATATATTTGTGGTTTAGATGAAAAAAAATGTAGGCAGCAGATTTTTATTACGAGTACGGGTAACTTGGGATTCATAGAAATGTCACCTGGGCCTGGATTCCTATTATGAGTTCACACTGAGTTCCATTCCTTGTTGTCTTAAAGAAGTTATGAGAAGCCCATGTTAAACCAGAGAGGTAGCAAACATTACGTGCATGTTGTTATTTTTATGGCAAAAGTACGAAGCTTCATTTTAAGATCCTGGTTGTAGAATATGATTTTATTTTATCTTTTATTTTTAAAGATTTTATTTATTTTTTTCAGAAAGAGACAGAGATAGCAACAGAGATAGAGAGAGCATGAGGAAGGAGGGGAGGGAGAAGCAGGCTCCAGGCTGAGCCTGATGCATAGGTAGATCCCAGGACCCCAGGATCATGACCTGAGCCTAAGGCAGATGTTTAACCAAATGAAGCACCCAGGTGCCCCTGAATAAGATTTTAAAGCATAAAGCAAATATAACTTGTCTAAAACAATTTAGGACTTAGGGATATAATTGAAGGAAGTCAGTGTGTGGTGTGTGCCGGGCTAAGTTCAAGTGGAAAACAAAGGCACCAGAGTCTCTGCAAGGACGTGTTTTGAATCCCTCCTCTTATGGTAGGAATCACACAGGAGTGGGGCTCACTCGGGCACCTTTCTTAAAGGTGCTTATCTGCTCTGGGGGTATCTGTTGGCTTGGTTTACTGATTCAGTCACTCTTCAAAAACTATTTCAAAGGAGGGTTGACATTTATAAAGACATCTATAAAGCATTAAATTCATATTACCAAAAATGACGGTGGGTAGTCAAGTTTGCTAAATAATTAGCTACACGTGCACTTGCCGTGAGTTGTGCTTCACACATTTAATCTGGCAAAAAAATAAGGACAGCCATATATGTTTATTTTTCTGTAAATATAACTGAATAACCAAGCTTCCCCTTCCTGCCACCTTCAAATTAGTGAGAAATTGATGTGAATCATTTCTTGTGCATGTTCTCTTTCTCATAGCGGTTGTGTCTGCCTCCACGAAGTTACAGGTTTATGGGAAAATGGGAGAAGGCCTCTAATTGTCACTCCATCGTGACTCAACATTTTTGAGGTGGGCAATTTCACTCTAGCCGTGCCTCGCAGGGCACAGGAGCCTCACTGAGCCTGGGGCTCTGGTGTGCAGAGTCCAGCCTCGAATCTGGCATTCTTCACACTTCTGTGTCCTACATGTTTCTATTAGGATATTGATCCCGACGGAAGAGAGTTTTAATCCTGTCTGCAATCCCCTGCTACTCATTACTCTAAGATTTTATCCACCACATTTCATAGCTTTAACTACCTGTGTTCCTAACTTGCTACCAAAGGTTTGCTCTCCTTCAGTGCAGGCTCTGAAAATGCCAGCCCCACTTCCAGTTACCCTCTTCAAAATCCTCTCTTAGCTCTGTGTTCCTTCTCCTTTGCACTGGCAGGAAGAAGTCGTTATGGATAACCTTGGCTTTTTGGCAGAAAAAGAGCAGTTTCCAGACTAAGTAAGACCTGGAGAAAACCTCCCCTCTGTGCAGAAGTCATTTCTTTCTGATGCTTTTACTGCCAGGCCCTCCAGAACCCCTGTGGTTACCCCAGCCCAGAGGTTAATGGCTCTCTGTGTTCTGATGATATGCAAGTGAACGGGATAAAGCTGAATGAAGAAAATCCAGGTTTCAATCTCTCATTTAGCAATGAGACTTGAACGACAGAATCTACATTTTCCAAGTTTTCTTTTTACAGTATTTTATGCTTTCTCCTCTGAACTTTTTCCCCCCTACTTTTAAATCGCTTGTACATTTTCCCAAGGGGACAGCCTTGTCGATTTCCTTCCCTTACAGAGTATGAAGAAGTTGTGTCCGTTCTGTTTGACCTCTTGTGTGACTGCATTGCAATGGATGTTGGAGCAGACTGTTGGTTAAATCTTAATACACACCTCTTGCAGTGGAATGGGAGAGCTCAGGAGTTAAAGTCTAAAGGGATAATGAAAACTGGTTGAATTAACAGGTGTCACACCAGCACAAGCAGCAGCAAAGCTAGGACATTTAGCCTGCAATGTGCTCATCTTTGTGTTAGAGTAACTATTTAAACACACACATTTATTTATTATCATTGTGCTGATAACTGTCAGTAGTTAAAGAAGATATTTTATTTCTTGCCATATTATCTTAAGTAATCCCTGGAATAACTTGATTTCAGAGGTCTACTGAAACACATCAATTTGGGTCTTCCTGTTTTAAAATAAGAAGTGAAAATATTTTACCAGTTGTGGTCTTGAAAAAAATGTATATTTTGAATAAAATTTATTGAATTTGAAATATCCTTTTATGGAAGATCAATATCATGTAACCATCAAAACAGAAATTTTATTTATGCTTATTGAATGAATACCTTCAGAATCTAAGAGAGCCAAATTCAGTTGGTTCATCTTTAATTTCTATTAATCTTGGCTTAGTGGGTGGGTACTTTGTCAAAGGAGAATGAAATATCATTGTTGGAATATAAATAAAACCAACATCTTTAAAAAATAAAACCTATCATTTCAAAATATTTTGTATAGTTTCTATTTAAAACATTGAATGAGAATCTAATTTTTTTTTGAGGCAGCTATGAATATCTTTAAAACTTTAGAGACTCAGTGGTTTGAGTTTTAGTTTTCTTAGATGATATGGTTATTTGAATGTAGATTTAGCACAATCATGTTGTGGTGGCAAATTAAGAATCCTCTCTTTGAAAATCACCGGATCAACTGGACCTTTTTTACTGCTGTCCAGCAAATCATCTTTATTTTATTCTCCTCTTCTTTCCCCCCTTTTTTCAAGGTTTAATTTAAATTCCAGTTAGTTAACATACAGTGTAATATTAGTTGCAGGCATAGAATGTAATGACTCAGCATTTCCATAAAAGACCCAGTGCTCATCACAAGGGTTCCTTAACCCATCACCCATTTAACCCATCCCCCTGCCCACCTCCCTTCCAGCAATCCTCAGTTTGTTCTCTATAGTTAAGAGTCTGTTTTTTCTTGTTTGCCTTTCCCTCCTATGTTCATCTGTTTTGTTTCTTAAATTGCACATATAAGTGAAATCATATAGTGTTTGTCTCTCTCTGACTTAGTTTGCTTAGCATTATATACTGTAGCTTCATCCATGTCATTGCAAAAGCAAGATTTAATTCTTTTTGTTGGCTGAGTAGTGTTCCGGCATGCACACACACACCCCACACTTTATCGCTTCATCCATTGATGGACATTTGGGGACTTTCCATAGTTTGGCTATTATTGGTAATGCTGCTAAAAACATTGGGCTACATGTATTCCTTTGAATCAGTATTTTATCTATCTATCTATCTATCATCTATCTATCTATCTATCTATCTATCTATCTATCTATCTACCTACCTACCTATCATCTATCTATCATCATCTATCTATTTATCTATCTATCTATTTATCTATCTATCTATCTATCTATCTATCTATCTATCTATCTATCTACCTACCTATCATCTATCTATCATCATCTATCTATTATCTATCTATCTATCTATCTATCTATCTATCTATCTATCTATCTATCTATCTATCTATCATCTATCTATCTATTAATTAAGACTTGGAGCCTGATGTGGGACTCGATCCTGGGATATCAGGATCATGACCTGAGCTGAAGGTAGTCGCTTAACCAACTTAACGCCTGAGCCACTCAAGCACCTTGGATCAGTATTTTGTATCCTTTGGGTATATGCTTAGTGGTGCAACTGATGGACAGGAGGATAGTTCTGTTTTTAACTTTTTGAGGAATCCCTGTACTATTTTCCAGAATGACTGCACCAGTTTGTATTCCCACCAACAGTATAAGAGGGTTCCCCTTACTCTGCATCCTGGCCAACTTCTGTTGTTGCCTGTGTTGTTAATTTTAGCCATTCTGACAGGTGTGAAGTGATAATCTCATTGTAGTTTTGGTTTGCATTTCCCTGATGATGAGTGATGTTGAGCATCTTTTCATCTATCTGTTAGCCATCTGGATGTCTTCTTTGAAAAAATGCCTATTCATGTCTTCTGTCCATTTTTTTCAAACTGGATTATTTATTTTTTGGGTGTTGAGTTTGATAAGTTCTTTATATATTTTGGATACTAACCCTTTATCACATATGTCATTTGCAAATATCTTCTCCCATTCCAAATGTTGCCTTTTAGTTTTGTTGATTATGTCCTTTGCTGTGCAGAAAATTTTATCTTGATGGAATCCCAGTAGTTTATTTTTGCTTTTGTTTCCCTTGCCTTAGGAGATTCATCTAGTAAAGAGATGTATCTAAGTAAGAAGTTGTTACAGCCAGTGTCAAAGAGGTTACTGCCTTTGTTCTCCTCTAGGATTTCAATAGTTTCCTGTCTCATATTTAGGTCTTTCATCCATTTTGAATTTGTTTTTGCGTATGTTATAAGAAAGTAGTCCAGTTTCATTCTTCTGTGTGTGGCTGTTCAGTTTTCCCAATACCATTTATTAAAGAGACTTTTTTTAAAATTTAATTTAATTTTTTCAGTGTTCCCAGATTCACTGTTTATGCACCACACCCCACTTTGCTTTTCTTTTTCAAGATTGCTTTGGCTATTTGGGGTCTTTTATGCTTCCATACAAATTTTAGGATTGTTTGTTTTAGCTCTGTGAAAAATACTGTTGGTATTTTGATAGGAATTGCATTCAATGTATAGATTGCTTTGGGTGGTATAGACTTTTTAACAATATTTGTTTTTCTAATCCATGAGCATGGAATGTTTTTCCATTTTTTGGTGTTATCTTCAATTTATTTCATCAGTGTTTTATATTTCCAGAGTACAGATCTTTTACTTCTTTGGTTAGGTTCATTCCTAGATACGGTCTTTGGTTTTTGGTGCAAATGTTATTGCTTGATTTCTCTTTCCAATAAATCACCTTTAAAATAAGTATTGAAATTTTGTTAAAAAGGGAAATAGACAAGTTTGGACAGTATAAACAGACTCCTAAGGGGGCTTATCCCACTTACTAACACTTAGTAATTGCACATGGCCCCCTTTTGAATGTTGCTTTAAAGGTGGTTCAATGGCAAATTTGATGACAGGTTGATGTCTGGAATTCACAGTGAAAAGGATTTTAATATGAAGCTCCCAAGCTATGTTCTTGACTGCCTATAGGCACCTGAGATTTATCATGTAAGATCTTAACAATGTTACTGCTTTATGTAGTATGAGAATATTTGATGGATTTATCAATTTTTTGAAGGTGTCTTGGTCTCCAGCATCATTATTCATTGATCAAGGATTTAAAATAATGGAATTTGAATCAACAGTCATGTTGCTGCTTGTGCTTCAGTCATACCTCTCTTTGGCATATTTTTAGAATTCATCCAGTGGAGTTCACAGGCAGCATCTTTTAATTGAATCCAGTTGGCATGCAACATGGCCCAAGAAAATGCTTTCGCTAATAAGATGACATCATTATGTGTTACAGGATTTAAAGTATCAAATTCTCATATGAAGGCGAACTATATTTGTGTAAAACTAGATAGCATTCGGTGATTTCTTTATACATTCTGGTCTCTATACTGTCTGCAATATTCTGTTCCCAGGTAAGAAATCTATTAAATGACATAGAGAGACAATTTCATTTGTCATCAGGGGTTTGTAATTACAAAATGATTTGGAAGCACAGGGGAAGATCTTCGGTGATAGTCTTTCTCTTACCCACTCCAAGGTTTGGCAGGTGGTAGCCATTCAATAAGCATTTACCAAATAGCAGAATAAAGAGCTTCCCTGAGGAACCAAGTTCCCTGAGGAACCAATTCAATGCACTGGGAAGCAGGAATTGTATCTTTTGCTTCAAATTGCAAAAGAATTAAAAATGCCATAAGCATCTACTCAAACACCAGGAATCTCAAAGTACTATTACCTTCTTCACTGAGCTGTCATCAGATATTTATTAAACATCTGTTGTATTTCAAACCCCTTGCTGGTTTCTGCAAATGCAAAGATGAGTGACATATGATCTCAGGACACAACAGGTCTCTGACCAACGGAGAAAAGACACATGTAAACCATTATATAGTGAACTATGACAGAATGACACATAAAATGCTAGAGTTGGGCAGATGAAAGTATATTAAATAGTACTTGAGTTTGCATAGTGGAATGGAAAGGATGGTGAAAGATGACTTAACCGAGATTCTTTGATGAAGTATGTTGAAGAATTTTCCAAATGGATAAGGGAATGAACCTCTAGGCAGAGGAAATGGCTTTTATAGAGGTAGAAGACAGAGACTTTACTTTGGAACTGAAGTACATGGGCAGGTGTGCGAAAGTGATGCTGGAAAATAGCAGTGCTTTATTATGCTTGATCTTAAATGTTGTTGTAAGTTTGGGTTTTCCTAAAGGAAGTAAACAAGGACTCATTTTGGTTTTGTGGGTCCAATATGTGCCCAATTTCCTTGATGGTGGTAATTCTTTCCCAAAATGACTCAAAAGTCTACCATTGCACCTCAAAACTCTAACCATAACAGTTTATTCATTTGCTCATTTATTCATTCATGAAATAGTTAATAAGCATCTATTTTAAGCCAGACATCTTACTATGCACTAGGGGCAGGAAGATTTATAAGAAAGGGTTCCTGTGTTGACAGATTGTCAAGTGAGTTAACTACTTGAGCTGTAATAGCAAAGGCCAAGGGTGACCTCCTAATGCACAAACCCAATAGATTTTTTATATTGACCCTGCTCCAAACACAATTGGTATATAAAATAAAAAGAAGAAAATTAAGAATATATAGGTGTATTTAGACAAGGTATACATCTTCATAGACAGTAAAAGAAACAATAAAACAAAGTGATTAAGTAGACTAAAGACTGTTAAGATCTAAACATCTTCAAGGTTAAAATGACCCCTTTGGGGTAGATAGTTGGCACTGATCTCTTCTTAAAACAGGGACCTGAGGTGAGATTCCCCTTCTTAGAAGAGGAAGCTGAAAAAAGAAGACTGCAATATTTTTTACATCTATGGGTTTTATAAAGCTGTGTACCTACAAAGGGAGAGAGAAAGTTATTAGGGACAGTCCCCCAGCCAAATCTAAACTGTCCGCTGGGTGTGCAATATCTGCCATATTCCATGGGATAGAAGTCCTGCACTGCAAATACAAGGCTTGGTCCTGGATTGGGGGCCTCAAGGATAGACGTGGTAAAGACAAGTATAAACCTTTAGAAACAGAGAAGAGGAAGAAACAGGGAAAGAAAGACATTTTCTCAAGTGAGTCTGCATGCCAAGTTACTAAGACATATCTGGAAAGCTAATTTTAAGGAAGATGGCCAACAAAATCAACAATAAGGAAATGAAAATGAAAAAGAGGTAAATTTGATAACTTTAAAAAGTAGTCAAGATCATAAAAAATAGAGTGACAGCCATAAAACAAAAAGACATTATGAAATAAGGAGCAGAAATAAAATGGAGGAGATGACTGTATAGAAGAACAAGTTAGAAAATCTCGAAACAAATAATAGAGTCACTGACAGAAAACAGATTTACGAAACAGGATGGGCCCTATTCGGAGATAAAATTCATAATTAAGGGATGACATTAAGGAATTTGTACCACATGGTGGCAAGAGCTGAAATGGTATGAAACAATTTACGTCTCCTTCTACTGATGGATGTTAGTTGGTTTGGGCAGCTATCACAAAATATCATGGACTAGGTGGCTAATAAATAGCAGAAATTTATTATTCACAGTTCTGGAGGCTAGAAATCCAAGATGGGGATGTCAGCATGGCTGGATTCCTGTGAGAGTCCTCTTTCGGGCTGCAGACTGCTGTCTTCTTTGTAAGTCCTCACATGGCAGAATGGGCAAGGGAGGTCTTTTAGGTTGCTTCTATAAGGGTGCTAATCCCATTCCCAAGATTTGCCCTCATGATCTAATCACTTCCCAAAGGTGATTATACTTCCTAATACTATCACCTTGGGAGTTAGGTTTCAACACATGAATTCTGGGGGGACACAAACATTCAGACCATAGCAATGAACCATTTGGGTTATTCTCAGGTTTTGGTTATTATGAATGAAATCGTTGTGACATTTTTGTAGTCTTTTTGAAGACATACATGGTAATTTCTCTTGAGTAGGTACCTAGGAGTAGAATTGCTAGATTATAGGATAGGTTGTTGTTCATAAGAAACTGTCAAAAAATCTCTAAGAAGTTGTATGATTTCACACTTAACAGCAATGTGTGAAGAGTTCCTGTCATTCCACGACCTTGTTAACATTTGGTATCTTGGTCTTTTTAATTTTAGCCATTCTAATATGGGTGAATTGGCATCTCAAGATGATTTTAATTTGTATTTCTCCAATAGCTGATGATATTGAACTACAGTTTTGTATTCTTTTGGCCTATGGATGCCTTCTTTTGTGAAATGCCCCTGTCTTCTGTTCATTTATAAAAAATTAGGTGGTTGTTCTTATTTTCAAGTTATAGGAATTACTTGGGTTCTGAATTCAAGTTCTTTGTCAGATATGTGTATTATAAATGTTTTCTCCTAGCCTATGGCTTGTGTATTCATGTTTTTAACACTGTCCTTTGAATTGTTCCTTCCTATGGGACTTCCTGTGAATCTCAATTTGTCAACTTTTAATTTTAAGGCCAAGATTGCAAAGATATTCTCTTATGTCTTCTAGAAGAGAATACTTAACAGTCATATTCATGCCTGTTGTATATGGACAAGGGGATTCTTTATAGAGATTTACTATGTTAATTGGAAAAACCCTTTTTATATTTGCATGTATTATAGGGAGTTGATTATATATAGATGGGTGCATTTAAAATTTATTCCAATAGATCTTTAGGCTTAAATGGACATCTCTTTGTGTTTAATAATGTACTTCAGAATTTATTTTAAAAATTGTGTTATTGAGGTATAATTCATATACCATTTAATTCACCAATTTAAATCATATAATTTGATCTTTTCTAATAGCTAGAAAGTTGTACAACCATCACCACAATTAGTTTTAGAACATTTTCATCACCCCTGAAAAAGAAGGAGACTTGTACCCATTAGCAGTGACTTCCCACAATTCCTTGACCTTTGCCCAGTCCTGAGCAACCACTAATTTTCCTTCTGTCTCTGTAAATTTTTCTATTTTGGGTATTTCATATAAATGTAGTCATATAATATGTAATTTTTTGTGTCTTGTTTTTTTTTCACTTAGCTTAATGGGTTCATGTTTCATCCATGTTGTGTATATAAGTACTTCATTCCATTTTATGGCTGAATAAAATTTCATTAAATGGCATGCCATTTTCTGTTTATCCCTTCACTTGATGGAAATTTGGGTTGTTTCCACTTTTTGGCTATTATGAATTATGCTGCTATGAACTTTCATGTATGAGTTTTTGTGTGGGCATATGTTTTCATTTCTCTTGGATATATACTTAGGAATGGAATTTTAGGGTCACATGCTAATTCTCTGTTTAGCATTTTGAGGAATTGCCAGTCCATTTTTCCAAAGTGACTGGATTTGATTTACTATAAATTGATTTTACATCTATCCTCAAAAAGGATTTTGGTCAACTTGCTATAAACACTTGAGTTTGGCTTTGTGTTTCCTCTGAGTCTTCAAAATAATCACATTTCTTAGGTCACTCTTACATGTTCTGCAAAAACAAATGGTTAGAATAATTAGAGTTTTTTTTTCTTATCTTAGGGTAAATGCCAGAATTTGACTTTATTGACTTTAAATACAAGGTAGTGCTTTAGTTACTTGGGATTTTGCTAAATTTTCCTCTATTGTGTTCAACTGCCCTCAAGTGGAGAGAGTTAGCTTTATTCAAGTGAGAATTTTGGGCTGAAAGATGGTTAGTTGCCACAAACTTAATTCCTGTGAATTTCAGAGTTGAATATTATTCCTTGACAATGAGTGGGTTATTCAGGGATGTTCTTATGGTTCAATTTGCATGTGTGCTATTGTGCTTTATGAGAAGATATATAAAAAACTGGGTTTATTAGTAAGTCTGTTAAATACCTGAGATTTAACTCTCTTCACTGAGAGAGTCAGTGTGCTCTAGATTTCACACTCTGAGCAGTAAAGGGCATGTGTGAGAGCTTTCCCTGGCCTGAATGAAATCTGTGGGGAGAAGCGGCTGAGTAAGTAGTTATATGTGTTAAAAAGACTAGCTGCCCTATGCAATCTAGAAGGCTTTGAATCATTTGAAATAATTTTTCTTGATATACTACAGTAGTCTCTGGAGGTCCCAGCAGAGGTTTTAGGTGTGTCTTCTGGTGGAAGCGTGAGGGACTCTTCACTCTAGTCATAGAGGTTCTCTGACATGAGGCACCAGAGACCCAGTAACAGGTATCTTAGGCAGCTGCTAAAAGCCACCTGGGGTGACTGCCAACAATGAGGAGCAGCGATGGAAACAACTAGCATCCAGAGAGAACATTCTCTGGGAAATTCCTCCAGAGTCATTGCCCTCAGTATCTTCCCTGGGGATAAGCATATTAAGTATCAATTTGGAGAGAACTTATTTTTCTCAGTTTCTGCCAACTGAGCATGAGTCATTTAAGGGAAAAGGTGGTGGGATACTCTTTGCGGTTGCCAACCTGTCTTTTATTTTATTTCTTGTCTTTTATTATGTACTGAGAAGAAAGAGTTAATAATTTCTATCCAAGAAACATGGATGGGGGCGCCTGGGTGGCTCAGTCGTTGGGCGACTGTCTTCGGCTCGGGTCATGGTCCCGGAGTCCTGGGATCGAGCCCCGCATCGGGCTCCCTGCTCTGTGGGAGGCCTGCTTCTCCCGCTACCATTCCCTCTGCTTGTGTTCCCTCTCTCGCTGTGTTTCTCTCTGTCAAATAAATAAAATCTTTAAAAAAAAAAAAAAAAAAAAAAAAAAAAAAAGAAACATGGATGGATGCTAGTCTTTCCAGCGGAACCTGGTATTGGTAACAAGCTTTCTGATTTTGGGTGATAATGTTGTCCAAGGGAAAAAGATCGCATAAAAAATAAAGCTTCTGTATTAAAACTCTAGAACTAATTTAAAATATTTCAGAAAATATACAACAAAAATTCAGAAAACAAAGCACAGAAATTTCTCACACTTATAAGTATTTTTGCTCTACATTTGATTGATATGTCTGCCATATGACAGTTTCTTCTAACATTTTGTCTAGCCATGTTGCTGCTAAAAATGGTTTTTCTTTATAATGAAGGTAAGGAGCTTTCTGCTAAAAAGCATTACTGCCTCATATTATAATTAACAGGAGGAATATGAGATTTGGAGTTAGTCAACTCTGAGCTGGAATTCCATTTCAAGACATAATCATTTTGGAGTTCTGACAAGATACTTATCTTCTCTAAACCACCTTCTCTCAGCTATTAAACATGGGCAATATCTATCCTGGGAACATTTCATCTGATGGAGTTGAGCATGGTATTTGGGTGGCCATGAGTTTTGCTTGTTTCTCCTCCAGGATCAGCAGCCAAGAGGACGGTTTTTTATATTCCATATTTGTTTAGAACAGTGGTCCTCAATTTGAGATGACTTTGCTCTGGAGGGTATAGTTGGCAATGCCTGGAGACATTTTTGGTTCTTACAAGTTGAGATGAGTGCAACTGTCCTACTGGTATCTAGTGCGTGTGGGCCAGGGCTGAGGCTACGCATCCTGCACAGGGTGGCTTCCCTGCTCCTCCCAGCAAAGACTTATGGCCCCAGAAGTCAACAGTAACGAACCAAGAAACCCTGGGTGGAGGATGGGAAAGAATGATGCTTCCACTAGAAGTGCTGCACAAAGGGGAAAAAAATATTGCTGTCTGTGGCAAAATATTCCTCTTCTTAAGGGATTATGGTGAGGAAGAAGAGGACATTGTAATATTTAAGTGATTAAGCTGCTTGAGCAAGAGGAACATTGTTAACATATAAGAATGTATTATATATTTATTGAAAGGAATATTTTGAAAAGGTGCTTATCTGAAAGGAAGCCGAACACTGTGGATATTCTTATGAGCAGGAAAAACAAGACAAAAAAAGAAAAAAAAAAGGACAGGGGTGCCTGGGTGGCTCAGTTAGTTAAGCGACTGCTTTTGGCTCAGATCATGATCCTGGGAGTCTCAGGATTGAGTCCCGCATCAGGCTCCCTGCTTGGCAGGGAGTCTGATTCTCCCTCTGACCCTCTCCCCTCTCGTGCTCTCTCACACACTCTCTCTCTTCAAAACAAAACAAAACAAAACAAAACAAAAAACAAAACAAAACAACAAAAACATAGAAGCCACGCATGACTGGGTTCCACTCCCACCTCTAATACTATCTATATGACCTGGAAGAAGTGACGAACCCCCTGAGCCTTGATTCCTTTAACTATAAAGTAGAAATAGTAGCACCTGCCTCAGAGGATTATGAATTTGGAATTTATATTAGGATTAATGAGGTGATAAAGAGTTTAGAACATCATACCAGATCAAACAATGTCAATTCTTTCCCATGATAAAGTTTGGAAATTGGATTTGGTGAATACTGTTTTTTAATTAGAAAAATTTTTATTCTGGGAAGAACATGGCAGAGGGTAGCAGAACCAGGTATAAAAATTCTATATCAGTTATTTAGATTGAAATAATTAATTTTACTGGTTTATTTGTGTGATTTTTAAAAAAAATATTTTATTTATTTGACAGAGAGAGAGATCACAAGCAGTCAGAGAGGCAGGCAGAGAGAGAAGGGGAAGCAGGCTCCTCACTGAGCAGAGAGCCTGATGCGGTGCTCGATCCCAAGACCCTGAGATCATGACCTGAGCCGAAGGCAGAGGCTTTAACACACTGAGCCACCCAGGTACCCCGGTAAAGATTTTAAAAAAGGAACAAATTTTATTCAGTAAAGAGTAGATCTCCTATTGGATTTTTGTTGTTGTTCTTGTTGTTTGTTGTTTGTTTTTAACCCTTTCCTAATTTCTTCCCAGAGGAAATTGCTGTTTTCAGAGAGGGGATCCAAGATATTGAGGTCAAAACAGTCTTTAAAAGGTCCTTCGGCCAAGGTTAAAAGAAATTCAGACTAGGGAAAGCCCAGTTTTACATGTACAGATCTCAGGGTGTAAAACTGACAATCCTGGACAAGACCTGTGATAAAGACAAAATATTAAGAACATTTATAAAAGATAGCATTAGGGCATCAGCTTAGTTTTTTGAGGGAAAATGAACTTAGAGGCCAAAGTGATGTTCAGAAGTCAAAAGAATTCTGTGTTCCAAAAAGAGAGAATGTTACCAACAGTTAGGCTGAAGATGTAGCATAAATAGATCAGGAAGAAGGTACCCTGAGAGTCAGGGTTTATTCCAAATGGAATAAATGGATGAATATGAAGGGAAATGTTAAGGATGTTGTGCATTTGCTAAGCCAGCTGAGGAGCATAAGAATATATTTGGGATTTATCTTAAGACTACATAACACGTATCTTAAAATCTCTTTGGATTATACTGATGTTGAACTGACTGTGACTGGGCAGCAGTTGCCAGAGCAGGGAAAGTGACGGAAAGGGAGAAAGCATGCATCTCAGAATTGGGTAAAAAGCCTCCCTCTTTTATGGCCAAGGCTGAAAGCAAGGAAAAGTAATCTGATACACATAAAAGATGGGAATGGGGTAACCTCTCCAACCAGCCCTAACTTGACAAACTGGAGGACTTTTGACCTAATAGTATAGGAGAACCTACATGGATTTGTGAGAGTGTCGCTATTAGATTCCTATTAAGTGTAATCAGGTATTGAACCTGATTTGTATATTCTGGTTGTGAGAAGCAATTTAACTCCTCTGAACCTCAGTTTTCATCTATCTAATCTTTGCTAGTCTTTATGCAAAAGCACAGTTTATCATTTTTTATTTTCAGGACATTTCCCTCTAGCCACGTATATAAAAGCCATTTCTAAATAAATTTTATTTAGAAAAGCCTACCTAGTCTCTAGACAAATGATGTTTCCCTTTCATCATCCAGGCTTAAAATCTGTTATTTTCATTCTTCTTGTTTCTTAAACTCTCTCTTTCCTCCAAATGCAATTTTAGGCCTTTCTTCATAACATATTTCTCATTCATTACCACAATTGCTCTCCTACATCCTAAGGCAAACCCTTACACCTTCCAGGCTTGAACTATCTTAATTATCCTCTTGTTGGTATTCCTGCCTGCCTTCATATCTTTCCCCTCTGGTTAATGATCTACACTGGTATTTTGCACCTAATTACCCACATTATTCCTTTTCCATGAAATATGTTTCCTCGATTTTTGTTCTGCTGGTAATATTCTTCAGCTTTTCTCCACATCTTGGTAGACTCCCTGACCTCTCCAGGCAGATCTGATCACTGCCTCCCATATTTTACCCTACTATTAATTCTGGAATCCTGGGGATGTAGTGGTAAGGTGTAAACCCATATTTTGTACTATATGCATGCTACTATGCTGTACTTTATATCCCTAAAACCTAGATGGTATTTCTCATGTGGTGCCGTAGTTATTTTTTAAATCTATTTCCTACACTTATCTGTGAGCCCCTTGAGGATAAGGGTCATGTATCTTCAACCTGGTATTCCAAGATCATGTTACAGAAAACTATATGTACATGATCAAAGGTTAAATGAACCAGTGTAAGAATGATGCCCTCTATATTCAAAGTAATGACTATCCATTTTTACATGATGAAATTCTGATACTCAAGGTACCCAATTTGCTTAACGCTGTTTTCCTATATAAATCTGATTTGAGTGTGGGGGAGAAATTTTTTCAACCGACTTCTGAGATTTCTTAACAAGGAAAAGAATATTCATTAGTTTAACACTCCTGGGCCCTACACCTGTTCTTTCCTACGAGAAGTGGAGGGAGGAATTCTCGTGGGTAGTTTTGGAAATAGGAATGAGCACAGGTAGCTGAGGCTGTCCCTTCTCTTTTATTTTTGGGTGTTATCTGTTTATTGGGAACACGTTCTGGTTTGCTTCTTATGTCATGTAACCAGGCTTGTGGTTGTTCAGTGCTGCTTGTGACTGGCTAGGTAAATCTATCTAATATGTGTATATGGAATTTATAGGCACTTTAAAATTTAAATCTGTTTACATTGACTTCATATATTTTCATTTTCCATGGACATTCCTGTTTCCATCTGCATGTTTAAATATTAAATTTGAGAAATAATTCTAATTACTTTAAATGAGAATAAGAAAAACTTTAAAAAATTATTATATCTATGTGATAGCCTCATTAACGTTTTACAAAAATAATTTTTTTTAAATTAATTTTTATTAACATATAATGTATTATTTGCCCCAGGGTACATGTCTGTGAATCATCAGGCTTACATATTTCACAGTACTTAACAGAACATACCCTCCCAATGTCTACAACCCAGCCACCCTATCCCTACCCCCCCACCTCCCAGCCACCCTCAGTTCGTTTCGTGAGTCTAGGAGTCTCTTATGGTTTGTCTCCCTCCCCATCCCTTCCTGTTTCATTTCTCTCCCCCACTCCCCCCAAACTCCCTCCTTGCTTCTCAAATTCTTCATATCCAGAGAGATCATGTGATACTTGTCTTTCTCTGACTGACTTATTTCGCTTAGCATACCCTCCAGTTCCATCCACGTCGTTGCAAATGGCCAGATTTTGTTTCTCTTGATGGCTGCATAGTATTCCATTGCATATATAGCACGTGTGTGTTGGTCATTTGGATGTCCTCTTTGCAGAAATGTCTGTTCACGTCTTCTGCCCATTTCTTGATTGGATTATTTGTTCTTTGGGTGTTGAGTTTGAGAAGTTCTTTATAGATTTTGGATTGCCAACACCATTTGTTGAAGACACTGTCTTTTTCCACTGGATATTCTTTCCTGCCTTTTTGGGATGGAATGTTCTGAATATATCTGTGATGTCCATCTGGTCCAGTGTGTCATTTAGAAGCTTTATTTCCTTGTTGATCTTTTGCTTAGATGATCTGTCCATTTCGGTGAGGGGGTATTAAAGTCCCCTACTATT
>CM053604.1:131309699-131368650 GCA_028646535.1 Procyon lotor | reverse complement strand
ACACACACACACACACACACACACACACACACACACGGCATTACCGACAACAATACCAGGGCTGTGGTCATTCAGAAGATGGCTTCTCATCCTATATAGAGAGGACAGTTGCCTAGAAAAGTGTTATAAGAGGAGCCTGGATGGACAGTTCAATTGTGACTGATAAACTTCCCCTAAATCTTCCCATTTTCACCACCATCAGGAGGCATGTGAGGTTTCTGATCTCAAGAACTACAGCTTGCTTGGTGACCTAGAGCATAGCCAGTGCTTTGATTTCTTGCCAGTTCCTATGGAGCAGAGCATTTTGGATGAGATGATTCTTTGTTGTTAGGGACCATTCTATACTTTGTGGAATGTTTAGCAGCATCCCTGGATGCCAGTAGCTGCCCCCACCCCCCAACTGTAGCAACTAAAATTATCTCCAGACATGCCCAAATCACCTGTGTTTGAGAACCACTGTTCTAGAGTATAAATTCTTTACTATAGTCTGAAATACCTTCCAGGCTGTAATATAGAAAATGAAAGCATCCAACATTCTGTGTAAGTGATAGGTCACCCAAGGAAGGTGTGATACAAGAGATGTGATGTAGGATATGACCAAAGTTGAAGACAGCAGGCAAATGAATTTTGGACAGTTGGCTCTTAGAAATTTTACTTACATTTTCTTTTTGAATTAAACCTTGGCAAATGTCACTAACATTTAAGACTTTGCTCTGGAAAACTGCTACTGAATATATTCTGGTAGCAGCTTTCTATTTTATCTAAAATATTGCTTTTCATCTTTCTTTATACATCCTATTTCCCAAGCACTTAATCACATTTATTGCTCACTTTTGAACTGCCTCCATGTTGGCATGTCTGGGTAAAGTCTCAGGATGCTGATAAAGAAAAGGTTGAAAAAGAGTGAGGATATCGGAGGGATTCCTGAACTAGAGTAAGATATCAGAAAATTTTACTAATAAGTGCTACAGAGAAGTAAAGGATTTGCAAGGAAGGAAGATTAAATTTTGACTGAGGGACCTTCTTGTGTCACATCTTGAACTTTAGTAAGGTGAAGTAGTGTGCCATTGTGACTTAAAAGTTTTGAGAATTAGTGATGAAAAAATCTACAAAATACTATAAAATTAATATGCGCCAATAGACAGTAAGATAGGGAAAATATCATTCTGCTGCACACTTACTTATTATCCTGATTTTTCTTTTAATCAGAGTTTTATTTAGGTTTTGGAGTGAAAGAATCCTATAAATCTTTCATTCTCAGGGAAATGAAGTTTCATGATAGATGCACTTCCTCTACTCCCTGAAACTTGATTCAGCTGTTCCAAGGTTTATTTGCTGTTTACTGTGGCACTGTTTTATGATGTCACACTCACAAAGCCTCTTTGTTTTTAATAATTTGGATGATTTATAGGTTTGGGTATGAAAAGCTCAGTGTCATCATGTTATCTGATTCCCAAACTTATCTTTTCCCTCTGAGTCGGGATTTGTGCCTATAATTAATTCAGCAACTGTAACTGCAAAATGTTTGCCCTATAATGAGTTCCCAGGTGACATGAAAACCTCATCTCTCAGGTAGGATGAAAATTGGCATGTCTTCACCACAGAGCTAATGTAATAACAAGATTCAATCCATAGTTACATCAGGGTAGCTGATCAAGTCCCAACAGTACATGTTAAAATGAGACTGTTCTCATACCGTTTGCTCCTTTCAGCTGAAAAATGGGAAAGTGATTTTGGCCTTTTATTATCCTCTGTGTGCTGTCACCTGTCTCACCCTAGAGCAGTTTTCTGCACTAGGGACTTCACTTGTTTAGCATTTCATATATCATGTCTTATCTAAGCATCCAGTGCCTAAAACTTCTGCCGCCGTGGCCAAGCAGGTGTGTGGAAGAAATACTTCAACAGCTCCTAAATGATTAAGCACTGAAGGTTGAGGATTTTTTTTTTTTGTCCTTTCATTCTATTTTGTTTCATTTTGCTTTGCTTTGTTTTATTTTATTTTATTTATTTTTAGCAAAGATTAGCTGAGATCATTTGCCTACCAGATGTGTCTTCAATGCTTTATTATAAGGCATTTCTATTATTTTTCCTTGACATTATTATTGATGTTTTCTGTGAAGGTACTTTTTAGAAGTGATGCTGAGAAAGCATCTGGTTAAGTTAGCTAGTCTGGTTCAAGAGGTGATTCTAAGGCTCATTAACTCAGCACTCCCATCATCCAATAATGGGCACCCTAGAGTAACTGCTCAGGAAATGAACACAGTGCTTCCTGCCTAGTGTGTTTATGGAGAAATGTTTTAAAATCAAACCATGAAGAGATTGTTTAAAAAGTATTCTTGTTTACCTGCTATTTGCATAATCTAGGGTTTTTATAAATGCTTTGGGTACTGAGAAAATAAAGTTGTTATGTATCCTATATACATTACTCACCAAAACATTTTAAGGAAAAGCTTAACTGTAAAACAGAATGACTCATTTCACAGAGGAATAGGCTGACGTTTTAGTGACTTGTCATAAATAGTGCAGTGGGGCTAAGTAAACTGAGTTTAATGATGAGTTTTACAAGGTAGTTTGTTCCTTCTTCTTCTTGGGCTCAATGACCTTTTCCCAAGAGAGGGGTATTTATGGGGAAATCTACATCTCTCTTTTATATTCTTGTGAACCTTTAGCTCTCTAACTAGAAGCAGAAGAGACAAGAGGGAATAAAACAAAAAAATTCAAAAAAGAGAGAGACAGAGAATGGCTTTACCAAGTCAAAGAAACTAACAGTATCCAGAAGACAGCTTTTCATCTTGGGGGAAAAATTAGAATCAAAATTTTGGAACTGAGGGGGTCATTAGCAATCAACCAATGTAATGAAGAGTCCTGATTCTCCCCCACATCGCTATTGCTCACAAGAAATGTTACCACTGTCCTTACTATTGCTTGGCCAAAGCCCTATTGTCTTCCTTGTCTGCCCTTTTTCTTCACTTCCCCCATGCTGCCCTACCCTCCCACACCATCTCCCATGGCTACTGGTAGTCATTTCAATCCATTGACTTTCAAAGTATAGCCCATCTCTTTATCTTAACTAAATACCCTTTTCCTGACCACCAACATCTTTTTTTTGGACTACCAAAAATCGCCTTCTAACTAGTCCTGCTTCTAATCTTCCCCTCAGTGCATCCTCTATAGTTTAGCAAAAGGAATCTATAAAGTGCATTCTTATCATGTCACTACCCTGCATGAAACAGTAAAATGATTTCTCAGAGCACCTAGAATAAGGATCTCAAGTGAATTTTAAGCATCAGAAAATTTTATATTATCCTATAATGGTTTAGACTCTATGGAATATGTATGTGTGAATATATACACAAACAACGTTCATGCCATAGATGGGATGGCTTAAGAGTACACTACTCATGGAACATCTAATTATCCCAACGTTTTCTATTTCCCAGATATTTTCTAGAAATGAGAATTTAGTAAAATATGCTAGTGAACAGAAATCTTAAAAATGTTTCTTGTAGTCTAAGGTGAGCCTTTCTTAAGTTTTCTTGATCTCAGCAAATAGATGCTTATTCTTCTGGTCATTTGAATATTCATTTGAATTTGGAGAGACCTGGCTGTGTCAGGCATTTTGCTAGAAATTGGGATAAAAGAGATACTCCTGGAGTGCAGGGAGTCTGATGTCCAATGTGGGCAGAGCTACAAAAAGTAAGTCCTCAGATTTCTGTTCAATCTTAGACTTCAATTCTTCTTACAACATAGCAATGATGATAAAAATAATAGTATTCATAATAGTATCAGTTAACATTTTTATAGCTGTTTCATCAGTGGCATTATATTGAGGCCATTATATGCATTATCCCACCCGCTCTTATGGTCACTCGTGAGGTAGGTCATTATTCCCTATGAGAACTTTAGCTTCAAGAAGTGTGTTGGCCAATGTTGCATAGGTAGAAGGTGCCAGAGAGCAGTTTTATCACAAGTTTTTTATTTTCTAGAGCCTGACTTTAAACCATCATATCATGGCAGGGGAGAATGAGAAGATAGGGAAAGTGATGATAATGATCCGCATCTATACTTCTTATAATATTGCTGTAATATTGTCTATATTATGATAGTTATTCAAAATAAAATAGGCCATTTCATTTAAGGCAAAAATACAAACTGAAATGATTATCTCAAAGAAGTTTTCCCTTGAGAAAGATGAATTTTTCTGTCAGCTCACATGCACTTCACTCTGGTCATCATAACCTAGAAACATGACAGATACTGAAAATAAGGCATCATTCGGCTTGCTAGCAAAGTAGAAATGAAATCTCTCGGGTTATTATAAAACATACCCGTATAGAGATTTCTCCTCTGTAAGCAGTAAAGAAAGTAGCAAAATAGGAAGCTCTGCTTTAAGACTTTCCTGAAAGGAACTTTTATTGGATGAGGCTGCAATATCTTTAATGTGAATTACATTTTACCCCAAACTTAGGACAGGGAAAACACCTATTCCAAGCATCTTGTTTATTTGTGCAGTAATAGGCAAGCCTATTCCGTGGGATGGAAAAGCATAGTGTGTGCCTTGCTGTGTAGAGCACTGGTTGCTGTCTATGGAGAGAATCCAGGAGTGTCGTTGAGAACTTACACATGGTTCCTAAACCTTAGGATTACTGACATTTGGGATTGGACAATTCTTCTTTCTTTCTTTCTTTCTTTCTTTCTTTCTTTCTTTCTTTCTTTCTTTCTTTCTTTCTTTCTTCCTTCCTTCCTTCCTTCCTTCCTTCCTTCCTTCCTTCCTTCCTTCCTTCCTTCCTTCCTTCCTTCCTTCCTTCCTTCCTTCCTTCCTTTTTTTCTGGAACGATCCTGTGCACTGTAGGATGTTTGTCAGCATTCCTGACCTCTACCAACGAGATGTCCCTTCCTGGCCCTCTATCTCAACCAGGTGATAACCATATGTGTTGACAGACATTGAGATCAGCTGAGTTACACTGATTTGTAGACTTATCATGGAAGTCACAGAGTCACTTCAAGCACATTCCTTGTGGCTTCTGTTTCTGACACTGATTTTGAATGTTCTGAAACAGTCTGAAAAAAAAAAGCTGAAGTGCACAAGTGAGAAGACTGTGCATTATTTGCATGAGAATTTTCTCATAAG
Source organism: Procyon lotor (assembly GCA_028646535.1). NCBI lineage: Eukaryota > Metazoa > Chordata > Mammalia > Carnivora > Procyonidae > Procyon > Procyon lotor. The sequence continues at coordinate 131,363,519 of CM053604.1, read as the reverse complement.
GGAACAGGAGATATACACTATAAGCCTCAGTGGCATAGACGAAGAGGATGAGTTGGCTCTTTTACCATAAATTGATCCCTAAATGCTTGAAATTTAAGCAGGGATTATTCTAGTTACATAGAATTATCCATGAAGGCCATAATCAGGTATATATTTTAAATCAATTTACATGTCAGTACACTAAAACCTTATTGACTGACATTATATTTATTTATTCATTCATTTTAAAGATTTTTTGAAAGATTTTATTTATTTATTTGACAGAGAGAGAGATCACAAGTAAGCAGAGAGGCAGGCAGAGAGAGAGGAGGAAGCAGGTGTGGGGCTCGATCCCAGGACCCTGAGACCATGACCCGAGCCAAAAGCAGAAGCTTAACCCATTGAGCCACCCAGGCGCCCCGACTGACATTATATTTAAAACAAAAGTAAGCCAAAGCAATTACTGCTTCCCAGGTAACCAGATGCCAACTTCTACTCTTGTAAAAATATTGAGTAATCTCAAATTGAAAAATTGAAATTCTGAGGTGCCTGAGGGGCTCAGTGGGTTAAAGCCTCTGCCTTCGGCTCAGGGCATGATCTCAGGATCATGGGATCGAGCCCCACATCAGGGTCTCTGTTCAGCAGGGAGCCTGCTTCCCCCTCTTGTTTTGCCTGCCTTTCTACCTACCTGTGATCTCTCTCTGTCAAATAAATAAGATTTTTTAAAAAAAAAGAGAAAAATTGAAATTCTATTTGCTCTTGGTTTTAACAGGTTTAGGTATCAATTTTATATGCTTTATCATTATTTATTAGAATTTCATATTAGTCCACTTGGGGTTTTTAATGTGATAACCATTTCAGATCCTGTTGAGTTTCAGCATATGTATATTTCAAAGCATTATTTGCCTCCTGAGAAGTCTTTTCATTTTAAGTGGCTTTGGAGACGAAGTGGGGAAGCAACGAAGCTGACCATGTTCTATGAAATCCTTAGCACCCAGCAGCCCTAGAAAGTCTTTTAACAGATGGGGAAAAAAAGAAGTCATATTAAACACTTACTATTCTCTGATTCTCACAAGAGTTCTAAAAAAAAAAGTATGTTAGAATAGGTGGAGCACAGAGGGTTTTTACTGTAGTCAAACTACTCTGTATGCTGCTATAATGGTGGATACATGTCATTACACATTTTTTCAAACCCACAGAATAAACCGTATCAAGTAAACCCTTATGTAAACTATAGGCTTTGAGTGATAATGATGTGTCAAGATAGGTTCACCAGTTGAAACAACTGGATCATTCTGGTGGGGGAATGTTGATAGTGGGGGAGGTTATGCGTTTGTGGGAGCAGCAGGGAGTATATGGGAAATCTCTGTACCTTCTGCTCAGTTTTTCTGTGAACATAAAACTGATCTAAAAAAGTCTATTTTATAAAGTATGTTAGTTCATTCATTTCAGATAGTTCAGGAAGGATTTTAATAGGATAGATATCTTTTTTTTTTTTTAAAAAAAGATTTTACTTATCTGACAGAGAGAGAGAGATCACAAGCAGGTTGAGAAGCAGGCAGAGAGAAAGGGACGCAGACTCCCCACTGAGCAGAGAGCCCAATGTGGGGCTGTATTCCAGGACCCTGAGATCATGACATGAGCTGAAGGCAGAAGCTTTAACCCACTGAGGCACGCAGGCGCCCTGATACTTTTTTGATTAAATAATTCATAAATGACGTACTTTTGGTCCAAAGGATCCAAACTACACATTTTAATCTAGTCTTTCCAATCTCAAAATTCAATTTATGTGGCAGGTAACATGACTTTTTATTTATCTTTTTCAATATAATTTTTTGATTCAACTACAGGTAAAAAATGAATTTCTTTAGGTTTTGAAGTTTCTACCAGAGATTATCTGGGAGTTAATTCATTTTATACAAATAACTGATTTTGTCAATCACATTTGGTGTGGCCAAGCTTCATGGGAATAAAATTAACATATGAAGGCTGTAATTACCAGACTTTATTGACTCTGTTTCAGTCTTCAAAAGTAGCTAAAATCAGGGGCATCTGGGTGGCTCACGATCTCAGGGTCCAGGGATTGAACCCTACATGAGGTTCTATACTCAATGGGCAGTCTGCCTGGGATTCTCTCTCCTTCTCCTTCTCCCCTTCTACTCCCCCCCCCCCGCCCATGCTCACTGTCTCACTCTCAAACAAATAAATCTTTTTTAGAAAGTAACTGAAATCCTCCCACAAACCTTCTGAAAAGTCCCATTCAAGTTTATGATATATTTTGGAAAATCATGGTAGATTTTAGGCTTCCAATCCCATTTTAGTTCTGTCATTGAAATTTACATACCCATAGTTAACTGTTTAGATTATTTAACTTATAATTTCTGAGACTTTAGGAATTTCATTCACTGGTGTTTGAAATAGTTAATTATGTCATTATATGGTTAATGGCTGCAACAACCCTTTGCTAGTGATTTCTGTTAACATTCTATTTTTAACAGGACCTCATTCTTCAAAACTGAATTCACCAATGTTCTCCCCTCAAAGTTAACTCCCTTTTCAAGTATGTTTTGGCTGTAGTATCACTAGTTTGAAACCTCTGAAACCTTATCTATTAATTGTCTTCGAGGTTTTTTTTCTCCTTCATTACCTATACTCAATGTTACTGAGTCCTGCCAATTTTACATTCAAGTCCCTTTCAGATAATTAAAACAACAACAGAACTATTCTTCCTCAGGCCTTGTTCTAATTCAGGCACTCTTTCTATTGCCTTTTAATTAATCTCCTGATTTATATTCTTTCCTCAATTAGACTAATACTGCATACCGTTGGCAGATGTGTTTCTCTAAGTACCTACATTCATACTATCACTATGCTTCTAAAACTTTCAGTCATTCCCCATTATATACAAGATAAAATCTAAATCCTTTAGTATAACACTCAAAGCCTATCATAATCTGTCATTTGCTACCTTCTCACACACATTTCCCCAAATATTGAACAGAACTAACATTTCATTCCCACTAGGTGAAATTTTTTTGCTATTCGTAAAACACATCATGCTGTCTACTTTCAATAGAAATTGACCTCTCATCTCAGACATTGATTTTTTAATTCTTTTGAAAAATTGGCAAATATCATGATCTCTTAACTATTTCAGGTCACTAAATTTGTTAAACATCTTTTATGTAGGGGAGTTGTGGAAATTTCAAAAGTAATTTATTATGTGGCTTCCTCACAGGGCTTTTAGTATAGTTGGGATAGCAAGGAAATATAGAATTAAGTGCTAAATTGTCTGCTTCAGTCTGTAAATTGTCAGTAATTGAAACCCTAAGCATCTATTATGTGTTTATGTATTGTATGTGCTTCTTTTTGTTTGTTTTAATTATATTTTAAGCTCCTAAAAGGATAGGTATTGACTTCTGTGTGTATGAATATGTATTTTTGCATTTCTTCATTATGTTAGGTGCTTGAGGAAAATATTTTGCATGAACTTACAGAGTTGGAAAGGATGGTATTTTTTTCTTGTCAAATAGCTTAGGCAAATCAGAAATCCTTACTGGTGAGAAGCAACGCCTTTGAGCATGGTTAGTAACTACAAATGCCTGTGGAAACCAGGCAGGTCAGGTAAAGGAATGAGTTGGGCAGTTGGAGAGGTAAAGGCTGGATCTAACTGGAGAGCTCTTGCTTTTTCCAAAAGAGGCAGCTGCTGCTCAGCAGTGCCTATTGCTACCACATGGGGTTTCACGTCTACTGTTGCCCGATCTAATTTTTCAAGACAAGATGGAAGTTTGAATTTTTATGTGAAATAACCAGTATTTCCCCCCCTAGAATTTGACAGGGAAAATTCTATACCCACTAAGGCTGAATTTGTTCTGCAGGCTACAATCCTAGTTTGTAATCTTGGCCCTAGATAGATTTTGGTTGTTGATGTATCATTATAGCAGAAGTTTCTCATGTGACTCTCAGTATTGGTAGTTGGTCAATTAGTTAGGAAAGTCAGTTGATGTGGCAAATCAACACAGATGATTGACCTGTATTATAAAATTCTTAGAATAATGCAAGATGATGCATGGGTCAAGCATGTTACGTTAACTTAGAACATATAAGTTAAGTTCCTTCACCAATCATTTCAGATTGGGGCAAAGGCTTTTTTTCTGGGCATGAGTTTAGTGACTGGATTGCTGGATTCTTTTTCCTGTGTAGACCGTATACATTGTCTGTCATTCCCAGTTTCCATTTTCTTAAAGCAGAGGGAGAAGTGTATACAATTGCCAGATAGACTGAGCGCCCAATCCTGAATTTCTGTGACTTTCTTCGAACTTGTGCATTGCCTTGTCCTCAAATGAGACTATATTATTTTTAGTGACTCACCTTTAACCGAAGCATTAACCAAAGCATTTAAATGTATTTTCTTAGAAGCAATTTTATTTTCATACCCTTGTTTCATCAGCTTAGATCATATTTAGTTAATCTATACAATTACAATGTAAAACAAAACTAGCATAAACGAGTTTGGGAGCAAATAAAACTGACTCCTGGCAACTATTTAGTTCAGCAGATGGGAGCACGAGTGCACAGGAGTATGAAGATTACCCTTCTGTCACAAAATTCAGCGTGTCATGGACAGAAATTGGCACATTTCAAGAGAAGACTCGAGAGCATGGATTAACCCACTCACTTGATTAAGTGAAGGTCAGTTAAGTGAAATGCGTGGTATAGAATTATAGCTCATTGTGCTGATCTGTAGTATTTGTCGACACTGTGAAACACTTAGGATAGTACAGCATCACCTACTATCTGTGAATCCCAGGGTAACACTCCAGGTAAACACTCTGTGAGTTACATAGGCTTTAATATGCTTTTGGTGACCCTCATGGAGAGGTGGGAGGCCAGGGAATAATTTTAATCCTATGTATAATATATGTGCTTCTGAGGAGGTTGTTTTGAGTAGAAATAATTTTTCTGTTAGGAGAACTAAAATATTTTAGTGCAGGTTTGCTTTATGCAAGTATTTAGAACCATGATTTAGAAAGATATTATGTGATATTATAAGAGCAAGAGAAGAGGCTGTTTCAAATTCAAGTTGCTTCTCTAAGAAACAAAAATTTGTTTTTTCTCCTGTAAGTACCATTCCATTTTTTTTTCTCTTCTCAGAGCAATTATTTATGCACATAAAATCGTTGTTCATGGGGGCCTGGGTGGCTAATTTGGTTAAGCCTCTGACTCTGGGTTTCAGCTTGGGTCATGATCTCAGTCATGAGATGGAGCCCTGTTGGGCTCTACACTCAGCAGGGAGTCTACTTGAGATTCTCTTTCTCCCTCTCCCTCCTGCTCTGTCCCTCCCTTATTCTCTCTCTCAAATACATAAATAAGGAAAATATTTTTGAAAAGTCAAATTCAGATAAGAATTCAGATTTTATTGGTTCTTGTAGAGTAGTTCATGTTGTTTGTGGAAATCTAAAAAATGTCCTATGCACTTCTTTCCTCCATGCTCATTATTTTGTTTACTTATTTATATTAGTTTTTATTGAATTATAATTAACATACAGTATTATATTAGCTTCTGGTATACAGCGTAATGATTTAACAATTCTTTTTTTTTTTTTAAGATTTTATTTATCCATTTGACAGAGAGAGAGATCACAAGTAGGCAGAGAGGCAGGTAGAGAGAGAGAGGGAAGCAGGCTCCCTTCTGAGCAGAGAGCCTGATGTGGGGTTCGATCCCAGGACCCTGAGATCATGACCTGAGCTGAAGGCAGAGGCTTTAACCCACTGAGCCACCCAGGTGCCCCTGATTCAACAAGTCTATGTATCAATCAGTTCTCACCATGAGAAGTGTTGTCACCATCTATTACAGAACAATGTTATTACAATATTTTTGACTAAGTTCTCTATGCTGTACTTTCATCTTCAGGGCTTATTTTTAACTGGAAGTTTGTACCTCTTAATCCCTCTTTTCTCTTTCATATACCCCCCCCCACCCACTTCCCTTGCTAGAGGATGTATTAGCTGTCCAGTTTTCCCAGCACCATTTATTGAAGAGACCGTCTTTTCCTCATTGTATATTCTTTTTTTATTTTTTATTTTGTAAATTTATTTATTTTATTAAAAATTTTTTATTATGTTATATTAGTCACCATATAGACAACATTAGTTTTTGAGGTAGCGTTCCATGATTCACTGTTTACATGTAACGCCCAGTGCTCCATGCAATGGGTGCCCTCCTTAATACCCATCACCAGGCTCACCCATCCCCCCTCCCTTCTAAAACCTTCAGTTTGTTTCCCAGAGTTTGTAGTCTCTCATGGTTCATTTCCCACTCCAATTTCCTCCCCTTCATTTTTCCCTTCCTTCTTGAATGTCCTCCATGCTATTCCTTATATTTCACAAATAAATGAAACCATATGATAATTGACTTTCTCTGCTTGACTTATTTCACTTAGGAGAATCTCCTCCAGTCCCATCCATGTTGATGCAAAAGTTGGGTATTTATCCTTTCTGATGGCTGAGTAATAGTCCATTGAATATATGGACCACATCTTCTTTATCCATTTGTCTGTTGAATGGCGTCTCGGCTCTTTCCACAGTTTGGCTCTTGTGGACATTGCTGCTATGAACATTGGGGTGCATATGGCCCTTGTCTTCACTACATCTTTGGGGTAAATACCTAGTAGTGCAATTGTTGGGTTATAGGGTAGCTCTATTTTTAAATTTTTGAGGAACCATGTGCTCGCTTCGGCAGCACATATACTAAATTTTTGAGGAACCTCACACTGTTTTCCAAAGAGGCTGCACCAACTTGCATTCCCACCAATGATATAAGAGAGTTCCCCTCTCTCCTCAAGTTCTCCAACATTTGTTGTTTTTTGCCATTCGAACTGGTGTAAGGTGATATCTCAATGTAGTTTTGATTTGAATCTCCCTGATGGCTAATGATGATGAACATTTTTTCATGTGTCTCTTAGTTCCTTGTATGTCTTCTTTGGGGAAGTGTCTGTTTTCTGCCCATTTTTTGACTTATTTGTTTTTTGGGTGTTGAGTTTGAGAAGATCTTTGTAGATCTTGGATATCAGCCCTTTATCTGTAGTGTCATTTGCAAATATCTTCTCCTATCTGTGGGTTGCCTCTTGCCTCTTTTGTCATAGATTAATTGGCTTTTTAAGCATGGGTTTATTTCTGTGTGTTTTATTCCATTCAACTGATTTAAGTCTAATTTTTTGCCAGTACCATACTGTTTGATTACTGCTATACTTTGTAGTCCTTAAAATCTTAAATTGTGGGGCGCCTGTGTGGCTCAGTGGGTTAAAGCCTCTACCTTCGCCTCAGGTCATGATTGCTGGGTCCTGGGATCGAACCCTGCATCGGGCTCTCTGCTTATCGGGAGCCTGCTTCCCCCTCTCTCTCTGTCTGCTTCTCTGCCTACTTGTGATCTCTCTCTCTGTCAAATAAATAAATAAATAAAATCTTTAAAAAAAATCTGAAATTGTGATACCTCCAGTTTTTTTCTTCTTTCTCAAGATTGCTTTGGCTATTTGGGGTCTTTTGTGGTTCCCATGCTCATTATTTTTAACCTGTTGTTAATGATTGTTATTCTGCATACATTGAACTGACTACATTAAATCTTGGAGGCATTGTTTAGACTCATGGATATTAAATGTATTTACTTTTTAAATAAAGAATTTATTTGTACTGCAGAATTGCAAAAAAGGTCAATGTTTAGCTAAATATCTAGTTGTTTAAAAATATTTGTGGCAAACTGGCCTTTCCTACTAGTTTAATAATTTCTAAGAGCAATGATAAATGGTTACGGTAGGTATTTTAATATTCATTCACCAGCAAGCATTTACAAGACATCTGCTAAATGAGACATCTGTCCTAAGGGACTGTCCAATGTTTCTCTAAATGGTTTACAAATCTCCTGTAGGAGTTTGGTCACCTTCCAGCTTCTGGACTCCATTCCATATCCATGGAATTGGATCTTTAACTGTGGAACCTGGGATCTGCATGTATATCAAACCCTGATGGTGAACCAGTATTTATGACACTTGCAATTCATAGGGAAATTAGAAATTATCTCCTCCTCAAAGTAAGCATAAAGTCGTGGTTAAAAATCTAGCAGAGGGAAAGTAATCTTTTCCTAAGAGGTCACACTGAAGTTTTTGCTGCCTTAGCCTTTCTGCCTGTTGAATGCTGGAAATTTATTCCAGTCATACTCAGAAATCACTAATAATCAAATAGAATAGACCTGGAGTATAGTTAAGCAGGGTGATGGTGATATGGTGTTTAGAAACAAAAAAGATTCAACCAAGGTTGTGCTCATGGCCAAGAGAAGCAGGTATGATCCCTTGGTGTAGGGAACTAGTAAGGCAGAATCCATAGTTGTGTATTTTTCTGTTTTATCCCTTGTGGGGCATGGAGAGTCCTAGAACCACAGACATTACTATTGCCAGTAAGAGATTCAGAAACTTACATATTAATCCTACTTCTGGCCGGCCAGCAACCTAGGAGTTGGGTTACCACACAGCCTGCCTTAAATCTCAAGATCTGATCAATTTTTTTTTCAGGGCCTATAAGTCAGCATCCATCTGCATGCTGGGGGATATTTAGAAGCTGAATTTTATTGATAGTTCATTATAAAGAGTTTGTGGGCTGTGTAAAAGCCATTAATGAAACAACAGCATAAAAGGATCTTTTTGTTCTGTGTATTGTATTTTGCTTCAAGAGGTGACTCATTCTCTTTTTCATAGTGTAAGTACCATTCTGGAATTGATTAAAGTCTATTAAAACATTTCAGGTATCATTTAAACATCAAAATGATTTTTTAGTTCTTTATTAGATAAATGTAATAGACAAAGGCTTGTGACTCTTTTTGAAGTTTTATTTGCTGAGTGTCATGAAGTACTAGAAGATATAATATTCTAATTTATACACATGTTCACTTTGAAGGATACATATAATTCTCTTTTTAGTGAATCGCATTTTGTTTCTTTTCACCTTTTGAAAATGTCATGTGCAACCTTTTAAATTTAAAGACCTCACGACTGATAAGGTGTCTCAGACAAGGTAGTAGAGGCGAAGATTTAGACCACATGCTAGCTACCAAGAAAGTCTATATGGAGTCATACCCTGGAGATTGTAAAGAAAAGTGTGAATGCTATTTTTTTGAAATGTTTTTTATAACAATTTTCTCTGAAAAAAGAACAAAGAAGAGACTAGCTTCATAGGGCTATTTAAGTCATGAGTTGGTTCCCACATGGACAACTGTCTCACCGGTCAACTGTCAGGGATAGCTCTTTCTAACTGATCTTAGCCTCATCCTGGGTCACTTTTCAGGTCTCCATCTTTTCTGATCTTCCCCCATATAACTCCACAAACAAGAATATATTACGTATTTTTGAGAGGTACCATCTCAATTTTTTTAAGCATGGATTAATAAAAACCTGTATCATTATTCCATCTAATCCAGGGATTTTTTTTTTTTTAAAGATTTTATTTATTTGATAGAGAAACACAGCGAGAGAGGGAACACAAGCAGAGGGAATGGTAGCGGGAGAAGCAGGCTTCCCGCTGAGCAGGGAGCCTGATGCGGGGCTCGATCCCAGAACCCTGGGATCATGACCTGAGCAGAAGGCAGATGCTTAACGACTGAGCCACCCAGGCGCCCCCTAATCCAGGGATTTTAAAAATTAATCTACAGATTTTTAAATTTCCTGGAATTTGTTAATTCTTCAGGGTATTGACTGCTTTAGCCTAAGTTAAACTAATCTGGTCTTAATTTTAGTTCTATGGTCAAATTTATGATGTTTTATGCTGATCATATTTGTGTGTCAGGATAGGACATTTTCATCATTTGCTTGACTCATTTTAAAATTGTAAAGAATAAAGATTTTTTAAAAAAAGGGGGAATAAAGATTTTGAAAATGCACTGTGGTATCTCTGCTGTCTGGAAGTTGTCTTAACCCATATTATTTTATTTTCCACCCATTTAATTTTTTTCCTTATTCTTTAGTTAAGAGATGTGCTTATTTTCATTAAATACTTGAAAATAAAGAATTTTCCTACTGATAAAAATTAAGTTCCTTCTGGTTTAGTACAAATTTAGTACCAGTATTCTTGAAGCAGGAAGTTTTTTGTGCACCTTCAGCGTATGTGACATATAGAGAATCAGGAGTGTTAATTCCTCAGGGAAGGGATTTCTTAGGAGAAAACGCATACTGGTTCTAGAATCTAGTTTCATGCCTTATATAACCTACAGATATTTAGTTTCTAAAGTTGCATTTGTACCTAGAAATTTGTTACTTATATTTTCAGTAGGTGATAATCCCGGATTTTACCACTTCTTATAAATTCACACTCTGAATCAAGAAACAGTGGCTATGTTTTATGCATTAAGGGTTTACTTTGGTTGTTAGTTTTAGTTTTTAAGTTCCTGACTTAAAATATAAATAATAAGTAAAAATAGTTTTTTTAGCAATGAACCGAAATAGTGGCAATTTTTTTTCTTACTAGGAAGTTGTCCAGGAAATAATTTAACTACATTTTGAAAGTATTTTGTTTTCTATATTACCATTTTACCATGTACACCGTATATCATATATATCATAGAGTCCAAAAGACAATATTCATGATACACTTTCATAATGATGCATATTTAAAGGTTTAACATTTAGGGAACTTCCTTAACTAGATAGAGAACATCTACAAAAAACCTAGAGCTAACATCATAGTTAATGGTGACAAATTGAACGCCTTCCCACTAAGATTTCCCCTCCTACCACTCCTACTCAGCATTTTACTAGAAACCCTAGCAATGCAATAAGAAAAGGAAATGAAAGGTATACAAATTTGTAAGGAAGAAATAAAATTGTATTTGTTAATCGTGTCAAAAAAAATCGAGGACAAAAATTCATTAATTAATAACTGATGTAACAAGGTCACAGGATATAAAAGGTTAATATACAAAGTCAGTAGATTTCTTTCATACCAGCAATGAACAAATGGAGTTTGAAACTAAAAACACCATACCATTATTAAAACACACATACTCATACACACACACACTCGTATACACAAACACACTAAATATGTATAAATCTAGGTACAAAATCTACATGTGGAAAATTACAAAATTGATGAAAGAACTCAAAAAAGATCTAAATAGATGAAAGGATAGTTCCATGTTTATGGATTGAAAGACTCAATACTGTTTGATATTGACTCAATACTGTCAAGTTTATATGGGGGAGAAGAAAACCCCAAAGAGTCAAAACACTGTGAAAAAATAAAGTTGTTGGAGCACTACTACCTGACTTGAAGACTTATTATAAAGCTACAATATTCAAGACAACATGGTATTTGTGAAAGAATAGACATAAATCGATGAAAGAAAAAAGAAAGCCCAGAAATAGATCCATACACATATAGTCAATTAATGTTTTACAGAGGAGCTAAGGAGCTAGTCTTTTCAACAAATAGTTCAGGGACAATTGGATTTCTGTACACAGAAAAATTAAATCTAGCAACAGATCTTATACATTTTACCAAAATCAAGTTAAAAATGGATTTTACATCTAAGTGTAAAATGCAAAACTATAGAAGTTCTGGAAGAAATCATAGGAGAAAAATCTAGATAACTTTGGGTTTGATGATAAGTTTCTAGATGCAAAAGCATAATCCAGGAAAGAAAAAAATTGATGAGCTGGACTTTACTAAAATTAAAAACTTAATTCTGAAAAGACACTGTTAAGAGAATGAAAAGACAAGGTATAGATTGCAAGAAAGATTTTGCAAAACACACGTTTGATAAAGGACTTGTATCCAAAATATTCAAAGAACACTTAAAACTGAACAATAAGAAAATAATTCAATTAAAATTTGGGCAACAGATCTGGTCACCTCAACATAAATATACAGATGGCAAATGATCCTATGAAAAGATTTTCAAAATTATTTGTCATTAAGGAATTGCAAATTAAAAAAAAAAGCAAGAGATACCACTTCACATCTATTAGAATGACTAAAATCCAAAAACCAAATACTTTATTGACACAAATGAACAAAACCTTTTTTTTTTTTTTAGAGATTTTATTTATTTATTTGACAGAGAGAGATCGATCACAAGTAGGCAGAGAGGCAGGCAGAGAGAGAGGGGGAAGCAGATGCGGGGCTCGATCCCAGGACCCTGCAATCATGACCTGAACTGAAGGCAGAGGCTTTAACCCACCGAACCACCCAGGTGCCCTGAACAAAACCTTTTTAAGAAAATTTTTTTAAAGAAAAAGGAAAAGAGTTTTATTCAAGCCCAAGTTAGGACAGTTGCCTGGGATACAGTCTTTAAATGAAGAGAATGCTCTGGGGCAGGAACATTTGGTGCTGGGTTATATACTTTTTTTAACATAAAAAGTTATAAATCATTAGACAAGACACATTTCAGAAAGTTACAGACCTTATCTTAAGCTTTTAGTACCTGCAGAGCTGTATGACCTTAATCTTATAGGAACCAGGGAGGTTCCCCTCCTCCTCCAATTTTATCTTTATGTTTGGAATGCTGGCTTTTAGGTTATTTATAAATGACGCAGATGCACAGTGTGTGCTCAGGACAGAAATTGAGCACATGCTTAGAGGGTTTGCTCACTCTGGTATATTTTCAAGTATGGTCTCCCTAAGAGCCCATGAGCAAGGCCCACAAACATGGAAAGTTTAATATTTTCTTTATTTTATCAACCCAAAGTATACAAGGATACATGCAGAGCAATAGGACTCTCACTTATTTCTGGTAGAAATGAAAAATGATGCAGGCAGTTTGGAAGACAGTTTGGCAGCCTCTTAAAAGGCACACGATCTTACCGTATAATCAGGCAATTATCCTTCTAGATATTTACCCAATTGACTTAAAAACTTATGTTACACAAAACTTGCATGTATATGTTTATAGCAGCTTTATTTATAATTGCCCCAAAGTGGAAGCACCTATTGTCCTTTAATAGGTGAAATGATAAACCGTGTTATATCCAGACAGTGGAATACTATTCAGCAATAAAAAGATATGAGCCACAAAAAGACATGGGAGAAACCAAGATGCATATTGCCAAATGAAAGTACTAGTCTGAAAAAGCTACACAGGATGTGAGTCCAATTAAATGACATTCTGGGGAAGGCAAAATTATAGACACAGTAAAAAATTCCATGGTTCTCAGGGGTTCAGATGATGGGGAGAGAGATGAATAGGTGAATCACAGGGGACGTCAAGGTAGCAAGACAATTCTGTATCCTATGTAATGCATTCATGACATTATCATGATATTATGTATTTGTCAAAATGGAACAAAACCGAGTAAACCCTTATGTAAACCAAGGACTTTAGTTGATAATACTGTATCAGTATTGGTGTATCAATTGTAACAAATGTACTCCACTAATGTATGAGGTTAAGAATCAGGAAACCGGAATACTGGTAGAGAGAGTTTATGGGAGTATTTTCTACCATTTTTTCTGTTAACTCAGAACTACTCTGTAAAGGAAAAAACAAAACAAAACAACTTTATGTTCCACTTATCTAGATTCAGTATTTTTCAATATTTTTCAAATCCTTTTACTCACCTACCTCTGCTAAAACACAAGTTGGGAGGTTTTTTAAAAGCTGGGTTGAGCTAGTAGAAAAGTATGGAGAATGTTAGGAGAGAGGTTCATCAATGCGGATGTGTTGGACACACTGTTATTCTCAAATCTGCAAATGTTTTTCTCTGTGAATAGGCTATCTTTGTTTGCTAATTGGCACCAAGGGAGGTTAGGGAGAACCTGGGAGATAGGAAAACGAAATTTCTTGATGATTACATTTCAAAGGGATAGCCCTGGGGTCCTTGAGAAAGACATTCTTGGGTTGTTATAACTGGTAGGTAGGAGGCTTTTAAAAAGGTATATATCTCAAGAGGATAGGGAAAGAAATTATAATGACAAATTTTCTAAAATAAATGCTGCAAAAAAAGAGAGGTATAGGCAGGATATCTATATATCTATAGATATCTACATATATCTATAGATATCTACATATATCTATAGATATCTACATATATCTATGGATATCTACATATATCTATGGATATCTATAGATAGACAGGAAGAGGTCTATCTAAATGTTAATCAAGCCAAGGAAAATGGTAAAGCCATCTTGATCGCCTTCATCTCTTGCTCCTCTTTTCCCAGAAATGTGATGCACAGAAACTGAAGTTCTATTTGTGAGTCCCATTCTTTTACTTGCTAAGATTTTTACCCTAATTTATGGATGGTCTTTTTCATTAGAGAATATTTCCACTTCAAGACAAAAAAAAATGCAGCACGGTAAAAGCATGAGGCTGGATGAGACCTATTATTGATAGACTATTATTTAGAGTTCTCAATAATGCATTGAAAATATTATGTTGTCCCAAACCCCTAATTTGTAATTTAAAACAAAAACAAAGTTAACCTGCAAAATTTATAAGAATTCTACCAGTGTTTTGATTTTTCGTATGATTTCTGTTTCAGTGTTATTTCTAAAATACTAAATTTCAAATTGTTATAAACAGTTGATGTTGGTTCCTCTGGTTAGCCAGAGCTTCAAGCTTAGCTGCCTGTTGGGTGGTCTACATTGAAGAACTGGTCTATTGAGGGCTGGTGGCCCAACTACTTTAGATTGGCCTCTTATTCTGGATACAGGGGCTAATTCATTTTAAATCCTGTATTTTATCTCCTGCTATTCATATCAAAATCACTGGTATGATGTTACCTCTTTTTCCTGAAAAGAAACTTAGGGTTTGAGTCATGGGTGTATTTTCCCCCTACTTTCTTTTTTTTGGGTTGCATACAAGGAAAGCGTTATCATTCAAATGTTCTTTTAATCATCCAGTCTATAACATTACCAGCAATCAGAACAGATTTGTAATTCCTGAGCCATGTGCAAAGAAGAGATATCTTGCTTCACTGAGAAAATAGACAGTTTTGTGAAATATTGACCATTTATCTGTCAAAGTGGGCCATTATACATTGAACCATAGTAAGAAGCCACTATGCATCTTCAATTTTTTTCATTTATGCTTTAATGGAAGTTGGTTTTTTTTTTTTTTAATCTGGTATAAGGCTGATCCAAATTCTCCTATATTTATTTGAATTCACTTTGACAAAACTGGGTATGCGAAAATACTAATCAAGAGAATACAATTAGAAGAATAAAATTAGAATGCATAGTTAGCCCAAATGTATTTCTTTAATTAAAAAATATCAATCATTGAGAAAACAATGAAGGAGAAGGGAATGCAAAATAGTGTGGATTATCTTATTCTCTACTGTGCCTCCATTTCACATACTGGGTGGTTTCTGCAGCAGACATGAAGGCTGTCCTATTATCTGCATTTAAGATCTATTTTTCTCTGTAGACATTCAAAATGCTGAAGATTTTTCATTATATGTTGAAATAAGTATAGAATTCATTGACAGAAGACTTGCTTTTTAATTCTTGCTCCATAGTCTACAACATATAAATTATGTGACCTTGGATAAGTCATTAAATCTTTCTGAGCACTGATTTCTGCATTTGAAAAATGAGAACAATAAAAATACTCTTGTTTCCTATATTACAAAGTTGTAATAAACAACAAATAACTTAATGTATGTGAAAGCATACTGCAAACTGAAAAACACCATGAAAGATTATTATTTATGCTTCAGTGCATGCATTGAACATGGTCTGTGTAATCTGTATTTTCGGAAACTAACCCTCCATCATGTTGACATTTGCTAATTTTAAATCATGCTGCAATGAATGGTTCAGATTGCAACACCTGCTATCATCATTTTTTAAGAAAATGACTATCATTTGATTTACAAGAACATTTCATCTTAATAAGTTCAGTTCAGCATTTATTAGCATGTATTAGCCTGAAATTCCCTTAATAGAAAATCATGTCTAATTCTTTCCTTAGATATCAGAGTAGTAACCATATTATTGTTGAACACTATATTCAGTAGGAACTACTGGCCTCAATAATTCCTATTATTTTCTCAGGAGTACTTTAAAAATTATAAGGTTTGAAAATAAATAGAAAGGAAAAGACTATAGTGTGGCTCAAGAGAATATATACCTTTGGACATCATGATTCTGTATTAAATAATATGTTCTGCATTATATAAGTAAGATAACTGTATTTTCTAGGCAATAATCTTATTTTAAACCACTTTTCTTATTTTATGTTTTAAAAAACAGTGTAAGAAGAAACATTATGGGGTAGCTTCTAAAAAATGAACACAAATACTTGTGATTCTGAAACATGAACAAAATAATTTTCATCTTTTAAAAAGTTGTATTTGTTGAATTAAGTATTGACAAAAAAAAAAGGTTGTAAAGTCATGACAGAGCTCATTCTCATGCAGTGATTATGAAGTATGGCATTATCACAGATCTTAGGAGGGAGGGAAAAGCAAGGAATGTTTGGCTATTTCCCTAATAATGTAATCAGATGGTATGGTATAGGTGTGGTAAAAATGTATAGTACTCTGTGATTCTTGGTTAAAATAAGGAATCTGGTTTAAAATTCTACATTTGTTTAGATCAAGTAAGCATTATGTTTGGGGATGACACCTGAATAGACATGAGTTGAAGACGTACATGATTTGAAAAGAGAGAAGAGAAGATAAGGAAATTCACACTGGAAGAACCACAAAAGCATACTTGGTATCAGAAAGAACAAAGATTTAGGAAGTCCCACTTTAAAGATTATATTGGGACTTGTTGCCTACCTAGACATTATGGTTTTATATTTCCAGTATTAGTGACTGTGTTAAGTGGAGAAGATTTCAAGAGCCATTGGAAAAATTCATTATCATTGCTGCCCTTAAATGTTACTAAATGTAACCTACTCACTTTTCTTATTTAAATCTTAAGAGAAGACCCATCGAGCAGTTCATTTTTAGCATTCATACTTCCTAATGAATATTATTGTTTCCACATAAACATTTGCTTTGTTTCCACATAAACATTTTCCACCTTGAAACACCTTACCCTGTGTGTTTTGAAGTTGTATTTTTTCTGAGTGGAAAATCTTAGAAACTGTGAATGGCTTCTGAAGTGTGGTCTTGAAATAATACTCTAATTTTTAGGTTTTTTTGTTTCTTCTAAATATGTTCCTTTATAGAATGGTTCTTTAAAGTTGTGCTGTACAAGATTTAACAAAACCAAACACTTGTTGTGTCTCATTTTTAAAATACTGTTCTTTAAAAAAAAATAATAAATAAAAAAAAATACAAAAAAATACTGTTCTTTAAAGGGGCATACTCAAAGAATTTCTTTCTTAGCATTGCTTAGCATTTTCAATACTAGAATTGCTTAGATTATACTCTAATCTTAAAATTTCTTTAATTATTGGTATCAATAAATAAACTCCAGGTTTTTTTCCATTTTGTGAAGACTCTTCGTGTGTCTTTCACAATATGCCTATATCTACCCAACCAGTACACGTATTTTGTAAACAGCATGAGGACAGGGAGTGCAGAAATGTGTGTATATTGTCTTTGCTGGGACCTTCACCATGAATTCACCTGGGATTCTGTGAGTGGTCCCGGCATGCAGAAGGAAACTTTCAAAATCACATTTCCACTGTAAACTTTTAAGAACATCCTGAAATATAGTACTTTGTGGGTACATGTAGTTCAAGGATAAATAGAGGAGTAATTTGCCATTTGTACCAAATTAAATCAGACTTTCAGTTCAATCAAAACAGCTTGCAGCTGGATGCAATAATTTGATTTCCTGACACTCAGAGAAAAATTGAAGCCCTCCAAAAGGCCCCTGCTGATCTTCAACATGAAATACAGTTTGCTGGCAATTTCACTCAACCTCTGAATGCCTTCACATTTAATAAGCTAAAAAAATGCAAATAAAGCATAAGGTTAGCCGGAGATGGCTCTTAGGTAGTGTTTTATTACAACTAAATGAAACACAGCGCAATGCCTCTGAAGGATCATGCTCTTCTTTCTCAAAGCAGCTATTTTGTTAAATATGCCATTAGATGAATCTCTGTATTAGTGTCCTGGGAGTACTGTTTTGACATTGGATGTGTGTTAAAAACACAATAAAAGGCTTCAGAGAACAAATGCTAGAATTCTGTATGAATAACTTGCTATTTTCTTGGGAAGGTAATGAGACAGATAAAGGTAAATCCTCAAGTATCCATTAACTGTTGATTATTCAAGATAGTGAGGACTCAAACTTACAGATCTATGCAGTCCTCGCAGATTAGTTCAATTTCTAACAATTTGTTTTTACCTTGGGTTTTGACTGTACACTGATAAATGTGGGTCTTTCAACATGTTGAATGGACTTTTTTTCTATTGCCCCAGAATTGAAAATTGCTGAATTAAGGACAAAGAAGCACAAAGTGATATACTTCCTAAAGAAAGCCTCTTGTATTTAAAATGTGAAACTCCCTCTAGGCTTGTAATGGGGTTTTTAAATGGGCCCTGCTTTCTTTGTCCCCTGCTCTTCTTAATAAGCATACAATTAGGGAGAGGCAGAGGGTCAAAGAAGGACGTTGTTCAGATTATGAGTTTTCAGCATAGGGGGATGCTAGGATTTTCTCCTTCCTTCCTTTTGGCTGGTCCCTTTCCCATTCAACATCACAGCAGTAAACAGATGGTGCACTCAAATAAGGCAATCGAGGAGAGATTAATGAAGGGACCATTTACAAAGGTGTGAACAGAGTCGAGGGGAGCCAATAGGGCAGAGTGAAGCATTCTAGCCACGACCACAGTGGGAAGCTTTAATCACTACTACCCCAAGGGGCAAGGAGAACAAATGTTTAGTAGAGCCCAGAGTATAGCTAAAGAGGAGGGCAACCTGCCAGGAGCTGTAGTCTTCTGAAGAAGGACATAGTCACTGGTAATTTGGAGCCCAGCAAGGAGGGGTGTCAAGGAAATAAATATCTCAGTATCTTTCTCCAACCTCTCGTCTTCTACCAGTGTCACCCTTTGGCTTAATCCAACCAGAAGCCAGCAAACAAAAGAGCCCCACTGAAGTATTATATAAAAATCGGCCTTCTGAGGTCCCAGAGCAGAGAAACTGGCAGTGGATCTGGAGGGACAAACACCAAAATCTCGCACACCAAAATAAGGGCACTCCAGGAGATTCATTCATGAAGCTTGGAAGGATCTAGAAGGAAGGGACCTTGGGATCTCATTCCCTGAAGTGGGATCTTAGCTACTTTGCCGGCAGAAGAACAATGAAAAAGGTGATCCAGGCCTCGGCACCCCCTCCAAATCCTTCGGGCTAAACCCACGACAATGCTGGAGAGGGAGAGAAGATGAAAATTAAATCAAATATAATGTTGATATAATATTGAAGTCTTAAACTGTAATTAACTGTGTTGGAGCTTTTACTAACTAAAAGTGAATGAGAAGCTTTAGGACTTATTTAGGATGCCATTAAGGGGGATGAGAAACGGTGGCTCAACAGAGCATGGTTAATGACTATAAATAAGCAAAATCATTATACATTTGTAATTCACTGAGTTAAGACACTTCAATAAACTGGTTACAGGGGAAAACTTGGGAGCGATAGTGCAAGTGTACAATTTATATGACAAATGACAATTTATGAGCTTCTGATCTAATCATGGCAACATTCTAAAGGTAAACTGTGTATTCTTTCTTTAAAGATTTTGTTTATTTACTTGACAGAGAGAGAGAGATCACAAGTAGGCAGAGAGGCAGGCAGAGAGAGAGGGAGAAGCAGGCTCCCTGATGAGCAGAGAGCCCGATGCGGGGCTCGATCCCAGGACCCTGAGATCATGACCTGAGCCGAAGGCAGAGGCTTTAACCCACTGAGCCACCCAGGTGCCCCTGAACTGCATATTCTTGATTCTGATTTGTTAACTGAAAGACTAGGACCAACACCTCTTTGCCTAAAATGCTATCATGAAATTTTTATTTCTAAATTAAGAATGCTTCCTCTTTTCTTAAGAATTCCTAAGTCAAATTACCCTTGGGTGTAGAAATTCTTATTAAAACCTATAGCTTTTGATTGTGGCTATCAAAGAACTTTATACTACTTTAAATATTTTTGTTTTGCCATGTAATGTCTCACTGTAATGTATGTTTTTGTTTCTAAGCAATAACAAACTGGTGACCATGTAGTGGAAGAATTAAGAGGCCCTGTATTTCCCTTCAGAGGCTTGTCAGTATCCTTAAAGGGCCTCTCTCTGATACCAGATAAGCTCTTTGGAGTTAGCAGAGAATACTCATTGGAAATGGTAGTTAATAGTTTTGCTCACTGACTCCTATCTCCTAGACACTGGAAAGACTGAACTTCCTGCCCTCTGTGGTTTAGTAGAACCATATAACTAGTTTGGACCAACAAACTATCTAGGTGGTATTTATACTTTCTAGACCAAAGCACTTACTCTTGATAGTTTGAAGTAGTTATTGCCACATACTTTAGCCTCTTCTGAAAAATTTACTAGGGGAAGGGGAGGGTGCATGGGCTCTGGTAGTCAAGAAGTATATATTTCTGTCTCAGAGATCTGTGTATACAGCCACCCAATATATAGGTATCTGAAATCATATACTGTCTTAAGATCGCCTGAGCCTCTCATCCTGACTGGGAGCTGTGTCCCTAGATGGACTCATGCACAAAAACAGCTTGACACTTTCAGAGAGAAAATAGTCTTAGAATTCTTTTTTTGTCTACTGGGGCTGCCAGGGAACCTGTCATTTGGCTAAACAGTAGTTTTTTTTATACCATGACTTGCCTCTTAAATAGATGGAAATTGATTGATCCAGCTCCCATTGTGATAGGGTTCTATAAAGTTCCATTTTTTCCTTGGATGCTTCTCAATGTGGTTTTTAGTATGAAAGCAAAGGTGAAGCTGTCTGCTGTCAGGATTGTTTCCAGAGATCTCGTTAAGTGTCTCTGCTTCTGCTTCCCCAAAATCCGTGGCGAAAACCGAGTTAGGATTAAAAGTTCAAAGGCCCTTAGGGAAAGCTGCAGAACTCGTAAAAAAATCAGATCCTTTCTGAAAAGATATTAATACATTCTTCTTCTGAACTACTAAGAACAAACAGGCAATTTTGTGCTGTCTTAAACTATTCAACACAATTTGGCAACATCCTTTAACTAGTTCTGTAAACATACTTTTTATTTTTATCGTACCAATCATACACAGACGTATTCTTTCAGGACATAGCTCAAGATGCTATTAACATTTCTTTTGATCACCATCGTTAGTCTGAGGCCCCTCTCGGCCTTTCTCAGAGGCAACGCTATGAGGAGTTATTTTTGAGTATAGAAATAAAGCTCAACTCGGATTCTCCTCACACAAACCCTTCTTGGGTGATTTTCCTGTCATTCAGCATTCTGAGTTTATCTGCTTCTGTGTTCAGTTCTCCGAGCACTTTTGCAATTGAGACTCTTATTTCCTCTGTGGAGTCTGCCTGCTGGTCCCCTTGTCAGCCGTGAACACTAATCATCCTCTTCTGGCGTAGCTACCCCCTCATATTTCTTGCCACCAGTAAGTCCCTTCTCCTGTCGGAATCTCCTCTAAACCCAGCCTTAGACTATAATTGATACTTGTTTTAAACAGCCTCCTTTTCAAAACCCTCTTTTCTTGGGGGAACGGAATACAAAGCCCATTCACCACCCCGCCTCACCCCAGCTACAATGCACTGAGTCATGTGATAGCTTAACCAAGAAGAGCTGACCCTTTCTTCTGCCAGTAGTGTTAGTGACCTAGTGATGAGAGACACACAGAATCCCATGTTCCAAAGGGAAAATGAATACCTATTCTCTGGGTCTGAGTGTATCTTTGATCACACTGCGCAGTCCAAATACCAAGTTCAGAAACGTTGTGGGATAGAGAAGCAAGTGTAAAGATCTTCACCTTCTAACCTTCCTGTCTGGCTTTTGCTTCACCAGTGTAGGAGAGATGTGGCTTTTAGAA
Organism: Procyon lotor; assembly: GCA_028646535.1. Lineage (NCBI taxonomy): Eukaryota > Metazoa > Chordata > Mammalia > Carnivora > Procyonidae > Procyon > Procyon lotor. The sequence goes on along the minus strand of CM053604.1, from coordinate 131,341,578 downwards.
AATGAATTTTGCCATATCTGAGGTTGCTGCCATCTTATCTCCCAAAACGTTATCTCAAGCGGCAAGGGTGAGCTGCAACTCTGGATTCAGCTCGAGGCAGTGAGTGAACTGATTCATATAATCAAGGACACATCTTCTCACACTGGCCAAGCCCGAATTCTTCAGTCATACTGCTGATCAGGGATGCAGGTATCTGAAACCAATGCTATAGGATTCTAGATATTGTGATAGAATTTAACTTATCTTCAAGTTGGTGATTGGTGAACTTATTTCCAATCTTTTATTATATAATCACTCTATAGAGATAATTTGACTTAGGATGAGAAATAACATTCTGTCCTCTAGAGGGAAAAAATGTAAAAAGTTTAGTGTGCTACTTTGACTGATTAATGAAAAACTGGAAATTATTCTTTTCTGAAACTTCTCTGGTTGTGTGGAACTTCACTGTTCTTTGAATTTCTCCATCATTTAGCTGAGATTACTCTTAAAACTACCCAGCCTGGGAGCTTCTGCCTCAGAGGCAGCTTGAGGTTCCTTTAAACCAACCTTTCCTGGAGAAGGGAGGGAGGAATGGGATATAGATAATTATTAACACTCATCTTCTGAATACAATTCTAATATAATTCCAGGTGCAATTCCAATTATTTATCTTTCACCTAACTCTTTGGCTTTAGGTTTCAGTTCCTCTGACACTGAATTTCAAATTCTTTGTTTTCATTGTTTTCTGCCACCTGATCTCATCATCCTACGCAGACTCTGCTTGTGTTCCTGTCTCAGCTTGCTAGCCTCCTAGACAGAATCCCAACCTAGTTTATGTGTCTACAAAGAAGCAAACAAATCCCAAACTCTTACCTGTCTCCTTTTTCCTAACATTGGTTACTTGTCCTATTTCTTTGCTTTGCCTATGTGTACCCTTATGATGTCTTTGTTCCTGACAGAATTCTTTCCTCATTGGGACTTAGAGTAGCTATGATCTTGTCTGTTCGTCTCTCTCCTTAACTTTCTGGCTGTGATCCTGAAAATACAGTCTCAGTACTTACCAGTTTTCTTTTCTTCTTCTTTCTTGGTTGGCTGGCAGCCCTGGTTTTGCTGCTGATATTACAGAAATCCTGGGACCACAAGAAGAAAAGACCAGCCCAACCTCCCTAGTCACCTCACTAACAAGAAAAAACACAAACATGAGAAAACTCCGCAAAAACAGAAACAGAGGAAGAAACTAGGTCCCTAGCTCTTTTGTTGTCCTGTGGTATTTTCTTCTCTTGTTTGAAGCACTGTTTCCAGTATAGAACAAGGTTACTTCAATATCAAAAGGAAATATTAAAGCACACAATATAAAATTTCAGATAGTCATGCTGTGAGGAAGTTATGAATATCTGTGTTTAAAAGCCTATCCTTTTAAAAGGAATTTTAAGATGTGTAAAAAAGCAATATCTGTTTTTAAGGACAGGATTTATAACATGCTGGCTATCTCCTGCAGGTGGTTGATATCATAAAATGTTATACTGAATCAATCTTTTTGTCTCAGATTTGTTTAAAACCCCAAAATATGAAGAAGAAAACATTAGGTGATCTCCATGGGATTGTTATGTTCAAGAGAAAAAATCAACAGAGTACAATTATTTGTGTGTGCACTTTGTGTTCCTTTATAGTTTTTGCAAACCTACATTATGAGGCAATGTTTTTCCTGTTCCCTAAATAATGTTTAAAGTTACCCATGGCTTTTCAAGCCCATACCTTATGACATTTCTCTGGCTGACACCTTGGGACACTGAATAACCCCTAACTGGCAAGTGTCAGCATCAAGATTCCCTTCAAAATTTCTCTAACTTGCCTATCTTCCATGTAGTCTGTTTACATGATAAATATATGAAAATATATAAACATTTGATAAATGATTATTAAATAAAAATTTTTTATCAGAAATTCAATTTGTAATGTAAACATTTGTACATATACACAGAGAATATTTATACATTATTCTGTTTAAAGATTACCATATTTCTTTGTAATCAATTTAGGGTAATCAAAAATTCTTTTTAAATGAATGATCTATTAGCTTGCAACTTGATTAAGCCTCCCTTAAATATTCTTGAAGGCAAATAATTGCAAACCACTTGACTTGTAAAAGTATTTGTTACTTAGTTTACTATTGCCATTTGTTTTCTCAGTTCGAGTATAACAATGTCTTTACCAAGATATATCAAATGTGTATAAATGATAGATTTTATTCATTTGTTTAGAGATACCAGGTTTAACCTGTTGTCTCTAGAAAAGACTGAGAAAAGTATTGTTATTTAAAGGTATTTTTTGGAAAGAAATTTTGGCCAAAATGCTTTTGCCTTATTATGTTTTAAATATGTTTGTTTTCTTGTTCTTTTTTAAATTACAGCTGCATATGTAGTCCATTTAGCTTATGGGATATATTTCCTGTATAATCTATATTCTGAATCCATTTCTCATCATCAAAAAATCTGTCAAATCAGACATATTTCTGTTAGAGAATGTCTGACTTCATTATTCCATTGGAAGAGGCATATTAGCAAGTGTCTCCAAGACAGATATCCCACTTCTGAGAAAGGTTGTATTGCCATGAGCTTGTTGTCTGGATGAGCCTATGAAATAGCTAATTCCTCCCATTTTAATATTTCTTACCATTGTTACCTTACCTGTGTTCTCCCAGAACTCTTCCTTGGGAGTAATGCACTCTTTGACTGTAGTTGGGAAATAAGGAGGGAAGGTTATTAAATGAAAATGGCAGGCACACGGGTGGCTCAGTTGGTTAAGCTTCTGCCTTCAGCTCAGGTTGTGCTCTTAGGTTCCTGGGATCCAGTCCCGTGTAGTGTTCCCTATTCAGTGGGGAGACTTTTACTCCCCCCAACTCATGCTCCCTCTCTCTCTCCCTCTGTCTCTTGCAAGTAAACAAATAAAATCTTTTAAAAAATAAAAGAAATTGGCTGTCACTCCCACACAAACCAAATGGCTATCAACACACAAACCAAACACAAAGTTTCTAAGACCAGCTCTACCCTTAACTGTTTAAGAAGCCTCCTCTCTCAGGGTGCCTGGGTGGCTCAGTGGGTTAAAGCCTCTGCCTTCGGCTCAGGTCATGATCTCAGGGTCCTGGGATGGAGCCCCACATCGGGCTCTCTGCTCAGCAGGAAGCCTGCTTCCCCCTCTCTCTCTGCCTGCCTCTCTGCCTACTTGTGATCGCTCTCTCTGTGTCAAATAAATAAATAAAATCTTTAAGAAAAAAAAAAGAAGCCTCCTCTCTCCTGAGAAACATTTCTACAGGATCCTAAATATGAGGATATGTCCTAGGGTGAGCGCTATGAATTGTGTAAGACTGATGAATCACATAGGGGTGGAAAAGACATCAAGCCATTTTTTTTGCTCTCTTCTTGTTTCTCCAAATTTTCTAAATTTGCAAAAATGAACACATAGTGCATTTATTATGAAAAACCAGAAAATCATAGATGGTGGTTTTCAAAATTTTAAAATGGCACATCAGTATTAGAACAAAAACTGGATTATGCAGCACTGTACCAACCAAAAATTTCTAGAAATAACCATAACTGACACCTTCTGATTGAAATTATAAATGATCTTCTAATTAAAATGCATAGTTTATCTGTGCCTTTGCAAAGAGTTATGATTTACATGTGTCAATACTGCCCATTCTTTGCCTTTTAGATCTTAGTAGGATACTGAGTGAGCAAATGGCAATTTAGAGAGCTTTGGAGAGATCAGAATTGATTTTATTAAGCAGTTCTTTAAAAAAAAATAAAGTTCTGTCAGTGTAATGGAAATAAGATTGACATGGCCCAACAAAATTGGGAATACCTAGGGCTTAAAGGGAGAACTATTTCAGTGTCTCAGATAGTCATGTATGTTGTAATGAAACCAGTGAAGAGTTTAATGTTAACTTAACTAAAATGGAAAGAGAAGAAAAAGAAAGAAAATAAATGAATAACATTTTGACAAAATTCTGTTGTATTTCAGGGATAGTATTGTGTATTTTACATATATATTCTCAACTGCTATGATAACAACACTAGGGAGTAGTTATTATTATAATTTTCCAGATTAATAAATGAAATTGAGAAATGTTAAGTAAAAAAAATAGTTTACAGTCAATCATATAGAAAGTGATAGAGGCACACTTCCAACTCCAGGTAGGTCTTACTCCAGTGCCCACATTTTGCCCAACTATGCCTTATGTAACTGAGTGCACACCTGATTTGGATTGGTGATGATTGGATAAAAGAATAATTTTTCTGAAATATAAATATGAACTATGAAAATAAGTGTACTATGCTGTGGGATGACCAACAGGATCTCACACTTTAGTGACATATACTTTGCGGGGGACAGAAATGATTGCTAGATACACAGCAGCAAAGCAGAAAAACTAAGAAAAAAAAGATGTTTCAAATAAGAAAGTATTAGAATCAGCAGGAGATGACACTTATGAAAATATATACAAAAACTTAGAAACGATGAAATTGCTAATCAGTCTTCAGTAAACTCAGCAGGCAATGAGTCCCAAAGAGCTGCTAATGAATTATTAAACCAAAACGTGGCCCCGGATTAAGATAAAAAGAAGCGAGAAAATGACATCTTCTAAATGATATGAAACAAATGTGACAATCAGCAACTTTGAAAATATTGTGAGGACGTTAAGGGGGTGCTATTTGCTTCACATGTTTCTACATCAATTATGCATTTTAAAGTAAACTTAAAGAGGTTCCTAATTAAGCTTCTTGTGCAGCTGTCAGAGGACTTTTTTCTTTATTTAGTACCAAGCTTAGAGCCTGTGATAAAACATCCATGATTACAAATACCAAGTGAAAGAGCAAATGAATTAAAGATGTGCCTAAGATTCAGAGCACAATTCAGGTAGCTTCTGGGTAGAATTGTCTACAATATCTCAAACTGCTCAATTTGTATTTTCCTAGTATCTTGCTATCTTCATTTCCACATAGATGAATATTGGTTGGTATGTGATCCAATTGTAAATAAGTCTAATGCTGTGAAATTATTAAACCACCAAGAAGGCTTATTACCCACAAGGGAAGGAGAGGACACACACCACTTGAAAAAGAGAAGTGTGGGAGGCCAGCCATCAATCTAAATCTCAGTGTTGATTTAAGGTGAGGATCTTGAGAGCTAGACTTTGTAAAGAGAGAAAAAAAGTTGTATCTCAATTACAATTTCTCCTTTAATATATAAAGAGACTTTATGCTAGAACCAGACTAAAGAGCTTTACTTTACATTGAGAAAGTGACTAGCAAGAAGTCAAATAAGCCCTCTGGGAGGATGAATATTGGAAAGACAGAAGGAGGACAGGAAGTCAGAGAAATTTGCTGTAACCTGGGCAGAAGGTGTGTTTTGGAAACACCTGGCTAAGTTATGGTCATTACAAAGTCTCATATGTTGAGGGAAATTCTAAAAACATTTGGGACAGTACTCTGTTTATCCATTGCACTTTTGATAATGCATCAACAGACAGAACAGAATCAGAGGATGGAGGAGGGAAGAATAGAAGAATGTTGCCAATTTCCCATACCTATAGAGAGTGTGTAGGAAATCCAGGAGCCTCACAAGAGACCAAAGTGGTCAGAGTTGGGGGACTGGCAGAAGCCTGGGTTAGGATAAAGAGAACACAGAGGTGCTATGACAGTGCACTCAACAAGTAATAGTGGTGGATGGACACCTCAAGATTAGAGGAGACCATGAGTGTGGAAACAGTGACCCAAAGCACAGGGTAGCCAAGACCCAGAATGAAGCACACAGAACAGAGCCCCCTTTTACCATTACTATGAAGAAAATTACTTGCTTTTGGAGAAGATGTCATTTGGGAAAATGAAAAGGAAGTGAGGAAGGAGCCATGAAAGATTGAGCATCTTCCCTAAAGAGACCAAGTTTCTCCTAAGAAGACTGAGACTTATTTTTAAATGGCAAAACCCAGTGTACTCTCTGGGTCACACTCCTAGAGCCTAGGATACATCAGAATGGGCTCAGTTACAGAACGTAAAAGCACATTTGTTTGTTTTTTTAATTTAACCAAGAATGAACATACTTCCTGTCATGTAAAAGTCCAGAGGTATAAACAAAAGTTGATTCATAATGCCATGCTCTTTCTAGTTTCCTATCCTCCCATTCTATGTCACAAAATTTCTCATAGTCTAAGATGGTGGCATTTGCATTTCATGAAGGATGGAAAAAGGGAAGAAGAAGAAAGGAGAGGGTATGTACCAGGCTTCTTTTAAGGAAGGCTCTTAGATGCTGTGTAGAGTGTGTCCACTAATGTTCCATTAGCCAGAAATTATCCTAATGGCCACATCTAGCTGCAAAGGATATTGGGAAATGTGGACTTTGTTTATGATTAGCTGAAAATTCTATTTCAGAATAAAGAGATATTTGGAGAAAATTAGGAACTCTGCCATAGGGCACTGGAGCTGATAATAGATACACAGGCCATGTAATACTTTATTAGTTTTTCAGAATTTCTCTCACATTGGTAGTAGCTGGATAGTAACTACTAGCTTCTAATATGATGATTTTTATGTTTTTCTTTGTCATTATAGGTATTTCAAAGAGATATTAAATATTAAATGAGATATAGTCAGTTCTGCTGGTCAAAAAGCACTTAAAATCTATCTTTCTAAATTTCATTTTTGATTCTTTAAAATTTACACAGAGGAAAGAGACTTGGTGTCACAAACCACAACTTTCACTTATTTTGGGACTTATTTTTAATGTTACTCCTTAGCCTTAAAGCAATCAAACATCATTTTTCCTCACTTCATTCCCCATTAAGCTACTAATTTTTCTTGTCATTTAAAATCCTCACAAGAGCAATCTTTATTTTTGTTCCCTGAAAATTGTCTGCCTTTCTTTTGATTCTGGAAACACTATTTAAAAAATAACTTTATTAAGGCTCTTTAAAACAGAACTTTATTGATGCATAACTTCATAACTTTTAAAATAACTTGAGTTATGATGTTTTATAGTTTTACTGGTAACAAAGAAAAGACACAGGGGCACCTGGGTGGCTCAGTGGGTTGAAGCCTCTGCCTTCCACTTGGGTCATGATCTCAGGGTCTTGGGATCAAGTTCCACATCAGGCTCTCTGCTTGGCAGGGAGCCTGCTTCCCTCTGCCTGCCTCTCTGCCTACTTGTGATCTCTCTCTCTGTCAAATAAATAAATAAATAAATAAAATCTTAAAAAAAAAAAAAAACAAAGAAAAGACACAATACATCACAAGTATAGAATTCAATTCAGTAATATAAAATAATACTTTTTAAAGATTGATTTATTTATCAGAGATAGAGGGAGAGAAAGAATGCACACACAAGTAGGGGGAGCTACAGGCAGAGGAAGAACCAGGCTCCCACTGAGCAAGGAACCCAGTGTGGGACTGGATCCTCAAACTCTGGGATCATGACCTGAGCTGAAGGCAGATGCTTAACCAGGAGAGCCCCCCAGGCATCCCTAGAATTCAAAGTGATCAAATTGCATCACCATAAATCAATTTTCCAAATATTTCCATCATCCAATAAGACCTCTCATGCTCATTTACTGTTAATTTGTATTTTCCTTTTGTCCTTTACTCTAGGCAACTGCTGATCTACTTTCTATCTCCCCAGATTGGCCTTTCCTGGACATTTTATATAAATAGAGCCATATAATATATGGTCTCTGTGTCTGGCTTCTTGTACTGAGTATAATGCTTTTTTGAGTTTCATCAATATCTTTAGCTTGCATCAGTCCTTCCTTCCTTTCTATTGACAAATAACATTCCATTGTATGGATATACCATTTTTGTCTATCTGTTCATCAATTGGTAGACATTTCCAATTTTTGGCTGTTATGAATTATGCTGCTAAGAAACGTGTGCAAGTCTTTTTGTGGATATATGTTTTCTTCTCTTGAGTAAATACATTGGAAGAGAATTTCTGGTGACTTGGTAAATTTATATTTATCATTTTGAGTAGCTTTCAAATTGTTTTCCAAAGTTGCTGCACTAGTTTGCTAGGGTGCCATAACCGAATGACACAGACTAGGTAGCTTAAAGAACAGAAGTTTGTTTTCTCTCGGTTGCAGAGGCTGAAAGTCCAAGATCAAGGTGCTGGCAGGGTTGGTTTCCTTTAAGACCTCTCTCCTTGTCGTGCAGACAGCATCTTCTCGCTGTATCCTCACCCGGACTTTTTTATGTGTGAGCATGCTCCTGGTATTTCTTTGTGTGTCTGAATTTCTTGTTATTATAGTGACACCTATTTGGATTAGGGCCCTCCCTAACAGTTTCATTTTAACTTAGTCATTGTTTTAAAGGCCCTACTTCCGAATGCAATCACATTCTGAGGTCCTGGGGCTTAGGACTTCAACATAAAGATTTTGAGGGGACACAATTCTATCCTAAGAGTAGCTATACCATTCTATGTTTCTGCTAGAAATGTATGAGCATTTCATTTTCTCCACATTCTTGGGAACATTTATTCTTGTCTGTATTTTTTTAAAATTATGGCCATTTTAGTGGATGTGATAAGCTCTTTTGTGATTTTAAGTTGTATTTCCCTAATGACTAATGATGTGTAACATCTTTTTATATGCTTATTATTCATTACCATATCTTTCTTGGTGAAATGTCTATTCAAATTCTTTGCTTATTTTTAAACTAGTGTTTGACCAGAAAAACTGGACATAATTTTTAGTCTCTCTTTGAAGTGCTTACAATGACAAAGAAAAACACCTTAAAGGATAAAGAAAGATACCACCAGAATATACAAAGAAAAAGACATGGAAACATGTTCAAAAGTTTTCCACGTATAGTTATGATGATTAAATTAATTAGCATTTCATCACATGTCCAAACCTTTGGTTCATCAGTCGGAATGGAGGCTGAGTCTTGGTGATATTCTTAAAAATTCTCTCAGCGTAGAAATATGCTGCTACATATGAACATGTTAATTCTTCATCATTTATATATGGTGATTCCTACTCATTTAGCCCTGGAAAAATCTGATTCCCTTCCAGGACTTCTAGGCAGACTTTGGAAACTGAGGGGTCCATGAGCCTGATGTTGGGTAGCTGATATTTATTTGGCTTGCACAGTGTTGGATCATACCTGGTTTTGAAAATGTTTACTATTAATTGCCAACATCAAACTATTAAATTAGGAAATTACACATAAATATATGGATTTTGGATTCTTCTGTTTTTTTAAACACTGACTTGCTTGCCCACATGGATTAATTGGCTGAATATGAGTAATTTTCAACAGTTCCTCCCCTCCTTGTTGGTCCCTGATGTTGAGACTAAGTGTCACTGCCATTTATTTTTGTGCTAGTGCTGTTGACCTCATAATGCAGTTGAGATAAAAATGAATTCTTTACATCCATTCAACTTCTAAGTTTGGAATCTATAGGCATCTAATTTTGTCACTCACCATCTAGACATCCTGGAATTGGGGTAAAGTCACCGAACATTTTCCCAAATAATTCTTCTAAGTACTGCCCTGTTCAGAAAAGCATACTGTTGTGAGGTTCAGGATGGCAAGGTAGTTTTTTGTCTTTTTGTGTTTAGTGTTGTATCCCCAACACCTAGAATCATGTCTAGCATATAGTAATATTAAAAAATATTTGTTATATGAAAAACTAGGATACAATGCTGTTATTTACTATGGTCTCTGTTTCTAACCCTTCATCAAGTGCTATCACTTTAGGCTACTAAATATCTATCTAACTGCTTTTCTCCATCTTTATCTCTATCCTAATTGAAATTACCACTTGTCTTTTTTTTTTTAAAGATTTTATTTATTAGACAGAGAGAGATCACAAGTAGGCAGAGAGGCAGGCAGAGAGAGAGGGGGAAGCAGGCTCCCTGCTGAGCAGAGACCCTGATGTGGGGCTCAATCCCAGGACCCTGAGATCATGACCTGAGCCGAAGGCAGAGGCTTTAACCCCTTGAGCCTCCCAGGCACCCCAAAATTACCACTTGTCTTAATAAGACTATAAAATAACCTCTTAACAGATCTTTGTGACTCAGGTCTGGCTCTTGCCCACTCTATTCTCCACCAGGCATTCAGGATGACCAAATATGATTACATGATTATTCCTACTGCACTGCTACCCTGCCTCCCATCGCTCCTTGGTAAAAGTCCCAGTAGAGCAGGTACATTGCATAGTACATTATCTATGATATTATTCAATGGATGGAAAAAAAAATACTCACTGGTTCTAAGTGAAGAAATTCTCTTAGAGGGGCGCTTGGGTGGCTCAGTCATTAAGTGTCTGCCTTCGGCTCAGGTCATGATTCCAGGGTCCTAGGATCAAGCCCCAAGTTAGGCTCCCTGCTCAGCCGGGAGTCTGCTTCTCTCTCTGCCTGTCTCTCTTTATCTCTCATGAATAAATAAATAAAATCTTAAAGAAATTATCTTGGAATTTGAAATTTGAAGTTCTTATCAGATACTGACATCTTTACCTGTAGACTCACCAGTCTTGGAAAAAAGAAAAGAAAAAAGAAAAAAAACTGCTGAGGGCTTGTTTCTAGGAATAGGCTTGGATTAGCTGAACAAGGGTGAGTCCATCCTACACAGGGCCTGGTGCTCTATCTAGAAACCTCAAACATTGTATCCAAGTTGCCAAATCTCTTCTTGGTAGTTTCCCATAGGTTCATCTCATTTAGCTGTCAGAAAAATAAATTTGGGAGTTGATAAGCCCAGAAAGAGGGAGGGAGGCTCCATAGCTAATGCTGGTAAAAGTCACTTATATCTGCTTGGTCCTAGGCAAGAAGACTGAAGGTGAGTGTGGTGAGACCACACATGTATGGGGACAAATCTTATAGTATAGTGATGAATTACTTACCCCTGTAGTATTTCTCTGTCTCTGCCTTTCTTTTCTTTCTCTCAATTAGCATTGGCAGGGCAGCAGTTGAGGAATCAGGGTTTTAAATTAAAATCTGCTGAAAAAGGGCTTTTTTGTGGACTATTAATAAGAAGTTTTTTCTCTGCAAGGAATTATAGTTATAATCACTAATCCTTACTAATTTGTGTCTGGGGAAACACTGCAACTCTGGAGAATATGGGTCTACTGCATTGCAAGAATATTCATTAGCTTTGAAATAACTGTCATAAAAATATACAAAGAGTTAATCTGCATGCTCACTAAAACATAAAATGTAAAGTTCTTTATCAAGTATTCAAAACTTAGATTTTTATTGTCTCAACGTACATTTGAGTCTTACTGTATCGTGTTTCAATTCCTTCACTTTCTCCTTTAGTACTTTCTTCCTTTTATCCTCCACTTCTTTATGGTGTCAACATAAATAAACTGAAACTAATGTAAGGTTAGTAATTTTTATGTATGAGCCATTGTATTTTTTGCATATATTATTTTGCTCCACAGAGAGTTTGAATGATTTGGGGCCATAAGATTCAATTTACTAGCTGGGAAATTTGAACCTATTACACAATCTTATACTAGTTTGTGCAACTGTGCTAACATTTGCTCTATTTTATCTTAAATATTTTCTGGAATATGATAATGATTTATCTCTCCTCTTAATTGTTAAATATATAAATTCATGAGAGAATTGTGCTAGCGTTTTTCTTCTACATGGAAAATAGCACTTTTAGAGAATATTTTATTGTGGAGAAGAACTAGATGTGTTTTACATGCAAGTTCACAATGAGTAAATTAAATATGGTGATAAATGGAAGAAACAGGACTATACATGTAGGCAATTATTGATTTGAATATGCCTGAATAACACTTTTTGGGAAAATATTTATGGATATCTTAATATATAAATTAAGTCTATGATCTTGCTTTCACTTACTACATTCTCACATTGTACTAGGTACTAAAGTTTAGTAAGTTTGCTTCTATCATTCCCTTATTGAGTCACTTTGGGTTAGGAGGAAATATAATAAGCAGTGTCTACTAACCCACCAAAGGTTCCTGGTGCATTAGCTACATCAAGACATGTACTGTGATATTAGTTCCTGTAAAACAGCCTTTCCCTAGCTGGCCATTCCACCTAAAATTGTAGAAGCATCCCAGTGATTCATTGTTTCCAACTAAATACTCTGGAGAACGCTGTCCAGTAGGACCTTCTGCTGTGATAACAATGTTCTATATCTGTCCAATGTCCAGTACGATAACTAGCTCTTGAATTGTGGCTAGTTTGACTGAGAAACTGAATTTTCAATTTTATTTCATTTTAATTGAGTTTAAAGATTTTATCTATTTTAGAGAGAGAGAGAGAGAGCACGAGAAGGGGAAGGGCAGAGGGAGAGAGACTCTCAAGCAGACTCCGTGCAGACCACAGAGCCTGACTAGAGAGTCAAAGGTGGGCTTGATTTCAAGTGCCTGAGATCATGACCTGAGCCAAAATCAAGAATCAGATGCTTAACTGGCTGAGCCACCCAGGTGCCTCCATTTTAACTGAGTTTAATTTAAATAACCACATGTAGTTGGTGACTACCAAACTGGGCAGTGCAGTTCTGGAGGCCATCTTGAACAATTTGGTCAGCCCTCCCTGAAAGACTGTTTACCTCAGTCACTACCAGAGATTTTCACCTTCCACTTGTTCCATCATAACTCAGATACTTAGCCTCACAATGTGTTTCTAATGTCCAATTCTCTACTGCCCTCCATTATCCCCTCTGGATTTGAAGTTTTATAACATGAGTAAACTGTATAACCTATAATCTCAACTGCTAATTTTTTTCATCTAGCTGAAATTTGACTGTTCCTCTTAAGGACATGACTTCTCCCATAGCCACCCCAAGTGAAAGATGATTTTTATTCAGTATTTCATGTGCCATAGGACCCAGTGTTGAGGTAAATATCTTTTTAGATTTTTTTTTTAAAGATTTTGTTTATTTGACACAAAGAGAGAGAGATCACAAGTAGGTGGAGAAGTAGGCAGAGAGAGGGGGGGGAAGCAGGCTCCCTGCTGAGCAGAGAGCCCGATGTGGGGCTCGATCCCAGGACCCTGAGATCATGACCTGAGCCGAAGGCAGAGGCTTTAATCCACTGAGCCACCCAGGCGCCCCTCTTTTTAGCTCTTAAATGTTGTTTCCAAACCATTTTCCCACTTTCCTTCTCTAACAAAATCACAGCTATTTTTGAAGCTTATGCTGTTAGCTCACATCATCTAATCCAACTTGTTAGTATTCCCCCCTCTCACTTGCACACAATAACTTTTTTTTTTAAGATTTTATTTATTTATTTGACAGAGAGGGAGCACAAGTAAGGGGAGCAGGAGGCAAAGGGAGAGGGAAAAGCAGACTCACTTTGACCTCTCATATTCTTGACACTTTTATGCATAATAATCTTCCACAACCGCAACTGAATCTTAGATCTATTTTGTGACCATATCACATTCCAAATCCCCAAATTTGAGCATCCTATTCTCTCATATCTTATACTTCTGACTAATGTTTTTCAGTACTTTTACTTCAACAATTGTTCGACTAATTCTCGTTGATTTAGTTGATTACTGTTGAATAGTTGATACTGTTGAAGTTGAAACAGTTGATTACTGTTCCACTTCTTTGTTCTTTGGTGTTTCAATTATATTCATCTTTCCTTTTTTCAGCTTAGATAACCATATCTACCATGTGTTCCTACCCTTAAAAACTACTTTCAAACTTGCTTTTCTTTATTTCTGTCAAATTTTTTTCTCAAAGCCAAAACCCTGAATAAACTTAATTACTAACAACAATGCTCCATACTCAAGCAGTTAAGATTGCCAGAGAAAATTTAATAACCAAGCTGACTTGTTTCAACTTAAATGACCTCAATCCTCAAATAGGCAAACACTGTCTGGCAATCCTACTATTGCTCCTTAGTAAATTTGTTTTCTCACTCTTCAAAGGTGACCATTTCACATCTTTCTTCTCAAATTTCTAACCCGTCCCTTTAAGATCAGCTGGTAATCTTTTCCTCATGCTTTTCTGAAAAAATAGAAGCAATTTAGTAAGTTCTTCCCTATGTTCCCACTACCACATATCCTGGCATATCTGTGTGTGCACTCATGTTCTCCATGTTTTCTCCTGTAAAAGGCTGACTCCTTCACATGTGCTCATATCCCCTTCATCTAGTGTACTATCTGAACTTCTGTCTACTCTCTACCGGATCAATCTTCTTGGTATGTTTGTAATACACTCTAATACTACTTAACTTAAAAAATAACCCCCAACCTCATATCCTTCTCCTTTTATCCCATTTCAGTGCTTTTCTTAGCAAAGCTACTTATTAATTTTCTCTATCCCAAATTAACTTCCCACTCTCCCTTCTCTTTTTAAAACAAGACTAAGATTCAATCTCCATTACTTTATTGAAATTCCTCTTTGTCAAGGCTACCAACAAACAACATCCTGGCACTAACTTAGATTCTCAAGAGCATTTGTCAATGTCTCAAATCCATTTGTCTCTTCTCTTCTTTGTAAATATTTTATTTATCTGGACTTCTATAATGCCACACTTTCCTGTTTTTTTTCTCTTCTGTATGCTTTTTATGTGTCTTATTTTTCTGTGCCCTCCTCTACCTGACTTACACTGGATAGCTTTATGTGGGTTCCCTGGATGATGTCTTCTAATCTCATGACTTTAAATGCAGCTATGTGGTAACATAAACAAACTTTTAGGTTTGAAAATTATTGGAAGCAATTAGTACATTTTATAAATTCTCCACAAATTGCTTCATTAACTTTGTGAAGAAAGGAAATAATAATTGTAAAGTCTTTTTATCCCTCCAAAAATTATTCTGGTTTTCAGAAGCATTTTGAAGAACAAAGAAAAGAAGGAAAAAGAGAAAGAAATCAATGTTATTTATCCAAAAGTACATATCCCATGAACTAACCCAGTTTTCTTACAAAAATATTGTTTCATACCTTTTTGAAATTATTTCAAACTTACAAATTAAAGGCTGTCTTACATATATAATTGTCTTAATGTATTTAAACAAAAGAGGTCAATTACTTCCTCCCTATGAATAGAAAGAATTAATGAGTTTTGCCATTTGGGACAATAGAGCATATTTAAGTTTTGCTTTCCTGGGGTCTCCATTTAACTTGATTATTTATGTTAACAAGATTCTTTGTTTAATTGTAGTTTTTCTATTAGCTCAAAGTAAGCCTGTGCTTTGTGTGTGTGTATGTGTGTGTGTATGAGTGTCTTGTATAAAGAAATCTTTGCCTACTTTAATATTGCAAAGCTTTCTTCTATGTATTTTTGCAAATTTTATACTTACAGATTTTACATTTAGGATTATGATCCTTTGCAAGTTAGGTTTTACGTACACTGTGAGATGAGGTTCACGTTTATTTTTTCCCTAAATGAATTAAGCACAATTTTTTGAAATGATTTTGCTTTGAATTATCTTGCCATCTTTGTTAAAATTCAATGGACCATATGTATGTGTTGACTCTATTTCTTTTTCCACATTTTATATTTAAAAAAGGAAGAATTTTTGTTTTATTATTTATTTATTTATTTTTTAAAGATTTTATTTATTTATTAGAGAAAGAGAGAGCACAAGCAAGGGGTGGGGCAGAGGGAGAGAGAGAAGCAGGCTCCCCACTGAGTAGGGAGCCCTGATTCAGGGCTCCATCTGAGATGCAATGCTGGGATCATGACCTGAGCTGAAAGCAGACAATTACCTGGCTGAGCCACCCAGGGACCCTGAATAGTTGTTCTAATAGTGGCTTTTTAATTTAGTTTTTATTTTGTCAAAATTTTATATGTGCTTAATCTCAAAAGTCTTATAGTCTTACAAAATTTGGTATGAAATACTGAAATGTTCTGCATAAAACTTCTCCTAGTCTTTTCTTCAACAAAACCACTGTTGGAACTAATCAACGATTTCAATAAAGTTGCAGAACATAAAATCAACATACAAATATCATTTGCATTCACTAAGGATAAGACATCTGAAAATGGAATAAAGAAAACTATCCCATTCACAGTAGCATCAAAGACAATAATTTACTTAGGGATAAATTTAACCAAGGAAGTGAAAGATCTATACTATAAAAACTAAATACTTTGCTGAAAAAAATTGAAAAAGACACAAATGGTAAGACATACCATGTTCATAGATTAGAAGAATTAATACTAGTAAAAATGTCCATATAAACCAAAGCTGTCTATAGGTTTAAAGCAATCCCCATCAAAATCCCAATGGCATTCTTCACAGAAATAGAAAAATAAATCCTAAAACCTGCGTGGAACCACAAAAATCCCAAAATCCCCAAATAGCCAAAGCTATTGGAAAAAGATTTTCCTGAGGAAAAAGAACAAAGCTGGAAGTATTGCACTTCAAATGATTTCAAATTATACTATTAAACTACAGTAATTAAAACGGTATGATATGGGGCATAAAAATAGGCATATAAACCAATGGAATAGAATAGAATGCTCAGAATTAAACCCCTGTTTATGTAGTCAACTAATATTTGGCAAGGGAGTCAAGAACACTCAATGGGTAAAGGATAGTCCTTTCAATAACCAATGCTGAGAAAAACTGCATAAACACATGACAAGCAATGAAACTGAACCCCTATTTTATGACACTCAGAAAAATAAATTCAAAATGGATGAAAGACTTAGATGTAGAACAGATACTGTAAAACTCATAGAAGTTTCTTAACAATGGTCTTGACAATGATCTTTTTAGATATGTTGCCAAGAGCATAAACAAAAAAATCAAAAACAACTGAGACGGTGTCAAAATATCTTGAATTGGTTTTCCTAATATTTTGTTGAGAATTTTTGCAACTATATATTTTTTTCCCAAATACTTCTATTTTATTTTTTCAGTGTTACAAGATTAATTGTTCATGTACCACACCCAGTGCTCCATGCAATATGTGCCCTCCTCAATACCCACCACCAGGCTATCTCAGCCCCTCACCTCCTCCCCTCCAAAACCCTCAGTTTGTTTCTCAAAGTCCACAGTCTCTCATGGTTCATCTCCCCCTCCAATCAGGGATATTAGTCAATAGTTTTTGAGTTTTTTCCCCTTGTGGTGTCCTTTTCTGGCTTTGGTATCCAGGTAATGCTGACCTTACAGAATGAGTTTGGAGTATTCCCTCTCTTCCCTTTTTTGGAAGAATTTGAAAAGGATTGGCATTAATTCTTTGAATGTTTGGCAGAATTTGCCAGCACAGCTGTCTGGTTCTGGGGATTTCTGTGTTGGGAGTGTTTGTTTTGTTTTGTTTTTATTACTGTTTTGATCTCTTTGCTAGTTATAGGTTTTTTTATTTTTTTTTTCTTCCTGATTTAGTCTTTCTTGGTTGTGGATTTCTAGAAATTTATCTATTTCTCCTAGGTTATCTAATTTATTGGCCTATAATTGTTGATAATAATCTCTTATGGTTATATATATTTATTTTATCAGTTATAAGTTCTTTTCAATTTCTAATTTTATTTGTCTTCACTCTTTTTTTTTCTTAGTCTCGCTAAAGGTTTATAAATTGTTTATCTTTTTGAAGAAACAGTTTTTAGTTTATTGATCCTTTCTATTGTTTTCCTTGTCTCTTTCATTTCTTTCTACTATGATTTTTATTACTCCTTTTTTTCTGCTAACTTTGGGTTTAATTTTTTCTTCTTCTTCTGGTTCCTTGAGGCATAAATTTGGGTTGTTTATTTGAGATCTTTCTAATTTTTAAACATAGACATTTATTGTTATAAACTTCCCTCTCAAAACTTCTTTCATTGCATCCCATAAGATTTGATATATTGTATTTCCATTTTCATTTGTTTTGAGAAAATTTGTTATTTTCCTTTGACTTATTCTTTATCCCCTTGGTTGTTCTAAAGTGTATTGTTTAGTTTACACATATTTTCAAGTTTCCCAGCTTTCCTTTTATTGTATTCTGGTTTTGTACAATTGTGATCAGAAAAGATAGCATGATTTCAGTCTTCTTAAATTTGCTGAGATTTGTGTTGTGGCTTATCCTGGAACATGTTCTGTGTTCACTTGAGAAGAATGTGTCTTCTGCTATTGTTAGATGGAATGTTCTATATATGTCTAGGTCAATTTATTCTATAGTAAGTTCAACCCCAGTGTTTCCTTGTTGATTTTCTAATGGAATGATCTATTCATTGTTGAGAGTGGGACGTTGAAATCTCCTACTCTTACTGAATTGTTGTCTATTTCTCCCTTTAGATCTGTTGGTACTTGCTTAATATATTTTGGTGCTCTGATGTTGGCTATGTATATCTCTGTATATCTTTTAGCATTTTTAAAAGCTTTTGTTTAAATTCCAGCTAGTTAACATACAGTATAATGTTAGGTTCTGGTTTAGAATTTAGTTGCTCAGTGGTTACATATAACACCTGGTCTTCATCACAACAAATGCCCTCCTTAATCCCCATCACCTATTTAACTTATTCCCCTGCCCACCTCCCTTCTGGTAACCATCAGTTCTCTATAGGTAAGAGTCTGTTTCTAGGTTTGCCTCTCATTTCTCCCCTATGTTCATTTGTTTTGTTTCTTAAATTCCACATGGATGAAATCATATGGTATTTGTTTTTCTCTGTCTGAGTTATTTTGAGTAGCATAATACTCTTCAGCTTCATATTTCATTCTTGTTTATGGCTGAGTAATATTCCATTATATATATATATGTATATATTTATACATTACATATACATATATACCACATTTTCTTTACCTATTCATCACTTGATGGACATTTGGATTCTTTCCATAATTTGACTTTTATTGACAATACATGGGGTGCATGTATCCCTTTGAATTAGTATTTTTGTATCCTTTGGGTAAATACCTAGTGGTACAATTGTTGGATTGTAGGGTAGTTTTATTTTTAACTTTTTGAGGAATCTCCATACTGTTTTCCAGAGTGGTTGTACCAGTTTGGTTTCCCAAGAAGTGTAGGAAGGTTTCTTTTAGCATTTTGAACCTGTCCTTTCATTCTCTTCTGGCCTATAGTGTTTCTGCTGAAAAATCTACTGACTGCCTAATGGGCATTCCTTTTTAGGTTACTTTCTTTTTTTCCTTGGCTGCCTTTAAGATCTTTTCTTTACCAATGATTTTTGACAGTTTCATTACAATATGTCTTGGAGAAGGTCATTTTGCATTGAGATAATAAAGTGTTTTATTAAGCTTCTTAGTCTTCTGTGTCTAATTACTTCCCCAAATTTGAGAAGTTCTCAGCTATTATTTCTCTAAATACACTCTTTGATCCTTTCTCTCTTCTGGTGGACCAATCATTTTTAATATATTTTTTTATCATTCTGGATAGCTCCCGTAGTGTTTCTTTATTTTTTAGAAATATTAGTGTCTCTTGTCTTCTGAGTCATTTCTAAATTCCTGTCCTCCAAGTCACTAATTCTTTCCTCAATCTGATCAGCTCTATTTTCCAAACACTTGAATGGATACTTCATCTCATTTATTAAATTCTTTGGCTCCAGAATTTCTCTGGTTCTTTTTAAAAATTTTGTTATCTTTGGTAAAGAACTTTTATGTTCCATAATTTTATTCCTGAGTGTATAGCATTGCCTTCCTGTGTTTTCTTGTAGTTTGTTGAAACTCTTCATAACAGCTATTTTAAATTCTTTATCTATTAGTTATCAATAATTTGTGACTTTGGGTTTGGTGGCTGGAGAATTATAATTTTCTTCTTATGATACTATGTTACAGGTGATTTTTCATAGCATTTGATGACATGTACCTCTGCTGTTGTATTTGAAGCAGCACATACATCTCTTAATTATTTACTTTGATCTTCACAGTTTAACAATGTCAATAAGAAGGCTTTTGTTTATTTGTTTTCTAGAAAATGGTGCCATAGATCAAGTTTGTTGTTTCTATCTAAGTGAGCTGGCTCTGGGGTTGCACTCTGGAAGCTCTGTAAAGAAAGCTGGTATAGAAAAAGTGGGCATCAGAGTGGGGAAAGATGTGACATCAGCATCTGGGGCTTTGTGGGTACCCATATTCAGTAGGGAGATCCTTGAGTAGGGATACTTCCAGATGTCCATAGATGGACCTCCTGCTGAAATACTAAAGCAGAGATCAAGGACCATACTCCTTCAGTGCTCTTTGTTATTCTTGTCTGGCTCTTTCCATTTTTCTCTCCTTCCTGCAAGTCATGAAATTACCTCATCAGAAATTCCTGCCACTGGAGAGAAATAGGTCCCTCCAGGTGCAACCTTCTCAGATAGGCAGTCAGCAGTCTCTCACTGCTTTCATTTTCTACCTCCTCTGTGAGGAAGGTTGTCCTTGTTGTCACTGCCAACAAGAGCCCAGCATGTTACAGTGTCACCTGGGGAGGAAGTCTGACTCCTCATGTTCTTCCTTCTCTTCTCCATCCCACTCCAATGGATGCCTGGTTCTCTCATCAGGCAGGCTGGAATTCCACAAATTCTCTATCTTCCTTGTAAGTCCATCTTGTTTTGCACTCTCCCATTTTACTTTTTCCTAATTGTGGCAAGTGGGATGGGGCAGGCTAGGTCCTATCTACCTACTTTCTGAAAATAGGTAGGTAGAAATCTGAGTATGCTGGTGTAAGGTATAGTGGCACTTGTCTTTGGTTGTAAACGACCAATTAGTGTAAATAAAAAGGGAGGGGAAAAAGGAACAACTCACAGTCATGATGCTATGTCACTTCTTTTTAAAATAATTTTTTTGTTTGAGTATATTAACACATAAAGTTATATTAGTTTCAGGTGTAGAGCATAGTGAGTCAACATCTGTATCAGTTATGCTAAACTCACCACAAGTAGTTACTCTATCTATCTATCTATCTATCTATCTATCTATCTATCTATCATCTATCTATCTTTCTTTTTTTTTTTTTGGCTGTCACTTCTTCAGCTGATTCTTTCGCTATTTGCTACCACATATCATTGTTACATTTTTATTTCCCTTTTTTCCAGTTCTAGGATAAAGATAAGTTGTTATCTTCCTTCACTAATTTCCTCTTTATGTTGGAACACATCTTCAAGTAGTTTGCTACAGGAGAAAAAATAGAGCTATAAAATTAAAAATTCAGTAGGAATAGAAGTGAAAAGATTTGATGGCAGGATTGAAAGAGAAATTTTAAGAAATCAATAAATCTCAAGTGGAATAGGAATGTAAAATTACAAAGAGATGTAAAATATAAGAGAGATTCCAATATATGAATAATAAGAGTCCCAGAAAGAGAGGAAAGAGCAAATAGAGGAAAGTACATCATTAAATAACAAGAACAATTTCCAGAACTGAATGACATGCATTTCCAGATTAGAAGGGTTTACTAAAAGTTCAAGACAATAAGTAAAAACATATCCACACCAGGGCTTTTAATTATAACATTTTAGAGAAGTAAAAATATATAAGAAATTTGAAGACAAGTTTCCAAAAAGAAGACAAGTTTCCAAAAAAAAAAGTTTCCAACTTTTTATACAAATGATGAAAATCTGAATAACTTCAGATTTCTGATTTAGAGCAGGGGTTGGAAAGCTATGGCCCATGAACTTACCGTCTATGGCTACTTAAAAAATTTGTTGGTTTTTTTTTTTTTTGTAACTTTTTTTTTTTTGGTATTCTACCTTAGTTTCCTTATTTTATTTTATTTATTTATTTTTTATTAACATATAATGTATTATTTGCCCCAGGGTACATGTCTGTGAATCATCAGGCTTACACATTTCACAGCACTTAACATAGCACATAACCTCCCCAATGTCCACAACCCAGCCACCCTATCCCTACTCCCCCACCTCCCAGCCACCCTTAGTTCATTTCAAACTCAACACTCAAAGAACAAATAATCCAATCAAGAAATGGGCAGAAGATATGAACAGACATTTCTGCAAAGGGGACATCCAAATGGTCAACAGACACATGAAAAAGTGCTCCACATCACTCAGCATCAGAGAAATACAAATCAAGACCACAGTGAGATACCACCTCACACCAGTCAGAATGGCTAAAATTAGCAAGACAGGAAACGACAGATGTTGGCGAGGATGCAGAGAAAGGGGAACCCTCCTACACTGTTGGTGGGAATGCAAGCTGGTACAGTATGGAGGTTCCTCAAAAAGTTGAAAATGGAGCTACCCTATGATCCAGCAATCTCACTACCCTATGATCCATAATCTCACAAATACTGGGTATTTACCCTAAAGATACAAATGTGATCCGAAGGGGCACGTGCATCCGGATGTTTATAGCAGCCATGTCCACAATAGCCAAACTATGGAAAGACCCTAGATGCCCATCAACAGATGAATGGATAAAGAAGAGGTGGTATATATATATATATATATATATATATATATATATATATATATACACAATGGAATACTATGCAGCCATCAAGAGAAACGAAATCTGGCCTTTTGCAACGACGTGGATGGAACTGGAGGGTATTATGCTAAGCGAAATAAGTCAGTCAGAGAAAGACAATTATCACATGATCTCTCTGATATGAAGAATTTGAGAAGCAAGGTGGGAGTTTGGGTGGGGTGGGGGAGAGAAATGAAACAGGAAGGGATGGGGAGGGAGACAAACCATAAGAGACTCCTAGACTCACGAAATGAACTAAGGATGGCTGGGAGGCAGCGGGGTAGGGATAGGGTGGCTGGGTTGTGGACATTGGGGAAGTTTTGTGCTATGGTGAGTGCTGTGAAATGTGTAAGCCTGACGATTCACAGACATGTACCCTGGGGCAAATAATACATTATATGTTAATAAAAATTAAAAAAAAAAAAGAAAAGAACAATTTAAAATAATAAAAAAAAAAGAAGATAAAGGAGACTGGCCTAGGGTTGTGTGGCATGTAAGGGGTGGA
The DNA here is from genome assembly GCA_028646535.1 of Procyon lotor. Classification (NCBI taxonomy): domain Eukaryota; kingdom Metazoa; phylum Chordata; class Mammalia; order Carnivora; family Procyonidae; genus Procyon; species Procyon lotor. The sequence continues at coordinate 131,318,767 of CM053604.1, read as the reverse complement.
GCTGGAGCAAGGATTTGTGTAGAGGCTGGTTATTTGTGTGGTAATTTTCCACCAATGCCGAAGGATAGCATGATAATCTTTCATATCAGCTTATCCAAATATGGAACAGAAAGGTACACGGGGGTAGTGGAACTTGAAAACTGTCTGAAATCAAACATCAAAATGGAGTCAGATCATTTTTAACAACTCATGAAGATTTTAACAGTAACTACACAAAAGCACATCATTTGAAGGCTGAATCTTGCCTTTTCCATTTCTATCAGGTTCATTCCCTTTGATAGAGCAAAATATTTATTTTTGTTTTTGTTAGAATATCCAAGAGGAAAAGCATGGAAATGGGGTGATTGGCATGATAATGATCTGGTGTTACTATTTAGTAGACATCAAATTTAGCGTAACGGATGTTACTTATATTTATAAGTTTTGTTATTGTTTTAAGATTTTATTTATTTGAGAGAGAGAGAAAGAGAGAGACAGAGAGAGAGAGAAAGAGAGAGAGAGAGAGAACAAGAGCAGTGGGGAGGGGCAGAGAGAGAGGAGAGGGAGGAGCAGAGCAGACTTCCCACTGAGCAGGGAGCCTGATGTGGGGCTCAATCCCAGGACTGCTAAGATCATGACCTGAGCTGAAGTCAGATGCTTAACCAACTGAGCCACCCATGCACCCCTTTAAGTTGTTTTTAAATTGTAGTTTATGATTTTAAAAATTTGTTTGCAAGGCAGACAGTTTCAGGTCCATTTGTGAAAACTAATACTAGTATGACTCTTTATAAGGTAAATTGTAGGTTTGCAGAATATAAATACAAATCTGTTTTCTAAAATGTAGTTGTTTGAAGCAAGTGTTAAAATCTCTTGGGGCACCTGGGTGGCTCAGTGAGTTGAGTGTCTACCTTCAGCTTGGGTCATGATCCCAGGGTCCTGAGATGGAGTCCTGCATGGGGATCCAGGCTCAGTGGGGAGCTTGCTTCTCCCTCTGGCCCCTGCTCATGTCCAGGGCAGATGTCTCCTCGTAGTAGAAAGTACATATTCAAGGCTGGATGCCCTGATGTCTTGTCATTGTACTAATGCTGAGTAGAAGCTCATATGTGGCTTATATGATATCTTTCTGATGAATTTTTAGAGTAATTATATTTCTAGGCAGTAGATAATTACATGGTTCACTAAGCCATTTCACCTCTGTGACTGATAACTTGAGAACTCTGATTCATGCTTTGTACTATTGTAGTATATCTACCCATAGTACTAAAATATCCTTTTATACCTAAATTCCCATGGGTTGGATTGTCTTATGATTTCCCCATTAGCATTTTGTATAACCATATTTAAAAGTGGTAATAAGCACAGTATCTGGACATTTAAGTAATGTTTTTGTGTAAAGTTTGGGATGCTTTATTTTCCAAAATTTCTTCATGAGCCTATAAGTTGATGTAGAAATTCTTTGTAATTACACATAAAAAATAGTGTCTTCATTTCTGTAGGCAGTTAACAGTGTTCTAACAGTCTCTTTTTTTAGATTTTATTTAAATTCCAATTAGTAAACATACAGTGTAATATTAGTTTCAGGTATACAATTTAGTGATTCAATAGTTACACACAAATCCAGGTGCTCATTACAAGTGTACTTCTTAATCCCCATCACCTATTTAATCCATCCCTCCATCTATTTCCCTTCTGGTAACCATTAATTTGTTTTCTATCATTAGGAGTCTGTTTCTTGGTTTGCCTCTCCCCTTTCCCCCCCATTATTGTTTGTTTTGTTACCATGTAAATCATATGGTATTTGTCTTTCTCTGACTGACTTTTTTTTCCTCTTAACATAATACCCTCTAGCTCTGTCCATGGCATTGCAAATAATAAGATTGCATTCTTGTTTATGTCTGAGTAATATTCCACTGTCTATTTGTACTACAACTTCTTTATCCATTCATCAGTCTGTGGACATTTGGGATCCCGAGACAAGGAAAACAAAACCAAAAATGAACTATTGTGACTTCATCAATAGAAAAAACTTCTGCACAGCAAAGCAAACAATCAACAAAACTAAAAGGCAACCTATGAAATAGGAGATATTTGCAAATGACATCTGATACATTAAGAAGTCACCCTCTACATGTTTAATTATAAATTAAAAGTACCATTGGTACTCCATTAGGAGTACCATACAGCCAATTTATACCAGGTTTAAGGTTTAAGCAAAAATATAGCTGTTTATATGTTGTTAAAATAAAGTTTGGATAGGGGCGCTTAGGTGGCTTAGTCGTTAGGCGCCTGCCTTCAGCTCAGGTCATGATCCCGGAGTCCTGGGATCGAGCCCCGCATTGGGCTCCCTGCTCTGTGGGAAGCCTGCTTCTCCTGCTGCCATTCCCTCTGCTTGTGTTTCCTCTCTCGCTGTACTCTCTCGCTATGTTTAAAAAAGAAAAAAAAAAGTTTGGATAAATCTGATTTAACTTCATGTTCTTTCTGATATTTTCTACATTAGAAACCTTTAAAATAGTTTTTCCTTTTCAGTGACTAGCTTTTTTCTTCTCTATCATGTATGATTTTATCATATTATCACATTGTATCATATGATAAATGATTTCTTGCTAACTTCATATGTCAAATTATATATGTATGTATTTCAAGCCAAATCAAATGATAATTACATTATTTAGTTTCATGAAGCTTAATTTGTAAGTGCATTACAATTTCTTTAAAGTAGATATCCATTGATAACTGTTATGCTTTCTTGATTAATTGGCCTTTTATCATTGTGAAATGTCCCCTTTATTTCTATTAATACATCATCTTGAATTCTGTTTTACCAACTATTAAATTAGCCACTCCAACCTTATGCTTACTGTTTCCATGGTATACTTTTTGCTTTTTTTGTTCAACTTATCTGTGTCTTTATTTTTAACTGCATTTCTTATCAATAGCATGTAGTAGGGTCTTGTTTTTTATCCGTTCTCAGTCTCTGCTTTTTGATATAATTATTGATATGGTTGGATTTAGGTATGTAATTTAACCTATGTTATTATTTATTTTCTGTTGTTCTGTCTGTTCTCTTATTTCTTTGCCCCCCTTTCTGTCTTTTGGACCATTTGAATATATTTTAATATTCCATTTTAAGTTACATATTGGCTTTGGCTATATCTTTTTATATATATGATGAATTCTTATTTCCATTTATATATATGACGAATTAAATGTTTAATTTATGATTAAAAAATATCCTAAATTTTAAACACATTAAAATGTGAGTATATTATATACTCAAATTATTTTACCATTTATTATTGCTATTAAAAGACCTTTAAAATTGCTTTATAGTCAGGTAAGACATATAAATAGAACACAAATATGAATTGTGTATGTGGAATTACATATTAGTATTTATTTTTATTTGGATCTAAGAAATTAAATTTCGTGGTATGTAAATTTAGATAAATATGCTGGTTAGTATGATTCCAGTGAAAATCCTTAAATTTCCTGAGACCTTCTTTAGGGAAGATATATTGTGTTTTGATAGCACACATGGTTGCCAAATAGTAAAATAATGGATATAAACAAATTTTGAGAGTTGTGTAAATTTTTAAAACTCCTTATATATTATTAGAATTACAGATCTATCTTTCATATATGTACATACTAATGTCTGGTTTTAAACTTTTAAATATTCATTTTATTTTTAAAGATTATTTATTTATTTGACAGAGAGAGAGAGAGACAGCAAGAGAGAGAACACAGCAGGGAGAATGGGGCGGGAGGAAGAAGCAGGCTTCCTGCTGAGTAGAGAGCCCAATGTGGGACTCCATCCCAGCATCCTGGGATCATGACCTGAGCCTAAGGCAGATGCTTAATGCTTGAGCCATCTAGAAGCCCCTAAACTTTAAAATATTTAAACTTATAGAAACATACAAAAATTTTTATTAGTGTACATACTCAAAAGTCAATAAAATGCTACAAATATCATCTGACTTTTTAAAGAATTAATTTGAACTAGTAATTATTTAAATTACTACTTAATTTAATTGCAGACACATATTTAGATTGTATTACATGCCTTTAAGTAGCATGTTAGTAATAACTATTTTGATATCAAAACAAATACAAGAAATTCAGAAAACTTTAAATCTTTCATACAAATATCTAAATTCTTAGAAAAATTTAAATATCATGCTTTTACTGTAATCTCTTTTGTAATCTATAGTAATTGTTATTCCTAATTCAATTTATTTTAATTGGGAGAATTATGTAAACTCTTTATAAATTTTAAATTAAACTCTCTTGATTTTATTTTAACATAGAATTTAACCTACTTTAAATTTAAAAGTAAAGTTAAAGATTTCTCCCCCGGAAATTATTTCTGGTTTATAAGAATAAGTTTTGAAAGAATTACTCTTTAATAAAAGAAAAATGTGTTGGGAAGGACCTTTGCTGTCTGAGCAGCCTTCAAACCAAGATGCTACACTCTTTGCACATCTGGCCTTAAAAAAAAAAAAAAAAGATTTCTTTCTTTGCTTATTTATTTGAGAGAGAGAGAAAGAATGACTGGGAGAGGGGCAGAGAGGGGGGAGACGAAGATAATCTCAGGCAGACTCCTCACTGAGCATGGAGACCAACCTGGGGTCTGATCTCACAACCCTGGGATCATGACCTCAGTCAAAACAGAGTCCCACATTTAACTGAATGATGCCCCTGCACATTCTGTCCTTTTAGTGACTACTAATTGATTACTATCATGTCTACTTGAAAATCTGAGTTCCTTTTCACTTGCTAAATTTATAACTCGGAAGGAATACTTAAATGTATTTAAACCAAAATTAAACGTAAACTCAAAAGTCAATTATTTAAAGTAGAGCTCAATTTAAACCAAAGCTAGATTTGAAATTCAAAAGTATTTAAAGGAAAGACTGATTGAAGTTTAGTCTAAACTAGGGGAAAAAAGTAAGGAAACTTTTAAAATTACTTGTTTACATAATTATAGTTTCTATGGTTGAGTGGAAGAAAAGGAGGGGGTTAACTGACCTTTTGTCCATGCATGAAGCTTTGACTTTATTTTTTTTCTTTATAGAGAGAGCACGCATACATGTACACATGTTGGGGGGATGGTGGGGTAGGGACTGAGGGAGAAGGAGAGAGAGAATCCCGAGCAGACTCCATGTTGTCCACGGAGCTCAACATGGGGCTCAGGCTTATGACCCTAAGATCACGACCTGAGCCAAAATCGAGAATTGGGTGTTTAATTGACAGAATCACCAGGTACCCTGAAACACTGACCTTTTTATCACTACAACTACAACTTCTCCAGTTGACCTGAAGGTTTCTAGAGAAAGAAGAGAAATAAAAATGATTAAAAATAATGAAATTCATTAAGTTTTTCTCCCCACATTAAAATTTTCTGGTAATATCTGCTCAGACTCCTATTTTCTGGTCAAATGGGTATGGATATACTTTCTTTATGGCTTTTATTTATTTATTTATTTATTATGAGTCTTAAAGATTTTATTTATTTATTTGTTTATTTATTATTTATTTATTTTAGAGAGAGTGACAGCTTGAGTGGGGGATGGAGCAGAGGGGGAGGGAGCAAAGAGGGAAGAGGGAAGAAGGAAAAATATCTCAGGCAGACTCAAGATGAGCAGAGGGATGGGGAGAGACAGAATCCCAAGCAGGCTCCACACTCCCCACAGAGCCAAACATGGGACTTGGTCTCAGGACCCTGAGATCACCACCAGAGCCAAAACTGAGCTTCCAACTCTCAGCCTACTGAGCCAGCCAAGGGCTGTTCTTTATGGCTTTTAATGTAAACTTTGAATAATCTAGAAAATTTATATTAATATTTAGTTTTTGTATTGTTTTATTGAATTTCCTCTACTATGTAATTTTATTTCTCAAGAATTACAAATTTAGACTTAGGTTCACAGCAAATTAAGAGATCTACAACTTGTCTAAGGCAAGTTTGCTTATACCAAATTATACTAAGCTATTCCCTCCCCCAGAAAATAAAGTAATGCTTGTTTCTTGGCACTTAAATATGCAAAAACTCAAGGCAGAGCCTTTCTCATGCATTACTGCAAATGGAATAAAAAACAGGGTATCTTTCCTCTTGAAAATACATTCACTCTGAGACAGGCAAGGTTTTTACCAAATAGCAATAAACTCAATTTTAATTAAACTTCAGTTCATAAGTTGATTCATGTAAGAGAAAGGAAAAAAAGTATCTTCCACACTTGCAGGAGAAATCTTTTCCTGTCTGTGTTGATCTGACCACACAGAAATGTGTTACATTTTCTTTCCAATAATTTTTAATACCTTTTAAGCCTTTAAAAATAGGCTTTATCTTAGTGATGGTTCTTAAAGGTTTAGTAACAAAAAGGGAAGTGCTCAGCACCACAGTGCTCAGTTGTAAATTGACAGGAATACTCTACTCTTAAAATTCCCATTGGGTACTTGGAACCTTACCTAGGGTCTGAGGATTTGGCAATGGTGGCTGTCCTGCGAGTTTGCAGTTTAAATGACAGCCAAACTTTGCTGGGAGCATAAATAAAATTCTGCATTATGTCCATTTTTACAATCATCAGAAGTTCTTCTTTACAATTTGCTTAGTCTTTTAGAAAAGTGAGACTGATAATGGAAAATAGTCAACACAAAAAAAGCTCTTGTGGCTTTTTCTGACATTTTGGGGAACAAAAAATGTAAAGAGAAAAACAGATACAAAATGTCATTCCCACTTATGGTGTAAACTTCTCTACATATTTTATTTATTAACTAACACTATTTCCTAAAAAAAGAATTGTTCTCACACCTAAGAACTTCTGTTAATAATGGAGGTTGTAGCTGTCATAATAAAATTTGACACAAATATCCTTGGAAAGATATCACAAATGATAAAAGTCTGCTTCATGAACTATAGAGCAGAGTGTGGTTAAATTCAGTCTTATTAGCACCTTGCTTTAACTTGATAAATCAGCGAATCAAGTTTTTCTTTTGTGTCATTGTCATTTTCAAAGAGAGCAAGTCTTTCCAACATACAATCTGCACAGGTCAAATATCTTTTAATCCAGGGAGACTCTTTCTTCTTTGGCTTTTATCTTTTTGGTAAAATGGAGACGAGTACAGACACACAAATGCCTACTTTTATATTTTGACTAATTCTACTCTTTAAATAATATTATGAAATAGTAGATGTAACAAAAATTTAGAACAGCAAGACAGAACAAAGAATTCCCATATACCAGCCCAAGATATAAATATTACCAAAAAAATAGACATTTTTGTAACCCCTCCAATCCCATCTATTTTCTCTTCCACAGAGGTAACTACAATTTATAGTCACAGTTCTTATGAATATCATTTTATTATTTTCATTGGTGTTTCTATGAATAACTCCAATTAAAACTTTATATTTGAAACCTTTTTCTTTGTTGCATGTGTTTTTTGTATGTTTGTCTGCTTATTATTTTTGCTGGTGTTGGATCATACTTTTATTTAAAATTTTTGGTGGATAAAGAAAACATGCCTTCTTGCCCTACCTTAACATCTTTTAGCTTTATTCTCTCTTTTGCTGTAGTTTATTTTTTTACTTAAATTCCACTGACCTTCTCTTATTTGGACCACTTATCTCAATGATAAATTATTTTTTGTGCAAATTTTTGTTTTTAATGGAATTTATAGTTTACTTACATTAAAAAAAAAGTATTCTTGACCTTGGTCAAATGGCCATTTTTATTCAACTTCTCAGTTATTTGGTATTCTTTGCATCCTACAATACCTTACTTTCAAACTCTTCATTCTCCCTATTTCGAGCTGGACAGGACATTCTCTGTGACTGCCCTTCTGAGTTGGGTACACCGTTCCTGTTTCCTCTTTCATGGTTTACTTCTGGATCTTCAAAAAGCTTCCTAAGCAAAGGTGAGTCTGCAACTTGTTATGGATTTATATCTTTTCCCCTTCCCTTCCTTCCCTTCCCTCCTTCCTCCTTCCTTCCCTCCCTCTCTTCCTTCCTTCCTTCCTTCCTTCCTTCCTTCCTTCCTTCCTTCCTTCCTTCCTTCCTTCCGGTCCTTCTTTACTTTCCTCCCTATATTTTAAAGGTAGGTCAGGAAGAGGAGATTAAAAGCATATGTTCATTTCAATATGGTCCAGGGGTTTCTAATTTTTTTTTTTTTTAATTTCACATTCACAGGAAAGTCATAAAATTAGCACAAAGATTCTCAAATGCCCTACACTTGGATTCCCTAAATGTTAATATTTTACCACATTTGCATTAATTTTTCTTTTGAAATATTTGAAAGAAAGTTGCAGACAGGATATCCTTTTTTCTCTGAAGACTTCAGTGTGCATTTTTAAAAACGTTCTCCTACATTAGGACTTTACAATGATCAAAATGAAGATATTAACCTTGGAAAAGTACTTAAATTCATAGGTAAATAAAACTTATCAAGTGTTCAGCTAAGGCTCTTTATTAAAGAAAGTTTTTCCTTATTCAAGGTCTAATTCATGACCACACGTTGCATATAATTATCACGTCTCTACTTTACTTCAGAACACTTCATTAGATTTTCATTATCTTTCATAACTATGGTGTATTTTTATTAATTAATTAATTTGTAAAGATTTATTTATTTATTTGAGAAAGAAAGAGCACATCAGCAGGGGGATTGTTAGAGGGAGAGGAAGAGCATCTCAAGCAGACTCCCTGCTGAGTGCAGAGTCCTTTGTGGGGTTGATCTCATGATCCTGTGATCCTGACCTGAGCTGTAACCAACTTGGCCACCTAAACAACTGAGCCACCCAGGTACCCCCATCATGATGTATTTTTAATATCAGAAGTCAGTTATTTGTAAAATATCCCTCAGTTTGTGCTTGTTGAATTTTTCCTCATGATTAGATTCAGATTATGCATCTTTGTAAATGCTCTTCTATCTGCCTCAGTGTCCCATATCAAAATCCATATATCATTTGTCCCATTAATGATGATACTAATTTTGGTCACATGGTTAAGACTGTACTACGTTCTCTTTTAAAATTTATAAGGCGGGGTGCCTGGGTGGCTTAGTTGGTAAGTGTTGAACTCCTGATTTTGGCTC
>CM053604.1:131276508-131309199 GCA_028646535.1 Procyon lotor | reverse complement strand
TTTTTTTTTTTGTAGATTTCTAGGATTTCTCTAAAGGTGATCATGTCATTTGCAAATAATGTAGTTTTATCTCCTCCTTTACATTCTCTATAACTTATAGTTCTTTTTCTTACCTTATTCCACTATCTAGAACCTCTGGTAAGTTGAATTGAAGGGGCAAGAACTAGTCTTTCTTGTTTATAATTCTATGGATAAAAAATCATGTCTTTAACCATTAACATTTGCTGTTATTGATAGGTTTTGGTAGATGCCTGTTTTCAGGTTGAAGAAATTCCTTTATTTCCTAGCTTTCTGAGAGAGTTTTTATAACTGGATTCTGAATTTTGTTAAGTGTTTTTTTCAGCCTCTATTGAAATAATAAAATTGATTTTCCCTTTACAGTGTTAATAATGATGAATTATGTTGATTGATTCAAATTCTTGGGGTACTATCAAGTGATGGGTGAGGGTTCTATTAATATTTGTATAAGTTGTTTAGAAAAATTTTATTTGTTCTAGAGTATGTGTATGTTTTTATGTATTAGTGTGTGTATGTGTGTGTGTAGTGGTATTTCACTGTGGTTTTAATTTGCATATTTCTGATAGCTAATAATTTTAAACTTTTTTTCAGGATTGTGCTGGATATTCTTGTATCTTACTTTTTGAAATGCCTATTACATCTTTTACCATTTCTAAAAATTGCGTTGTCTTTTCACTGTGGTTGTCAGAGTTATTACAAACACCAATCCTCTGTTGTAAATACCTGCCACAAATATATTTCCCCAGTTTATGGTTTCTCTTAATGGTTTTACAGATTGATATTTGTTTTTAATTTTCATGTAGTTCAAATATCAATAGTTTTTCCTTTTAGTAATAGTGCTTTTGTATCTTCTCAAAGAAGATCTACCACCTGAAGTTTATAAAAATTTTCTCCTATATTTGCTTCTATGCTATTGTAGTTTGGTTTTTTGTTTTGATCTAGGATCCAAATTTTTTTTTTATTGGTGGTAAGGTTGAGATCCATTTCCCTCCTTATCGATATTCAGTTGCTCTGGCACTATTTATTGAAAAATTCTCCTTTCCTCATTTGCTTTGGTGTCTCTCAACATTATTTGACTGCATATTTGTGACACTATTTGCCGTTCTATTCCATTGATTTATTTAGTCTTTCATCAACAACTGATCGTCCTGATTATTCATCAGTCTTTAAATCAGAAAAGATAATTCTTTCAAATTTTTTATTCTTCAAAATTGTTTTATCTATCCTACGTGCTTTGATTTTCATATTTACCTTTTAAAATTAGTTTGCTAATTTCCTCCAAAATCTTGTTCAGATTTTTGTTGGGAATTAATTCAATCCCAGATTTGTCTCAGATTTTTATTTATGTAAAATAAATCAGTATTTTAAAAGAAATTATTATTTATTAAAAATAATATTTTAATATTATTGACTCTTTTAATCCATGTCCATGTTATTTCCACTTTTAAGGTCTAATTTACTGTTTTCTTCTTTTTAAAAAAATAATTTTAAAAATTTTGTATGCATTTATTTTTTTAGTAATCTCTACACTCAATATGGGGTTGAACTCATGACCCTGAGATCAAGAATCTCATGCTCTTCTGACTGAGCCAGCCTGGTGTCCCAGATGTCATTTACTTTAATCTCAACAATATCATGTAAGTTTCTATTATGAGATCATATACATCTTTACTACATTTATTTTAAAGTACTTCATATTTATGTGTTCAGCTGCAAATTTTAATGCTTCTATACAATTGTGCATTGCTAGTACATAAGAATATAATTTATTTTTATTTATTAACTTTGTAGCCTACAACATTGAAAATTGATTTATTATTTCTAGGGTTTTTTTTTTTTTTGGTAGATTCCTTAGAATTTTCTACATACACAATCTTGTCATCTGCAAATAAATACAGGTTTATTTATCTTTTTCCAATATATATGTATTATATTTCTTTTTCTTACCTTATCACATGGGCTAGATTCTCTATATACTAATGAATATAAATGGTGATGACTATAACCCTTGACTTGTTCATGATTGCAGGAGGAAAGTGTTCAATATTTTATCATTAAGTATGTTGTTAGACACTATGGGACTGTGGAACTTCTTCATGGTAGCTGCAGATATATGGGTAAATTCTATGTAGAAAATTTAAAACTAATAAAAATACTGAATTAAAATTACTTGACTTTTTAATTCTCATAATGTGACAGATTCTAAATGTCAGTATTATGTGCTGAATTGTATTTCCCTCCAAATTCATACTTTGAAATCCTAACCCCTAATACCTCAAAATGTGACCATATTTGGAGATAGGACTTAAAATGGAAAATTAAGTTAAAATGAGTTTATTTAAAGTGGTTCATAATCCAATCAGACTGATGTCCTTATGAGAAGAGGGGATTTAGACACACAGAGAAATTCGAGGGGTGTTAGTATACAAAAGGAAAGACAATGTGAGGACCCAGTGCGATGGTAGTCATCTACAAGCCAAGAACAGGCTTGATTTCTTTAGAAGAAATCAAAACTCCTGACACCTTGATCTTGGACTTCTAGACTCCAAAACTGTGATAAAATAGGTATCTATTGTTTAAATAATCTTGTCAATGGCATTTTGTGATGTCAGCTCCAGCAAACTAATACAGTTAGAAATTAAATACTCTCTCCAGAAAAAAAAAAAAAAATTCCAGCTTAATTTCTAAAGAATTTCTGTGGCTAAACAGTCAAATGGTTAGATTTTTATCACTAATCCTTAATTAACATTGTCTCCTACATAGGTTTAATTTAGATAATCCCTAGTTATAAAATAGGCCCCTAAAACTGGAATCAGCTATATACATTCATTTTAATAATAAGTTTTAATAGTTGGTGACTGTTTGAACTCACTTCTGATATAGTTCCTATTTCTAAATCCTGTGGAGTTATATATTTTTAAATTTAAACAGTAGATTCAAAATAAACAAAGATAATATAGTTATTGTAAAGTCAAAGAAAAAAAACCGAGTCACTTAAATGCCCTCATTCTTTATGATTCCCTATTTTTCTTTGGTACAATCTTTCTTTGGAACATTGGAAAAAAATTTTTCATTCTTTAGAATCTTATTTCATCAGTGGAAAGTGGTGCAGAATTTAGGTTTGTATAAAAGTGAAAAGATTTTCCTGGTAGAATGAGGTCATTACAGAGTAACTTCTTCATGGACATGAATACACACATTCTTTGCAATTATTTAAGTGACAAAAATCATTTAAAAATTATTAATCTGAAAATCTTTTCATTGTTTTCTATTTTAAAAGGATATTTTTACTAATAGAATCTAGGTTGACAATATTTTCTTTCAGTACTGTAAAGAAATTGTGCCATTTTCTTCTGGCCTGCATTGTTTCTGTTGGGATGTCACCTGTCATTTTTGTATCTGTGTTATCATATGTAACAATGGAACATATATTTTATTTTCTGATTGATCTTGGATTTGCTCTTTATCTTTGGAGGTCAGCAGCTTGATTACTTGGCTTTTTAATTCTCATAGTGTGACAGCTTTTTCTCTTGTTGATTGGTCTTGCAATATTGTATGGCTCATGATTTTTAATTCTCTACAATGCATTGTACATGAAAGATCAGTGGAGACTGAAGTAAATAATATTTATGCCCGGAAGTGAGCATGCCCCTTTTGTCAGAGTGTTAGTGTGGGGGAATGAGTCAAATTTGTAGTTAATATGGGGCTGTATTTTCTGGCCACTTTTTTTTTTTCCCTAAAAATGTTTATTTTATTTTTTCAGTGTTACAAGATTTATTGTTCATGCACCATACCCAGTGCTCCATGCAATACGTGCCCTCCTCAATACCCACCACCAGGCTCGCCCAGCCCCCCACCCCCACCCCTCCTAAACCCTCAGTTTGTTGCTCATAGTCCACAGTCTCTCAAGGTTCATCTCCCCCTCTGGTTCCCCCCATTCACCTTTCCCTTCCTTCTCACAATGTCCACTTTTGATAGACTGTTCACCATTGGATTCAAATAATATGAAGTTAGGATGAGGACTTTCTCTTCACTTTGGTACTAGAGTGCTTGAATGTTTTATTGCCCACCACTTTACCCTCAGACTTCTACAAACACGAGGTCTGTGCAGTAGATGGTGTATCTCTCAGCTCTCTTGCCTCTCTCCTATCTATTTAGTGGCCTTGTATTTAGTGGCATTGCTTGAATATTTTCTCTCATATTTTCTCTGTTCTCAGCCTATAGAAAATTTAAGTTTAGTAAATGCATATTTCTTTGCATTCTCAGCTCTCTAATGGGTTTAAAATATGATTTTGTAGTTACTCAGCTGTTCTTGTTTGAGTAGTGACGATTTTCTCTTATTTTCTTTGTTGTAAATAGGAGTAGAAGTCACAATGCAATTTTTTGATGAAAAGAGCAATTTGATTTTACAGTGGTTCATTTATCAAGTTTTTCTTTATAGTTAGGTTATTGTTACAGTTTTTGTGTTACGTCTGAGGAATCTTTGCCCAATCCAAGGACACAAAGTTCTTCATCTCTCTTTTCTTCTAAGAGTTATTGACAATTACTTTAATGAAATCTTAATTCTACTTGAGATTTGAGGACAAGTAAATCTGCTTGAGGGATGTATATTTTGTGTTTCATTGAGGGTGGCCCTCATCCCTTATATGTGTTTTTCTCCTCTTACTTTCATTGGGTTTGAGAAAAAGGAATAATAATAATGCTTTTAGTTTGTTCCTTTTAATAAGAGTCTCCTTTATTGCTAAATATTTTTAGATTATAATAATTCTCTAACATTCTTGGAATTACATGAATTCATCTGAATTAATTAAGAGTTTGACAGCATTATTCCAATTTTTAGCAACATAAAAAGAATTTAAAGTGGATTACTTTATTCCAGTATAAATGTCATCAGAAATGAATAGGATAAAGTTTCGAAAACTTAATATGTCTAAATATATGGCTCAAAGGATTTTATTGATTTTACCTCTCTAATCAGTCAAATTCCAATTACACGTTCCAGCCTAGATTCATAAGAAACAATCCATCTGATTTCTTGTGTTACTGTGTTACTTGCCAGATCTGCTTATTAGAAGAAAAGTAGGTCATTAGGCTATTTAAAATAAAAAGATTTTAGCCTTGATTTAAGACTAATTTCTTTTAATTTATAGGTTTATTTGAAGTTATTTTTATAGGAAATTAATGTTTTAGAGGGAAAATCTCTATGCTAATTCATACTAATCTTTTTTATCATCTGGAAGGAATAATCCTTATAGGTGACATATATTATACATGGTTTTCATGCTGTTCAAAGGTGATTGATTTAAATTTTCTTTTCTGTAAATATAGAAGGAAAAATTATAGAAGGGCCTAAATCGTTATTATCACAAAATAATTTCAAAATCTTTAAAAGTAGTTTATTTTCCTCATTCCCCTGTTTTTTTTTTTCAGGCAATTACAATATAATAACTTATAGCTGAAGTAATATAATTTTGTTTGTATAGAAAAAATATTGTGTTTCAAAGACAGGGACTATAGGTCAGCCTGTTTTTGCAACAATAAGTTTAATGTAGCATTTTTATATTAAGAAGAAATATGTTTTTTTACAGAAGTATAAGTATCTCTTGTAAAAATATATTAGAGTTCCATCATCCAGATTATCAGTAAGCAATAGTATTTTTTCTTTCAATTAATGTTTATTTAATGTACCATTTTTCCTAGGCTCTCCCAGAGATATGAATGCACTTGACAAGGTATCATATTGATGAAAAAAAAAAAAAACAACAAACCAAAACAACCAAACAAACCCAATATGCAGTGCTCAGCTAGCTCAGTAGGTAGAGCATGAGACTTAAAAACACAGCATGCAATTTTTATGAAAAAATAAAAACTATGATCTAGTTATTAGTACTTTCAGAATTCTAAGGGGACAAGACTAGCTAAAATTAGAATTTGGAAATTGGAAATTAACCATTAATTCTCTAATTATTTTCATAAAGTTTTACAGTAGCTGTGTAGTTGGAGGTGATTGAAGGTGAGATGATATAGTAGACAGCTTTCACAGATGGTCCTCCATAATCCTCACCTCTTGGTATTTATACCTTTATTCTGAGTGTGAGCTAGGGCTAGTGACTTGCAAAAAGCATAAGGCTAAGTGATAAAACTTTACTGGTATAATTAGATTATAAACGAATGTAACTTTGATCTTATTTGTGTTCTCTATTTTTTCTCAGCTTGTACACTTTGATTAACAAATAAAAAAACAACACCTGCCGTGTTGGAGATGCTCATGGTGTCGAAGAACTGAGAGTGACATCTGACTAACAAATACTAAAGAGCTTAGACTGTCAAATCAACACCCTATAAGGAGCTGGATCCTGCAGAGAACCGCAGAAAAATTCTGGAAGTGCAACCTTCCCCGTTTGAGCCTCTAGAAGAGACTATAGCTCCAGTAACCCTTAATTGCAGCCTGTGAGATGGTCTAAGCAGGGAATCCAGATAAGCCATGTCTAAATTGTGGAACTTCAGAAAGTATAAGAATAAATGTTATTTCAAGCCTCCAGGTTTTGGGGTAATAGTTCCTGATACAGCAATAGACAACTAACAGAGGTAGAAAGAGTTGGAGTTCCAAGAATGGGCATAAGAGAAATGAGCAGATAGAGGAAGAATATTTTAGATCAATAAACAGCATGAACAAAGACAAGGAAGAGGAAATTATCATTGTGTTAAAGTAGAGAAGGCATACCAGGGAATACTGAGGAAGACCAACACAGATATAAGTTGTAACAATCTTGCAAACTAGGACTTGAAACACACGTTAGTAATAATACAGATAGCAATAATGCCTACATTTAATTGCAGTCCCTGTAGCTAATGTTTAACTTTATTAATATATGTGCTTCACGATTTGGTGAGCATTTTATGAGCATTGTTTCATTTGATCATCATGATCATTCTTTGAGAAAGGGATACTTCTTATTTTGCTTACAGATGTGCAAACTGGGGCTCAACTTATTTATTATGAGCAGTTTTCGTCTGGAAAGATCTTAAACATATTGGTTTTTCTACTAGTGTAATGGAACAAATATCTTGGTTCGGTGTTTATTCAACTGTTAATATAGATATTTTTCAAATATGCTCCAATTTTAGTATATGTGCTGCCGAAGCGAGCACATGTTTCAAACGTGTTGATGCAGTTTCATGATCATGTAAATACTTCTTTTGTCAAAAATGACTGCTTAAATGATTAATGCTTAATGATTACGGCACAAGAATTTTACAGATTTTAAACTCACATTCAGTTAGGTTAGCTCAATAGCAATTACACAATTCTTCACATTAACTTTCCATCAAGAGGTTCTTTCTATTTCTACACATTTGACGCTAAGGATAAGTCATGATTTTAAGGAGAATAATATATGGGAAACATCTTACTCATTGTTTGTCAGTGGGACTTTATTTTTCATTTGATTATACTGACTCACTGTTAAAAATTAGTGTATTTTTGGGGCGCCTGGGTGGCTCAGTCGTTAAGCGGCTGCCTTCAGCCCAGGTCAGATCCCAGGGGCCTGGGATCGAGCCCCGCATCGGGCTCCCTGCTCTGCAGGAAGCCTGCTTCTCCTGCTACCATTCCCTCTGCTTGTGTTCTCTCTCTCGCTGTGTTTCTCTCTGTCAAATAAATAAAATCTTTAAAAAAAAATTATAAAAAAAAATTAGTGTATTTTTAAAAATTTGATAGAAACCTGCATTAAGAATCAAATGCATATGAAGAAAAATAAGAGAGGTGAACTGAATAGTGTCTCTATGCTGCCAAGTTGAGAATTCCAAGTCACAGTGAGAACAAAACTGACTTGTGAGAGAGTTGCAGAGATAAAGTTTTCTCTGCAAAATGTGAGTACAGGATTTAAGATTAGAAAAGTGGAACTCTTTTAAGTGATATAGTAATAATTTTGGGATCAACTCAATTATAGCAAGATAAAATAATTGTGATCACTTTGATTAAGGAACTGTGAGTTCAAGAGTTAAGTTGTTATTGGGGTGCCTGGGTGGCTCAGTGGGTTAAATTCTCTGCCTTCGGCTCAGTCATGATCTCAGGGTCCTGGGATCAAGCCCCGCATCAGGCTCTTTGCTCAGTGGGGAGCTGCTTCCGCCCCCTCTCTGTCTGCCTCTCTGCCTACTTGTGATTCTCTCTCTCTCTCTCTCAAATAAATAAATAAAATCTTTAAAAAAAAAAGAGTTAAGTTGTTATTTATTTATTTATATTTAAGCTGCTTGAAATTATGGCAAAAGGAGGCTATACAGGAAGAATTTTAAAAAATCAAATGCCAACAAGGGGGATCCTCTTTTGAATTTTTTTTTAAGATTTTTATTTATTTATTTGACAGAGAGATAGAAAGAGAGCACAAGTAGGCAGAGAGAAAGGGAGAAGCAGGCTCTCTGCTGAGCAGGGAGCCAGATGTGGGGCTCGATTCCAGGACCCTGGGATCATGACCCTAGCTGAAGGCAGCCATTTAATTAACTGAACCATCCAGGCTCTGCCTCTGTTGAATTTCTAAAACAAATGCTTACTATCATCTGCTTATCAATTCATGTATGATAGTAACTTGATTAAAGAAAGTTGCTCAGCATTTTAGAAATGTAAAAGACCTGTCTAGTTACTGTATAAGTTAGAGTTACCTTATTGATTATTAAGCAAGTGGTAGGGAGAGTTGGATTATTTATCATAAAGCTGCTGGAAGAATCTTTTAAGACTGAAAATACTCAGCAACATCTTATTTTACTGTGAGGTGTTGCAAATGTATTTTTTTCTTTGTTATAGAGATAAACTTGTATGAGCAAAAAGAAGCTATGAAAAAAACAATATTAAGTTTTTAAGGAAACTATCCATATTTTATTCAGCCTTCTCCATCATGAACATTGTACTTATGTTTTAATTGTCACTTATTACTTTTTTATTCATTTAACTAATTGATCAGTGAGGCGAAATTAGATATTTAACCTTTCTTTACATGTAAAGATAGCTGAAAATATCATGAATATTACACAAGATCATGTGATTTGGAATAAATAAATATGTTCCAATGCTAAAACAAAAAGAAAGAAAGCAGAAAGGTCCTTATTGTTCTCTGCTGTGTTAAAAAAGTAAAACTAAAAGCTCTGCTCATAAAAACATGATTTATCTCGTGCAAGGCCCACACAAGTGCTGAGGAACTTTATTTTTGTCCATTTCTGATATGCTTACTAAGACACTTTTGAAATTTGGCGACTGACTTTTATTAGTGATGATGTGTTGGGTTGGTATTTTCTGAGAATTTTATGTCTACACGTACATGCAGCACAGCGTGATAAGGTTTGTATTAGACGGGAGAGAGAGCTCTCTTAGGCTGTAAGGCTGGGTGTATCCTCCCAATGACTCTGCATTTTCTCTGGTTATCAGCCTTTAACATCCGGTGGTGTAAGTCCCCTAGGGAGGAATTTCTGACACTGTGGCACGTGGGGAGTGAGAAGAAAAGGTTGCTGAATTGAAGCTTCTTTCCAGAGATCTCAACTCATATTTACTGTATCTGGCCCCTGAGGCAGGATAAAACTTGTAGTATGAAATGTATATGTTTTAACTGCAAGTTAAAGACGCTGCCTGCCATCCAGCGATCTTTTCTGAGGAGTCCTTCCCTCGCAGCCTTCCCAAGGAGTAACTGTTTTTCCACGCCAGCCCTCCTCCTTCTAGCCTGGTTCTAAGGGTAGGAGAGGTGCCTTATTTTCCATTCTCACTTCCAGACTGCTCTCTCCCTCCTCCCTAAAACTCCCAGCGTTGGGTTTCTTGTCACCAAAATGTATCATCTACCATTCTTAAGGATGGCTGTCATCTGCTGGTCCCACATTTCCTTTATACTTCTTAATTCCTGGGTCACTGTCCTCTCCAATTTCTGTGTTAATGCTGGGTGACTTTGAGATACATGTGGATGATTCTTGCAAAAACCTGGCCTCCCAAGTTATGTCCATGCCTCTTCAATTATTTTTATTCTTGTCTTTTATTTTGAAGTCATGTATCACGGACCTTGTCGTTACCAATGACTGCAAGCCCTCCGCTGTCTAAATTTTATCCAGCCCACTCACACCTTCCACTTCCTAAGTTTCAAAGTAACTCCCACAATAATTCTGGTGCTGGCAGTCATTTGGCTCCACGAAGACCCTAATTCATTGATTCCGCAGCTTTCTGTTGTTCTTTAACCCTTTCATGTTCTTTCTTCTCAGTGAACATAAATTCCATGGTAATCTAGCTTCATTACTTCTTTGCATTCACCCACAAATCCATCATTTCCTCATATTCCATTGGCAAAGTACCTACTTTGTACCAGCCCTCATGTCTCAGATGGGGGCTGATGAAAACCACACAGACATATTGGGTATGCTGTGATGACACCCAGGGGACCTTATGCTAACTGACAGTCATAGTCTATCTCCCTAAGCCATGCATCTGTCCCCTCTCTGAGACAGACATTGCACCCTTTTTCCTTACTCCTCAAACTCTTGACTTTCCTTCCCCATATTTTCTTTCAGCTGATTACTTCAGTCCCTGTTTCACTGAGATTAGAGCAACAAGACGTTAGAAGACATTCCATAGATTGCCACCATCACATCTGTGACCTAATTGCATCTGCAACCACACACTCTCCCTCCACACCTGTGATTACAGTGAAGGGTTTTTTATTCCCAACTAAGACTGACTTTTCCAGTTGTGGCTTTTTCTCCTCCCTCTTTTCACTCACTTCCTGTTGTTGCTCAACTATCACCTTTGAATGATGCCTACAGTGATAGTCCTTTTTAAAATTGCAAAATAACTTCCTGTCCTGATATCTGATCTTACTTGCTCCTATATGTTTCCATAGTACTTATCACTTTCTACATGCTACGTAATGCACTCATTTGTTGTAATATATATATATATTTTTTGCCTGTTCCCCTGCTAGAAAGTATGCTCCCGTGAGGGCAGGGATGTTTATGTTTCAGTTATAGTTATATTCTAACTGTATGGACTGGGCTTGGATATTGTAGGCACTAAACAATTTTCCACAGAATCTATACATTATTGTTCAAAAGAGTATAAGCAATGCAAGGTGGGAATTGTGGCAGGACTGAAACGCGTGGCACTTCACTAATTTGTTAAAAGAAAATACTTTATATCTTGCAATTTCTTCACCTAGTTTGGGAATTTGGTAAATGTTAGATTTCATATTTATTTATTATAAATAAAAACATAATTTATACTTATACAATTATTTGGGCTGAGGATCTCTGCTATGAGATGTTTAAAGAATCCTCAGGAGCCACCCCTATTTGAAAGCACTTATATCCTTCTCTCGTGTACCTTCACTCCCTCTGTACTTTCTTTTATGAGAGAAGAGTTGACCTTGAAGGGCACATATATTTTCTTGTAGATAAAAAATGCATTGTGATAACCATATTCTTTGAACGAACAATGCCTTCTAGATTATATATTTTTTTAAGTTTTATTTATTTTTAGAGTGAGAGAAAGAGAGAGAGTGGGAAAGAGGGACAGAGGGAGAGGGAGTAAGAATCCCGAGTAGGTTCCCCACCGAGCGGGAGCCCAATGTGGAGCTTGATCTCACAATCTGAGATCATGACCCCAACCGAAACCACGAGTCAGACACCCAACCGACCTACCCAGGTGTCCCTTCTGGATTAATGTTTTAAAGAATACATAGGTGTTTTCATTTTTAAAATGAGGAATTGTTGATATGATCCAATTTTAGACATTAAAATAAAATGTAAGTATACATTTTAATCATGTATTTGTCACTACTTTTATTTTCTTCATTCACAGCTATAGAGAACATTTTGCAAATAATTTTAAAAAGAAAGTCTTTACCATGTTATTACCTAAGAAATCAAAACTTCATTGTAATTCAAGATTATCATCTTTTAAAAATATCCCCTTAAGTCTATCATTTCATTAACTCACATCAATTCAAAATACAAACCCCACGAGTACATTTATCCCATAACTTCTTTTTCAAAATGCTATTAATATTTTCTGATTATGCAGCAGAAACCTGAAATGTCCCTGGAGTCGCTAAACCTGCCTTAATTGATTTGTGCGTAAGGCAAACTAAATTCAGACACGCATTCATCACAGTTGAAGTATTTCCTTTTTTTTTTTCTTCAGCCTGAAGTGTATATGAAGAGTACAAGTGCCACTCCAGCTTACTCACATTTGCAGGCAGCCTGCATATGGAGGATTCTCCAGCACTCACAAGGTCACGGCACCCGCACCTGGGGAAGGGACCAAAGCTGTGTGTGCTCTTCTTCAACCTCCCCCCTCTCTCCACCCTTTCGGTGCTCTTTCCTCTCTTGTTCTGGTCACAGAGTGCCAGAAACCATCATCCTGACAGCTTCCTCCACGTCTGTGAACTGATCTAAAGCCACATTTTCACTTTGTTCCCTGGATGGCTTTTTCAGTCTGCCGCCTCTGTTTCCTCCCTGCTCACCTCTTCACTAGAAAGAATGTAAGTGAAGGATGAGAGCATGGTAATAAAATATTCTTTTCTTTCTTTATCAAAGGCAAGTAGTAGATTCACAAGGTCAGAGTTCTGAATTTTTTTCCTAAAGGACTTCAATTCAAAAGTTCCTTGAGGTGTCTGCGGTAGAATAAGTATCAATTGGAAGGCTTTATTGCTTTGAAACTTTACATTCCTTTGTCTCTGAAAGCAGTTTTATTAAGCCAAGCTTGCTATTTACCTCAGACTTGCCACTCTAAGGGGTATGAAGAGGATTAAGCTAGACCCAATTAGATGCTGGAGGTTATTACATATTCCATTAATAAAAGGCTTCCTACTTGGTAAAAATGGGATATAAAATTTGTGAAATAAGCATATAATGATGCTCTTCAGAAGCTAGCTCAATGTCATATGGCTTTTCAGTGCTTTTATTTCTGGGTAGAGAGGGAGATGCATTAAAATACTAGGCAATAGCCCGTACTGATATAATTTGAAAAGTATCCAAACTTCTTTGTCTATAAATCTCTCCTTCCCAAGGACTCCTTAAAATTCTGGATTTGCATGACCAAGAGAGTGAAGTTAGCTTTTAATATGGTGATATTATTGAGATGCATTTAAAAATCATAAATAATTTAGCTTAAGTGTGTTAATGAGAATAACTAGCCCTGAGGGTATAAGATAGATTACTACTTATTTTCTGTGATTAGGCTTAGAGCGGAATCAGAACATGTGGGTACTATAGGGACTCTGGAGAAAAGGAAGCCTGGCAACAAAGAAGCAAGATGGTGGCCTTGAATGATTTTGAGAAGAGAGTGCTCAAAATGAGTTAGAGAGGAAGCAAATACTAACGTTATATGTCCATTGGGTAATTATTCAACTTAGCTATTCTAATGTGCATTTCATAATTATTTTTATAATTGATTTTGTCTAAGATAACTGTTTTAACACTTGCTGAGAGAATGGAAGGAAGGAAGGAAGGAAGGAAGGAAGGAAGGAAGGAAGGAAGGAAGGAAGGAAGGAAGGAATTCAAATTCAAGGGGTAGCATTAGTGAGCAGAGCAAAACAGAAAGTGAATTCAGGCAGATCCTGCAAACCTATAATAAAAAAGGCAAGATAAACCTTTATCAAATGCAATCTAATAGTAAACAGCCCAAAGCAGGGCTCATCTGGTGAAGAACTGAGAGGCAATGTGCAGGTCTTGGGATCATGGCCTCTTGAAGACTCTCTCCTTGATGGCTGTGTTCATCCTGAGGCAGCACCACAGAATTCTGGTTAAAAACCACTAAATCAGTGAAAGTTTTTCTTTTTGAGATAATTTTACATCAATATTGTTTTCCTTTAAGATCAGGGAAACACTTTTTTTCTATGCAATGTTGTACCCCAACTTTATTAACATGTTTCTATCGCTATTTTTGTGGGGTAGATTCCTAGAAGAGGGACTGTGATCCATATGATTAATGTTATTTTATCTGTAGCTGTTAGCTTGTATTTAGTCAACTAAAATCCCAAAGCCTTTTGTCTGCTGCCAAGTCAGTCTTCTCTATTTGGTAGTTGCATATTTGAAATGTTGATCCTTCCCTTCCTTAAACAGAAGACTTATTACCAACAGAGCTACTGGATGATGTAGCTTGAGTATTTCACAGCAATGGCTCTTCCAATAGTTTTCTCTAGAATTAGACAGAACTTTTCCTCCAGTCAAGCAGTGTGGAAAACTATGGGGCTTTCTGGTGGGGGTGGACTAACCACCGCTATCTTCACCTCATTGAAGAGAGCAAAGCTGTGTACATGTTCTCCGCACTCATGCAAATCCCAATGGGCATTGTGATAGGAAGGGTCAGGGCTACCCATGCCCTATTCACCCTCTGGATTTGACCAGATAAGTGGCATTCTCTCTCTGGTCAGGAGGAGTGAATTAGGTGGCAAGGACAGCCTGGAATATAATTCTAACTGAGGTCCCTCCACATAGAGACTGACACTGTGATAAAGGAAGTTTCTCCCTTCCAAGCTGATCCCTAATCAGTTCTTAAACATGTGACTGAAGATGGGGAGTGGAAGTAGGGTCAGCCAAAAGGAGGCATCTGTTACCAGTAAAATGGGAGAAGGGGTATTGCACTAACTGATACAAGAGGGCCTATGTTTAGGATTGCCTGATTCACATACATATCTCCATAACACTATTCTCTAGTTGAAGCTCATGTTTAGGTCTCAAATCTGCCTAGTTGTGTCTTTCTGTGGGCCTTGTTTTCTCAAGTCCTGTCTGCCCTGTAGTTATCTGATACCGAGTGACAGATCTACTCCCTTTGAAATTGCCTAGGATTATATATAATAATGTATTCCTGAATGTTTCTAGGGATCCAGAATTCACAAATCTTGTTCCTCTATTTTTGAAAATTGTGGTATGTTCCCCCTCTCCTAGAGTTTTGACATTTCTCTAGTTTTTTGTTTTCCTAAAGGTTGCTTAAATTACCACTTTTTGATTCCATACCCTAAATGAATTTTATACGAAGGTGAACACTTGAATGCATTTAAGGGTGGATTTCCATAAAGTTAATTGACTTTATCTATAATCTGTATGGACAATATTTACCTGTAATTATTTTAAATCAAAATAACATGGGTGCATGGAAAAGTACCCATTAGTGTTGCATGAGTGGTTTTTTATAAAAAAGGACCAGTCTCCTACCTTATGCTTCCTAATCTCATTCCCACTCCCAGAGGCAAATCTTTTCTACCACTTATGTTTTCAGCTTTTTGGTGGCCATCTTCATAATTCTAGATAATATGCTTATGCCCCCATTTCTGAACTTAATCACTTTAAACACTACCTAATGGCTTCCTATTTTGAAAGAGGGAAATTTAGTTCATATCTTCGTGGCCCATGTCTTTTTTCTCTATATTCTTAATCCTTACATTTCTTCCTTTAATTCTTTTCTGGTTTAGTTTTGTAACTGTAAACATAGAGCTGTATTTCTCGCTTCTATCATTTTAATCAACAAATGATATCATTTTGATATAAGATAATTTTAGCATTATTCTTCCCTCCATATTTTCTATCTGCTTTTTTGGCAGCTGTAATTTTATTTACATTGTCACGGTTGTCAGCATCTACATTCTGCAAACCTGTAAGTTAAGTCTTACAGGTTGTATTTATGGATTGGCTATGAATGTTCAAAATTAATAAATAGCTCATATGAATTTTGAGTAGGCAAAATGATGTAGTTCATAGTTTTCATTATTTAGGTTTTGTTTTCTCTATTCCAGATTTTAAAGTTTATTGACTATTTATTATAAAGTTTATTGAGCATTTCATTTCCTAAGCATATTTTTAATGTTATAGTGTTTGTTACCTGTTCTCTGCCCATTTCTTCTGATAACATTTGATGTTTATTTTATGAATTATATATATTTTAGATCTGTTGAGTACATGAAGTAGAATTTTATGTAAAGTGTTCTCTTTCTTAGTTTTCTTTTTTTTATAGATTCTATTTACTTATTTATTTATTTAATTTTATTTTATTAACATATACTGTATTATTTGCTTCAGGGGTTCAGGTCTGTGAATCATCAGTCTTACACAATTCACAGCACTCACCATAGCACATACCCTCCCCAATGTCCTTTTCTTGAATTACCTCTACCTCAAGGTTTTTTTTCCCCAGAATTGTTTTAAAAGATATTTTTTACCTCGTTATACCATTTTTATGGCTTTCCTTCTATATCTGGCCATCCTTGATCATTCACACACTTGTTTGTACTTGAGTAAACCACATACATTTGTTCTAAGGCCTCTTGTAGTCTCTCTCTGAGTGTTATTCTTAATTAGCTACGTCACCAGGGTTGTTAGGGTTATCAAGCTACTGGTTTCTCAAACGCAAGCATCAGGAGGATTTCATCCTACTGTACCACCCTCCTTACAAAAAACTCAATCTTCCCAGCTTATGTGTTCAATTTATTAGAGATGAGCTCTCTGATGTTTTGCTTGTGGTTAAACCCTGTTGTTTGCGCTCTGCATTAGGGGTAAGAAAGAGGAATCAGGTGTTCAGAGTACAGATCTTCAATTAAATCCCCTGTTTCAGGCTTTGCTTTTACTTCTAGCCTTATTTCTTTTCGTGAGTCCTAGCCTGGAGCAACTCTGTCACTACACTAGACGGACCTCTCCTCTTGCCTGCAACATTTGGTACATGCTTATCTGTTGCATACTTCCTCAGGGATGTTTTCATCTGGCAAAACTGTCCACCAACTTTCCAGCTCTTTGAAATTTATGAAATGGCCTTAATCCTGATGATGCTGACTTTAGCTTTCTTCGCTCTTTCATTCGTATTCCAAATTTATTTTTATTCTCTCATTTCAGTGAGATCTGTGCTCTTTCTGCCATCTTGAACTGAGAGTTAATTTGCTAATTTGTTCTAAATGTTATCAATCTTGGAAATGAAACCATTTTAAAAGTGTGTTTTTAAACCTTCAATTTTATCATGAATGAGTTGAAACATGTTTATTCTTTATATGGGCCCTGGAAATCATTTATAGTTTATTTTACTGACAGTGTGTGTGTGTGTGTGTGTGTGTGTGTGTGTGTGTGTGTGTGTGTGTGTGTGTGTGTAAGGTGGGAGGCAGGTGAAATGTTTAACTGAAAATTATTCCATGGTGAAGCTTCTAATATGGGGAGAACTTGCTGAAACTTCCTGTTTACCAAGTTTCCTAGGAATCTCTCCCTCTGACTACCACTTGCTGGCTCAGAGATAATTCAAACTAGCCTTACTTGAATCCTGATTCAAACTAGACCCAATAATGAAATCCGTTTTTGTAAAAGCTAGGAACAGTAGCAAATTGCTGTTTTAGTTGCAGTGAAGCCGCTAATGTGAGTCTGAGAGGTGCAAGGGACCATACCTGTATCTGTGAGGACAAAGTCAGCCTGAGAGAACGCAGCTGACTTTTAGGGAGAAATGAAAATGAGCTACCAGACAAGAGAAGGTCCTAGGAGTGTTTGTATTTCTCGTTCAGGCAGTTCTAGTTGTCTGCAAGGTTGAATCAATGCAGGCTCTTCTTACACTTCCGCATCCAGGCCAAGAAAAGCTCCTTCTCACTAAAGTAGCCTACATTTCTGTCACATGCAACTAAGGGTTCTGATTTTGTTTTGCAGAAACATATGCAAATTGCTCATAAATAATTTACTCATAAATAATTCCAACTCTGCCCTCTATATTCACTACCTCAAGACCCAGGTATAGAAAAGATTTCATAAAATAACCAAGTGGTTCTAATACTACGAGTGACACACAGACGTATAGAAACGGTAATTCTTCTCCTAGATTCACTTACCTTTTAATAGGACAGTAAAAACTTTCAAGTTATTCAAAGTAATTGAGATGTGTACTATCATCTGAAGTTTACTAAAGATGGGGATTAGAAAATAATTCAAAACTATTCTTGCATATGTTTAATAACTAGAATTTTCTGTGTTTTTTTCTGGACTCAGTAGAGAAGGCGATTGGTCAATTATTTGAACTTTTCTTCAGAACTGAGCTACTCTGTTAAATCTCTTCTAAAATAATGAAATCAATTATCTGGGTTGTTGAGCAGGTGTTAGCCTGAATTGTCTAAAAATAAATCATGTCAGGCTAATCTGAATTTTTTGATGAAGTAACTAAGTTAATTTATGAAAAGGCATAATTTATCTTGATTTTTAGCGATGCTTTTGATAAAGCATCTCTCAAAAAGCTTGTGAATAAGTCCCAACATACTGGCATTAGCATAGGATTGCTAAAATAGATGACTAACTGGCAAACTAGAGAGGGTAATAATACATAGACAATAATTCTTTAGGGCAGAGTTGACAAGCAGGTTTCCCATGGGCTCAGAGTTCGGGAATACTTTAAATAAGATTTATATTGCTAATTTAGCAATAGGCTCACAGTGTGCCAGCAATGCAATCTACCGATGACTCATAGATAGTAGTCTGAGATTCAGAGGAAGATGGGCAACAAGGATGGGTAAACAAGTAGGTCCCCCAAACAAGATTAAAATCTGAATATTGAATTTCAGCTAAAGGAGCAGCTCAGTAACTGAACAATGATACACCTGAGGTAGAGTCAGGTGGCTATGTGGATACGGGTACTATGCATTAGACGTCCCCGTTGTGTAATGGACTGTGTTCTTTTTTTTTTTTTTTAAGAAATTTATTTATTTATTTGAGAGCAAGACAGTGAATATGCTCGAGAAAGCATGAACATGAGGTGGAGGGAAGGGCAGAAGGAAAGGCAGGCTCCCCACTCAGTGGGGACCCTTGGGCCTGGGCTCCATCCCAGGGCTCTGACATCATGACCTGAGCCTAGGGCAGATGCTTAACAGACTGAGCCACCCAGGCACCTCTTGGCTGTGTTCTACAACTGAAAAGCTAAAGTTGGAGGTTGTTTTCAATCCTCTATTATTAGTTTAAGCACTTGAGTTGTTGTACAAGATCTCTGAGCTTCTAATTCCATCAAGTGTGCCCTGGAAAACTCTGGTGTCCTGTCACTTAGCTCTCTGATGAAAACCCAGCACTTCTCATTGTACTCTGAGATGCGTGAAGTTCTCTTTATTCTCAATGGTAGCATGTGATACGATGAAGCCAGTCATTCTGAAAAATCAGGACTCCCCAGATAATACTCTAAGTGCTTTTCCTGCTGGTTGATCTCTTTGGTGGCTTCTGATATATGGGTCTCAGAAACTTCCCTTAATAGGGCTGCTCTTGTCAGCACTGGCACCTTCTCTCTTGGAAGTGGCTCTCAGAATTAGCTCTCCATGGTGGCTCTTCTGTGACAAAAACCCAGCCCATTCTCTCAGTATCTCACCACCGTAATCTCTGGTGAGCTCACGCAGCCCTACAAGGGTTGATCACTACCTGCTATAGTCCTACATCCTTTCTTTGGCTGTTGAAAAGCTGAGTATCAGACTTCCTCTCGACTCCTCTCTAAGAGTAACTGATAGTAGCATCGGAAATTTACCTTCTAGTTTCCATTTCATGAGAAATTTCACAGCTTTCTGGAAGAACTAAAGCGGTACAGGAGTCTTTAGTACCTTGTTCCTGAGAGGGTGTTCCTCAGACCAGCAGCATTGGCATCATCTGGGATCTTGTTAGAAATGCAGAATCTTGGTCCCTTGCCATTGAAATAGAATATATATTCAAAGTGATTTCCAGGTGATATCTATGCACATTGAAGTTTGAGAAGCATTGGTCTAGAGTTGTTTTAGGGACAGACTAAGAAAAGTGACTTTGGTGTCACATGGTTCAAAATTGACAGCACACTTTATTTATTTTTTTTTTACAGCACACTTTAAACTTCAATTACATGTATATTGTTTCCTCTCTACCGTACTGCAAGGATTTATATTAGAGGGAAAATTAAGATGCTGCAGATGACTGTCTTCCCTAGTTCCTGGGGCTTAAAATGCTCCCTACCTCTGGTATATCTAAGAGTAGAAGGATATGATTATGCAGCGTAGGACATACCTGGTATTGAAGGAGGAACTGCTGGAAACAGGACAACACTGTGGAATGTTTTTGCACAATTGCTGTGGTACAGGAGGGCCCCAAATGAGGTTGTATGGTCTTGCATATGAGCAAAGAACATGAAGTTAGTAGTCCACGTGAGTGCAAAGAATTTGTGCCTCCCCCCAACTCCACAACCCCATCTCGGCCATGCTTGAGCAGGTAGTGGCAGAACGTAATTGTCCTATTCTCATTTCATTGTGTCTTCAGGACCACAGCTTAAAGATTTGGATTTAAAAATCAGGCTGTTTTGTAGTGAACTTTGTTCTAAATCAAGGAAAATCATGCATCTGTTTTACAAATCTTCACAAGCAATGCTATATTTGGTTCTAAATATTGAGTGTAATTAAGGAGTTTCAAATTGGTGAATGATACTGAAAATGACTGTAAAATTTATTCAAAAATCAGAATAACTATTTTTTTGTGAGGGAAGATTCAAAATGAATAAATTTATGTCTGGAAAATACATTTTAAAATGGGCTGAGGAGATCTGATTGCATCTAATAATTTTAGATGGCTAGTAAAGAAATGGCTACATAAAAAGAGAAAAGAATAACCATCCTGAAAACCTGAACTGAGGGACAGTATCAATTTTAGTTGTTTGATTATGTGATTGGGTAAAGCATAGTGTCAGCTCCAAAATGTAAACCCATAAACTGAAAAAACTTTTTTTTTTTAAAGATTTTATTTATTTATTTGACAGACAGAGAGAGAGCACAAGTAGGCAGAGAGGCAGACGGGGGGGGGGGGGGGGGAAGCAAGCACCCTGCTGAGCAGAGAGCCCGAAGTGGGACTTGATCCCAGGACCCTGAGACCATGACCTGAGCTGAAGGCAGAGGATTTAACTCACTGAGTCACCCAGCTGCCCCTGGAAAAACTTTTTAAAAGTAATCCAAGTCCACATACAAGTTGTTTAAGGAGATATGAATGTGAGATTTGTATTATTGAATATTTAAAATTGTCTCAAATTCACTCTTGATCTATCTACATTCTTTTTAACCCATCTATTTATTTTCTGGGATTTTTCTCATAAGGTAACTGCTCCACTAGAATCCCTTCTCATTGACTGCCCCCTTGTTAAAAATCTCTAATCATCAGTGCATGTTAGAACTCTTATCTTCTTTTGTTTACTCCAGATTAATTCATTATGACCTATATGAATCTAGCTTCTCCTGATTTTTTTTCTATGCTATTGTTTTGATCAGGGTAACAAAGTCCAGCTACCTATACAAACCTAGGAAATTTAGAAATCCCCTTAAAAAGGGATGAGAAGGATCCAGGATATGAATAGTAAAATAATATTTTTAGACTCTGTTATAATGACACTTCAGTACATTATTTGTTTATACTTTAAGTCCCCTTACTGGGCTCTGATTTTCTCAACACAAAGATTGTTTCTATATTCTCCACAGTCTAGCAGAGTGAAGAGTACACAGCTCATGGAAAGTGATTGCAAGAGTTTGTTGAACAAATATAGTTGGAGAAGAGGTTAGCACGCAATAGTACAAGGTTGAAAATACAGTTTTATGGGCATGTTTTGACATCAACTGGCAGTTTTAGCAAAAGATACAAAAAGCTGTAGATCACAACCTTCCTACTGAAAGAGTGGTCCATGGACCAGCAGCCTCAATCACACTGTGGGACTTGTTAGAAACACAGTCTTGGGCCCATTCAGATCCTTGTAAGTTAAGATGAGAAGTTCAGCAAGGTCTCCAGGGGATTGGTAAGCACATTCAGGTTTGAAAAGTATCACTCTAAACTGAATAAACACTAATTTTCTTCTTTGGTCAACAATGTAAAGGGATCTATCACTCAAGACATTTCATATTTCTTATAGTACTTTTGTTACTGTTCCCTAAGATTTGATTGTACAGTATGTGCTATAGCACAGAGGAAAATGCCAGTTGGACACTTGAAACAAACAAAACATGAAGGGAAGATCTGTGGACAGGTGAAGTACAGATTTGAGGTACATGGATTTCTGAGGATAGGAACTATGTTCCCAGTGAATCTCCAGAGCCTAGCAGTAAACCTGGAATATAATTGGAGCTCAGTACACATTTAATAAATAAATTAATTAAATAAATGAATGAATGAATTTTAATGAACAAATGAAGAAAGTCCATTGGCTTGTTATGGTGCTCATCTTAGAAGCATTGTGCAAACTTTTTTTTTTTTTAAGCAGTGGCCTCTCATATATTGATTTTCATGATGAAGTAGTTTTGTTAGTTATCTTAACCTTGCTTAATGGGTGGTTCGGAGTCTTCTGTGTATCCATCATATTTTCATGGCTTCCTCACTTGTGCTTATTAACAGGCTGCATTTGTTTTTGTTTCTTGATTAGTAACTCCTTATTTGTTTGAGGTAGTCCTATAAGGTGTTTACCTGTTTGCTATTCATTAGCAGAGATCTTTTAGGTGGAAATGACTTGCTTCTGTTAACCTAAAACCACAAAGATTTGGTTTTGTTTTCAAAATTTGGAAAAATAATTTGCCTTTTCTGTTTCTCTGAAGTTGCCCCACTACTTCCATTGAAACTTTGAAGCTAGAATGTGGTTTGATATGTGTGGACCAGAAATGGGAGTTGGAGTGGGGAGTGGAACACAGAAGGAGAGCTGGAGGGGAGTTTGACTGCATTAATTAATGTCTTGCTGCCAGGGAGAAGAAACTGCCTGTAGGCAGGGACCACACAGCTGCACAAAGGTGTTACAGACCAGGTTATGCTTAGATAGTTAACTTGTTTGTGGTCTGACTTTCCTATGCTCAGCACATTTATTAAAATGTTTCCATAATGCATCCTGGTACCTTTCCTTTCTTTCAACCCTTATCATTTGTGCCCTTACATGGGTGTTGTCCAACTTAATATCAAGGTAAGAAAGTCTCTGATAAAATTCCCAACTTTGTATAAACTTTATAGTAAGAAGTAAAGTTCACAATAAAATATTGGTAGTTGTCCAGTCTTAGCAAAGGCAAATTACCAAGAAAGTTTATATTCTAATTGAGCTAATTTCTTATAACCCAAAGTCAACTATTGTTAGTACAGCTAGTGATTA
Organism: Procyon lotor; assembly: GCA_028646535.1. NCBI lineage: Eukaryota > Metazoa > Chordata > Mammalia > Carnivora > Procyonidae > Procyon > Procyon lotor. Next base: position 131,286,107 of record CM053604.1, on the reverse strand, counting down.
AATATGAGAGATAGAGAAATAGGGTCAGGCATGAGACAGGATAAGATTTCCCCCTAGAATTTATATTGATACCAGCTGATGGACATCTGGTTGGGTGATGTCACATGAATAAACTAAGCAAACTGTTTTTTCAACCTGTTTCCTGGGTCTAAGTATTGAGGAGCAGCATCAGTTCAATGGAACTTACTTCTGAATGACTGCTCACTTATAAAACATTCAGAGAAATTTTTATTGCCATTTTTGGGAGCATTTTTCAAACTTTTATTAAAACATTTAAAGATACAGGTTAGGGAGTTTTGAAACTTGCAAGAAAGAAAGATAACTCTAAAATATAATGCTGTATTTTGACCTCTAATACTTTCTTTGTTGTATCTTAGTGTCTTCTCTTTCATAAATTTTCCCCCCTAAAACTTACACATTTGCGAGTTTGTGATATTTTAGTATTGTTTTATCTCTTCAACTTGTTGAAATAGTATTGAGCTATTTATATATATTTGGACAATTATTTTAGGAGTTTTGTATCTTTGAAGAAATGTCAATTTTTATTGATATGATAAGAAGTTAGCCATTTGGAATTTTATTAAAGAAAATTTGGGGTCACCTGCGTGGCCCAGTTGGTTAAGCGACTGCCTTCAGCTCAGGTTGTGATCCTGGAGTCCCACATTGGGCTTTCTGCTTAGCAGGGAGTCAGCTTCTCCCTCTGACCCTCCCCCTTCTCATGCTCTCTCTTCTCTCTCTCTCTCTCTCTCTCTCTCTTTCATGCTCTTTTGCTCAGAAATAAATAAAATATTTAAAAAAAAGAGAGAAAATTTAAGTCATATGGAATATTTCCTTGATGAATCATTAGCTTCAAAATACACTATGCTGCAGGTTATTTGAGATCACAGAACAGAAATTTTATAGACAATTTAAAAATTGCTTAAATGGCATAGTTTGTTAAATCTTAAAATTTCCTCAATTTTCCCCCTACTTTAGTACTTTGTAGCAATGAAAAAATGGATGAAAATTATATAAAAGTTTGAAAATAAAAGCAAGGACAAAGAAATTGGATAGGTTAACACAGATAGGCTATAAAGCCAGTAGAAGGCTGGCTCTTGGGGTATGCAGTGTTCAGTTTTTTTTCTCTGTCTGCCTTGTGAGTCTTTCTTGCTGACGGTGTGGTTACAGAAACCAGAGTGGAAGTTTGAGCAAGGAGGCCCGCGAATGGAAGGTGTCCTGGGCCAGGGACCTGTACTTGCTTATCAGGAAAAAGCAGAGGCCTCACTGCTGGGCACAGCTTAGATGATTGAATAGCCATGGGTTTTATTTATGGGTCCAGTGAAGAGCAAATGTGGGGTTAGAATGGGGCTCTTCTAGGAATGACCAATATGTGCCTGTTTCAGAGGTAGCAGCTGTCAGACTAGAGGTGGTCTGATCGTAACTTGGTCTTTTCACCCCTTGCTATTTATATGTGATACTTTTGTTTGTTCCATTATAGGTTCTATTTGTGTAACATACCTTTAACATGTTTTATAAGTTACTAACTTACCTACACTTAGCATGTCTGATAAATTCTGCCTGTGGCTCACCAACCATTCATTTGCTCATTCTTTTGACATAGTCTATGAGCTTCACTTATATTTCATAAGCTGCTAGCTTACTTACTATCTATTCTTGCTATTTCCCACAAGTTTATTTTAATTCCTCAGTAAAATGGAATTGCCTTAAAAAAATCCAGCAAAAGAACAATACAATTTGCACATGGCATTTTATTGCTAATACAATTTGCTTTTTTTTTTATATTTGAAGGCTGTTTACTTAAGAAAATGCTATTCAAATTTCACTGCAATATAAATCATGTTAGTAAATAGTATTAATGTTAACACAGTGCTGATACTAACGGTAACAGCATTAACATGAGATTAGCATTAACATGAATGAAACACCAAGAGAGTTAGGCTCAAGGATGAAAATACCGACATTGAAAGCCTAGCTGATTATTAGACATATGATGAAGAGTCACATAACCCACTGAAATCAATTTACTTAGGGTTTTTTTTTCCTACAATAAAATAGTTTATTTTTATTATTATTTTTTTAAAATTTTATTTATTTATTTGACAGAGAGAGAGAGATCACAAGTAGGTATAGAGGCAGGCAGAGAGCCTGATGCGGGCCTCAATCCCAGGACCCTGAGATCATAACCTGAGCCGGAGGCAGAGGCTTTAACCCACTGAGCCACCCAGGCGCCCCTAAAATAGTTTATTTTTAAAACTCTTTTGTGATCTGCAGGTTTTGTTTGCTTTAGAGGACTAAAGCAACAGGAATGTTCAAGGAATCTCAAGAAACAATCTTCTCTCTCTCTCTTTTCAGATTTTATTTGAGAGAGAGAGAGAGCGAGCACAATACGGGGTAGGAGGGGCAGAGGGTCCAGCAGACTCCCTACTGAGCACAGAGCTTAGGTGGAGCTTGATTCCAGAATCCTGGGAGCCTGACCCGAGCTGAAGTCGGAGGCCTAACCCGCTGAACCACCCAGGCTCCCGGCAACGATGTTTCATTTGTTGGTTTGAGTGAACATGTTGGTGCCAAAGCGCTTCTTTGTGCTCCTTGCTAAAATATCTCTGCGGCATTGGCTCTCTCCCAATTCGTTTCCCTCTGCCTATTCTACTTTCAAGGCAACTTTCAATATATGCAGAAACTGATCTGTAAACTTTGAAGTCACCAAGTCAAAGACTGCAGCTTAGTTTTCCTACTCATCCACAGTGGACTATGGGGCTGGGTGGTGGCTGTGTGCAAGGATTTTTGAGCTGGGTTTCATCACTTCAGATTCCCGCTCTTCCACTAGCTAGTTGAATCTAGTCCAGTCCTTCCTGACTCTGTTTCCACATCTCTATAATGTCTCCCCAAAGAAAAATGTAGGTTACATAAGAGCAGGGTACTCCTATCTCCAAAGATAATTATGAAGGTTAGGTTAAATAACATCCTGACCATCTTTTTTTTTTTTTTTTTAATTTGTTTATCTGTTTTTGAGAGGCAGCATGAATGGGAGAGACAGACGGAGAGGGAGAGAATCTCAAGCAGACCACGCTGAGCATGAAGCCCAACGTGGAGCTTGATCTCATAACCCTGACCGAGATCACTATCTGAGCCAAAACCAAGATTCAGAGGCCTAACAGACTGTGCTGCCCAGGTACCCCTGTCTTGCTCATTTTACGTAAATTTTGGTAAATTTCAGAGCTCAGCAACCACTTCTACTAAATTTCAGGGATTTTAGGACTCTGTGTTGAGACCGTGTTGAGGTTCTCTTGCCTACTATATTCAATTTTACATGTGTTGCAGATGGAAATGAGAAGGCCAGGTTTTCCTTTTCCTTAATGAAGGAAGGAAAAAATCACTGAATATTATCATTTTTAGGATACTTTGGCTCCTAATACTTTCATTTTATTGATTTATTTAGCTAAATGAGATAAGAGAAGTGTTTTTGGTCTATAGTTTCCAGGTTACTGAAGGTCTTTTAAAGATAATTTTAAACTTTTTTACTTCATTTTAATTTCATACACTTGATATTAAAGTGTTCTTTTGACCATTTGTTTAAATAATACTCCAGTATTTCCCTAATCTGTGTAATTATATCCTGCTTAAAGATTTATATTGCATTTTCCTAAGTATCGTTTTTATGTTGCTATTAATATTTTATCAGTATACTATGTCACTATATTTTTCATTTTGTTCTTATTCTATGGAGTTTCATAAACAGATACACTAATTTGCTTATACAATAAATATAACTAAAAGAAATGACTTACTGATCACAGTAAAACTTAATCATCATCTAAGTAAACAGCTTGAACCCAGTATTGCTGTTGGTTAATCTGGTAAAGGGAGGCAAGTAAATATACTGTTACTAACTCTTTTACATTTGATTCTTGACAAAGAATCAGCATGTTTTACTTATCTGTAGCTTTCTCACCTTTCTTATTTTTCAGACTTTCAGTAGGAAGACTTAGAATCAAAAATATTAAAAAAATAACAGTATTTCAGTAGATGATTTGGAAGGGATCTTCTTGGTAGAACCCCTTTTTTCAAACAACAGATTTTGAAATAGAAAATGGACTTACCTCTCTGGACAATATCAGAAAAAGTATTTTGAATGAACTGATTATTTTCTTACTGAGTTGACTAGATATTTTGTCACTATTTAGAGGTGATACCTTTTATCCTTTCATCATAGAAAAGTCCGTTCATTTTCAGAAACTCATGTCATCTTCAGAAATGACATCACATTTTGTGGGGGGGAGTAATAGACATAAATTTTGAAAGACAAAATTGTTTGCATTCAAAGTGCCCCAATTTTTCATTGTTTCCAAGCTTCCCAAGTTTGATGACTCTAGAAAAAGGATATCCAACTTTGTTCTTTGTTCTTTGGGGGATTTTTTTGTTTGTTTTTATTATTTAAATTTTTTTTCCCAAAAGAACAGTTTTTACTTGAAGCATATTTCAGAATACAATTCTAAAAGATACACACACACAAATATATTTATATATATATAGATATAAAACATGTAAAAAATTCTATCCAAGAAAAATAGAATATACATTTTTTTAAAGTACATACAGAAGAATCCCCTACTTAAATCACGTAAAAGGAGACATAACAAATATTACAAATTTAAGAAGACTAAAATCATACCAAGTATATTTTCCAATCATAATAGTACAAAACTAAAATCAACAATAAAACAAAACTGGAAATCTACACTATAAATATTAAATATTTCTATGTAAATATTAAACAACATACTACTGCACAAGCAATGGACCAAATAAAAAGTCAAACAGCAAATCAAAATATATCTCAAAACAAAAGAAAAACAAAACACAATATTTCAAAACCCATGGGATGCAGCAAAAGCAGTCGTTAGGGTGAAATTTATGCTTTAAGTGCTTGTATTAAGAAAAAGGTTCAGACAAACAACACTACACCACGGGGAACTAGAAAAGGAAGAAACTAAGTTGAAATTTAGTAGAGGAAGGAAATAACAAAGAAAAAACAGAAAAACATAGAAACCAGAATAAACAATAACATAATATTGAAAAGTAATGACCAGGGGCGCCGGGGTAGCTCAGTGGGTTAAAGCTTCTGCCTTTGACTCAGGTCATTATCTCAGGGTCCTGGGATCTAACCCCAAATCAAGCTCTCTGCTCAGCAGGGAGCCTGCTTCCCCCCCGCTCTTGCCTGCCTCTCTGCCTACTTGTGATCTTTCTCTCTCTGTCAAATAAATAAATAAAATCTTAAAAAAAAAAAAAAAGAAAAGTAATGACCAGTTTTTCCAAAAAAACACAATTGGCAATGCTTTAACTACATTAATTAAGAAAAAAAGAGACCTCATGTGAGAGAGAAAGACAAGACTCAAAGACCAAAATGAGAAATGGAAGAGAAAACAATATAGCAGATAACCACAGAAGTACATAGTGTGATAATAGATTACTACAAACAGTTTTACACTAACAAATCAAGTAACTTATAAAAAAAAGAGACATAATTTCTAATAATGCAAAAGTTAACACATTTGAATCATGAATCTTGAGTCCAAGAAAGAGGAAATCTTTTTAGACCAACGACAAGAATGAAAGTGGAATTAGGAATCAAAAATCTCCCACCACAGAAAAGCCCATGGTTTCATTGGTGAACTCTACCAAAAGTAAAAAAATAATTAAAGACAATCTTTATCAGAATCATACAAATAATGGAATAGAGGGAACACATTCAAAGTCATTCTATGACTTTGAATAGTCTTGAATTGACTTGAATACTACCCTGATATCAAAGCAGTATAAAATTGATAAAAGGATAAAAATAAAGTCTGGTTTATCCAGTATAAGTATTGCTACTCTGTTTTAACATCCATTTGTGTGGTAAATGTTTCTCCCCCTGCCCCGGACCCACTTCTAATCTGCAGGTGCTTTTAGGTCTAAAATGAGTCTTGTAGGTAACATAGAGAAGTGTCTTGTTTTATTATCCATTCTGCCACCCTATGTCTTTTGATTGTTTAGTCCAATTACATTTGAAGTAATTATTGATAGATACAAATTTAGTGCCATTTTATTACTTGTTTTGTCATTGTTTCTGGAGATTTTCTCTGATCCTTTCTTATCATTGTCACTTTTGTTCTCTCCTTTACACTCAGAGTCCCTTTAATATTTCTTGCAGGGCTGGCTTAGTGGTTATGAACTCCTTTAGTTTTTGTTTGGGAAATTCTCTCTCCTTCTATTCCGAATGATAGCCTTTCTGGATAGACTACTCATGGCTGCAGATTTTTCCCATTTATCATGTTGAATATATCATGTCACTCTCTTCTGGCTTGCCAAGTTTCTTTTGAGAGATCTGCAGCTAGGTTTCTGGGTTTCCTCTTTTAAGTTAGGGATTTCTTTTGTCTTGCTGCTTTTAGGATTTTTTATTACGGTATTTTGCAAATTTAATTACAATATGTCTTGGTATTGGCCTGCTTTTATTGATTTTGATGGGAGTTCTCTGTGTCTCCTGGATCTGGATGTCTATTTCCTTCCCCAAATTAGGGACATTTTCTGCTATTTCTTGAAATAAATGTTCTTTTTAAAAAATTTTTTATTATGATATGTTAGTCACCTTACAGTATGTCATTAGTTTTTGATGTAGTGTTGCAAGATTTGTTTAACACCCACTGCTCCATGCAGTATGTGCCCTCCTTAATACCCATCACTGAGCCATTCCACTCCCCCCAACCCCCTCACCCTCTAAAACCCTCAGTCTGATTTTTGTAGTCCACAGTCTCTCATGGTTCATCACCCCCTCTGATTTCCCCCTTCTTCATTTTTCTCTTCCTTCTCCTAATGTCCTCCATGCTATTCCTTATGTTCCACAAGTAAGTGAAACCATATGATAATTGACTTTCTCTGCTTGATTTCACTTAGCATAGTCTCCTCCAGTCCCATCATGTTGATGCAAAAGTTGAGTATCCATCCTTTTCGATGGCTGAGTAATATTCCAATGTGTATATGGACCACATCTTCTTTATCCATTTGTCTGTTGAAGGGCATCTTGGCTCTTTCCAGTCTGGCTCTTGTAGACATTGATGCTGTGAACACTGGGGCACATATGGCCCTTCTTTTCACTACATTTGTATCTTTGGGATAAATACCCAGTAGTGCAATTGCAGGGTCATAGGGTAGCTCTATTTTTAATTTTTTGAGGAATCTCCACATTGTTTTCCAAAGAAACTATACCAACTTGCATTCCCACCAACAATGTAAGAGGGATCCCCTTTCTTCACATCCTTTCCAACATTTGTCGTTTCTTGCCTTATTAATTTTTGCCATTCTAACTGGTGTAAGGTGGTATCTCAATGTGGTTTTGATTTGGATTTCCCTGATGGCTAATGGTGACGAACATTTTTTCATGTGTCTGTTAGCCATTTGTATGTATAGCCATACATATGTATAGCCATTTGTATAACAAATGTATAGTCATTTGTTTGTATAGCCATTTTTGACTTGATTATATGTTTTTTGGGTATTGAGATTGAGAAGTTCCTTATAGATCTTGGATATCAGACCTTTGTCTGTAGTGTCATTTGTGAATATCTTCCCCATTCCTTGGGTTGCCTCTTTGTTTTGTTGACTGTTTCCTTTGCTGTGCAGAAGCTTTTTATCTTGATGAAGTTCCAAAAGTTAATTTTTGCTTTTGTTTCCCTTGCCTTTGGAGATGCCTTGAAAGAATTTGCTGTGGCCAATGTCAAAGAGGTTACTGCCTATGCTCTCCTCAAGGATCTTAATGGATTCCTGTCTCACACTGAGGTCTTTCATCCATTTTGAGCTTATCTTAGTGTATGGTGTAAGAGAATAGTCGAGTTTCATTCTTCTGTACATACCTGTCCAGTTTTCCCAGCACCATTTATTGAAGAGACTAACTTTTTTCCAGTGGATATTTTTTCTTGCTTTGTTGAATACTATTTGACCATGGAGTTGAGGGTCCATATCTGAGCTGTCTACTCTGTTCCATTGGTCTATGTGTCTGATTTTGTGCCAGTACCATGCTGTCTTGGTGATCATAGCTTTGTAAAATAGCTTGAAATCAGGCAACATGATACCCTCAGCTTTGTTTTTCTTTTTCAACATTTCCTTGGTGATTCAGGGTCTTTTCTGGTTCCATACAAATTTTAGAATTGTTTGTTCCAGCACTTTGAAAGATGCTGATGATATTTAGATTGGGACGGCATTCAAAGTACAGATTGCTCTGGACAGCACAGACATTTTAATGATGCTTATTCTTCCATGAGAATGGAAAGTTTTTCTATCTTTTTGTGTCTTCTCCAATTTCTTTCATGAGTGTTCTGTAGTTCCTTGAGTATAGATTTTTAACCTCTCTGGTTAGGTTTATTCTAAGGTATCTTATGGTTCTTGGTGCTACAGTCAATGGAATCAATTCTCTAATTTCCCTTTCCATATTTTTATTGTTAGTGTATAAGAAAGCAACTGATTTTTGTGCATTGATTTTGTGTCCTGCCACATTACTGAATTACTGTATGAGTTCTAGTAATTTGAGGGTGGAGTCTTTTGGGTTTTCCATATAAAGTATCATGTCATCTGCAAAGAGAGAGAGTTTGACTTCTTGTTTGCCAATTTGAATACCTTTTATTTCTTTTTGTTGTCTGATTGCTATTGCTAGGACTTCTAGAACTATGTTGAACAAGAGTGGTGAAAGGGACATCCTTGCTGTGTTCCTGATCTCCATGGGAAGGCTGTCAGCTTTTCCCCATTGAGAATGATACTGTGGGTTTTTCATAGATGGGCTTTAGGAAGTTAAGAAATGTTCCCTCTATGCCTATACTCTGAAAAGGCTTAATTATGAAAGGATGCTGTATTTTGTCAAATGCTTTTTCTGTATCAATTGAGAGGACCATGTGGTTCTTCTCTCTTCTCTTATTGATTTGTTCTATCACATTGATTGATTTGCGAATGTTGAACCACCCTTGCCTCCCAGGAATAAATCCCACCTGGTCATGGTGGATAATCTTTTTAATGTACCATTGGATCCTATTAGCTAGGATATTGTTGAGAATCTCAGCATTCATATTCATCAGCGATGTTGATGTGAATTTCTCCTTTTTGATGGAGTCTTTGTCTGGTTTGGGGATCAAGGTAATGCTGGCTTCATAGAAAGAGTCTGGAAGTTTTCGTTCTGTTTCTATTTTTTGAAACAGCTTCAGGAGAATAGGTATTATTTCTTCTTTGAATGTTTGGTAGAATTCCCCAGGGAATCTGTCAGGTCCTGGACTCTTGTTTTTTTGGGAAGTTTTTATCACTGCTTTAATGTTGTTACTAGTTATTGTTCTATTCAGGTTGTCAATTTCTTCCTGTTTCAGTCTTGGGAGTTAGGTTTCCAGGAATGCATCCATTTCTTCTAGGTTGCTTAACTTATTGATATAGCTGTTGATAATAATTTCTGATGATTGTTTCTATTTCCTTGGTGTTAGTCGTGATCTCTCCCCTTCCAATCATAATTTTATTAATTTGGGTCCTTTTTCTTTTCTTTTGGAGTAGCCTGGCCAATAGTTTATTATCTCATTAATTCTTCCAAAGAA
>CM053604.1:131236366-131276008 GCA_028646535.1 Procyon lotor | reverse complement strand
ATGGTATATAACTGGTATGAAACTGGTGTATATATATATATATATATATATACACACACACACACACACACACACATATGTATATATATATAGTATTGAATAGGAAAAAAGGACTACCTGGAAGCTTATTATCTATCTATTTATCATCTATCATCTATCTATCACCTATCTATCAAGAAAAAGGAAAAAAAGTATATGTATGAAAAAAGTTCAAGTTAAAAAGTTACTATGGAATATGTTGTATTAAACATCTAGTTGAAATGGTAAGTAGATAAAAAAGAATAAAAGAACAAGAATCATGAGAACAAATTAAAAAAAGAGAAAATTTGTATCTAAGAAATATACAAGCTGTGGGGCAATACTGGGAACTTAATATATTGTTTTCCTCTGATGTTGGGGTTTTAAAGGTTTAAGGGGATCCTGTGCTTGTTATCCTCTTGTTCTTTGGCTTGTCTTCTAGGGGAGGGATATATATATATCCATATATATATATGCATCACACACACTATATTATGAACATTATTGCATTTCATGAAGTCACTGAGTATGAAGTCTGTTCTCATGCTGTGTAATTCTTTTATTCAGCTTCATTATTTTACATTATTTTTTCTTCTAGGTCACTAATTTGTTTCTCTACTTCTTCCGTCCTGCTGCTCATTGCATCAAGCCTGTTTTCAATCTTGTTTATTACATTCTTCTCCTCTGATTCTTTTTTTCAACTCTTTTATCTCTGTGGTAAGGGTCTCACTGATGTCTTCTGTTCATTTCTCAAGCCCAGTGAGTATTGTTATGATTGTTGCTTTTAATTCTCCATCAGGCATGTTACTTATATCTGTTTTGCTTAGATCTCTGGCCATGGCCTTATTTTGTTCTTTCATTTGGGATAATTTCCTCCATCTTGGCATTTTGTCTAAAACTCTGCCTTGTTCTATGTGTTAGAAAAGCGGTTATGTCTCCTGTTCCTGAAAATAATGGCCTTATGACGAAGAGGTCATGTGGTCCCCAGGGCCCGGCACTTCTGGGAATAACTACAGTGTGTGCTGTGTGCCCTGTGCTACTGTGTTTTGGCTGCTCTATTCTTCAGGCTAGTTGTCTGCAGAGGTTCTCCTTGCCTGCTGTAGACTGTTTTTGGTTCCTGGCCTGAATGTAGCACATTTTAACTAGTTGTGCTCTAATCTGCTTATGAAATGAGACCTGATGCCAACTCCGTGAGAACTGAGGCCCTGCAGAACTTTCTGTTTGGGAGACATGGTGTGGGCAGGGGCTTATGTTGGTCTTCTGGGAGAGGGGCTTCTCATAGCTAGGACTGAGGTAAATTTGACTGAGAAGGGCAGTCCCACCTGGGCACAGGTGGGTGGGACTTGTAGGCAAGTTAGTCAGCCAATGTGGGGGCTCAGCTTCCTCCTGGCAGTGGCTTTGTGTTTATGCTGAGGGGGTGGGGAAAGGAAATGTCACTGATAAGCTCCTGTTCTGGGAGGTGTCTTCATGAATGCTGCCTCCCAGGGATGCTGCCTCCCAGGAAGGATCTCTGGGTTCCCTTTGTTTCTAATGGTGTGGATACTTTGACATCAATGGAAGACTGAAAGCATTTTGAGAATTTTATACCAACAGAAAAACTGCCAGCTGGGATTTCAAGGAACAGAGACTCTGAGGGTAGAGACATGGATACAGAGGCCTGGGCTAATAGGAACTCCTTGGACAGAGATATTAGAGATGCTGTCCAGTGGGCTGAGGCAGTGGAACTGCAGTCCATTAGTTCTAGAGTGCAGGGCTTCTGTAGGGGGGAACAGACAATCCAACCATAGAGGATTATTGTTAGGCATTGAAATCTAGTGGAATAGGCCCCACTGGGTTTTGACAAGAGTCCTTTTTTTCCTTTCAATTTCTTCCTTTTGGAATAGGAAGATCTATCTATACTTGTCTCACTATTGTATTTTGTAAGCAGATAATTTATTTTCCAGGTTATACAAGCCCACAAATGGAGAGGAATTTTGCCCTAGGATGGATCATACCCAGAGTCTGTACCCGATTAAGATGATTTAGAAGGTGAGCCTTAAGGCTTTCTGAGTTAATTATATTTAGGTGAGATTTTGGATTTAGAATTGATGCTGAAATGGGTTAAGGTTTTAAGGATGTTGTATTGGATGAATGTATTGTTTGCGTGAAGGTCATGAATTTTGAGGGGTGCTGAGGGCAGACTGTTATTAACTGAATTGTGTCCTACTAAAAAATGTGTTGAAGTTCTCACCTATAGTATCACAGAATGTGACTTTATTTGGAAATATGTTCATTGCAGATTAATAAGTTAAAATGAGATCATACTGGAGTAGGGTGCATCCCTAATACAGTATAACTGGTGTCCTTATGAGAAGAGGGACATGTGTATATAGATGTGCACAGAGATAAGACAATGTGAAGATATGCAGGAAGAAAATGCTATGTTGATACAGAGGCAGAGATTGGAGTGATGCATCTATAAGCCTAGAAATGTACAGATAGGTAAGAGATACTAGAAGCTAAGAAGAGGCAAGGAAAGGTTTCCCCCAGAACACTTAGAAGATCATCACACCAAAACCTTGATTTTGAGCTTACAGTGTCCAGAAATGTAAGAGAGTAAGTTTCAATTGTTTTAAGCCAAGTTTATCATACTTTTTATGGCAACCCTAGAAAATTCATATACATGCTTTAGATTCAAACACACAAATAGTTGAAAGGAAAATGGTTAAAAGGTTTAGGATGCAAAGAACCAGAAATGAACTCGGGTAGTTAAACTGGTATCAGAGAAAAAATACTTTAACATAAAAGTTGTGACTGCAGATAATGTGATAATTGATAAATTGATAAATGAGGGAAATTTGATAATGCAAAAGGAATCACTCCATCATGATGATACAAAAATTATAAAAATACATGAACTAACAAAAATTATAAAAATACATGAACTAACAACAGAGCTCCCGAAATCACGACACAGAAACTACAGACTAATAGCATTTGTGATTATAGACATAGATATCCTCAACAAACTCCTGGCAAACAGAATTCAGTAATATGTGGAAATGATTATATACTATTTAAAGCTCTACACAAGAATGTTCTTCAGCATGTTAATTGTGATAACAACTGTGGTAAAAATTGATAACAACCTAAATATTCATCAACAGGTAAATGGACAAACTCTGGTATATCTGCTCAATAATTCTATGTAGCAATAAAAAATAGTGAATCACTGATATATACTATGTCATGGATGAGTATCAAAATAGTTTGATAAGTAAAAGGACACCTAAACAAGAAAACATATTTATGATTCCATCTATATAAGACTATAAACAATATGAATATTTTAAAGTGATGGAAAAATATATCAATGGTTGCCTGGATACAAGGGTGGAGGAGGAGGGAGGAGGAATTACAAAGCAGGGTGGTGATGTTCATTATCTTGATTATGTTGATAGTTTTATGGATATATACATATGCCAATATGTATCAGGTTTTACACTTTTAATATATTCTGTGTACTGTATGTCAGTTAAGTTTAGTGAAACTCTTGAAAAAAGGAAAATACAGTGAAAGAGTGAAGAAATAAAATATGAGATGAGGTATTTGTTCTCATAAAAATATCACATGCTTTTAAAAATTTAATTATTCTTACTTGAAATCTTTCTTAACATTGCATTTGAGCTTAAAGCCCACCCAGAAGTATTTTTATTGACTAGACACAAATAATCAGTGGTTCATCCTCATAGTTAGGTAAGTACCCATTGCTTAGTGAATAATCCTATTCAGCCTTTTATCCACCTATAATTTTTCATTGGCTTTAATTGGCCAGTGTTAATCATTAGATGTCCCTAATTAAACACAGAAGCTATGCATGATGTTACAGATATTGGAAGAAATAAAGAAAATCAATCAGGAAATTCTTTCCTTAAGGGGCTCATGACATATTCCTGAGTGTCATGAAATCAGAACTGGTGAAGTTGTGTGACTTGTACCAACGGCAGGAGAGAAGTAGTTAGAAATAACCTAGAGGTCATATATGAGGTCAATATCCCTTCTAAAAGAGTGAGAAGTCTTCCTGTGGCTCAAACACTTTTTCCAATTTAAAAAATTAAGAACTTTGAAAATGAAATTTAATTAGTTCAAAATTGCAGTGGTGTAATGAAATGCAGGTCAAAAGAACAGGCATTCTAAAACACCTGATTTCTACAGTGAAATGAAACGTGACGGATTGAAATTTTAATGAATATTTTCTGGAACCAAAGCCTTAAATTTCATGGCTTTGGGGGTATAATAGAAAATACTTTGTAGATGGAATAAGTCTTGGTGCTCTAGGAGCATAATTTAACCATAAATCTATTTCTGATTTAATTAAAATTTTTACTTTTCAGTTTGCTCTGTGAAAACTAAGTCTTTGATTTGGGTTTATGAAGTCTTTTATAAATAGTATTAAAATAAAAAGGAGAACGAATTTTTTTGCTACTAATTTATATAAATAGCAAGTGTAGTGTTTCTGTGATTAATTTACAGTGTACTTATCTACAGGGTACAGGTAATCATTTTTAACTAAGATTATAATCTCCCGCTATTTGAATTTTATCTGACATTTTAAAAATTTTTAAATTTATCTCTACCTCTCCTTAGACTGCATCGAGTGTTTCCAATGCAATATTTCATCATATATGGTTTGGTATTTTTAAAGTTTTAAAGATAGTGACTGGTTTATATATAAACATATTCATACAAACAACTGCTTAGTAAGAGTTTTTCCAGCCAAGATCCTGCAGCAATGTCTTCCTTCCCTGTTGTTTAGCCGCAACCTATGAGTAATATCTGGTTCCTACTATCAACTTTGTTCCAAAATTTGTCTGTGGTAATAACTGATAGAAAATAGGACATTCAAAGCAAAAAGAGAGTTACACTCTTCTCCTTGTTATGTCTGTCCTCCTAAAGTTGTGTCTTTCTGTACCCCATTCTCTTCTATATAACTTTCCAGGTCTATTGAGTCCATACTTATCTCTACTTTTTGTGAGAAGTCCTCAGGTTACCTTGAAAGGCAGGGGCTCAATTATTGAGCTAGCTCAACTGACTTCTGGTTCTGTTTTCTGAGGGAAAACTCCCTTCTTCGCTCCCCTCCATGGCCTTCTGGAAGATTCTTCCTTTTGACTTACTCTTCATGGAAACAGGTGGAATGAACACTGGTAGGCTTTTTCAGTTCACCTCTCTGAGCATGTTTATGGTTCAAGAGATTGTATTGAACTTTGAATAAGTACAGGTTTTTAAAAGATATGTTTAGGATTGTTTTGATCATATAATTTCCTTAAAAAAACTTAGAGAATCTCTGGTCTCCTTATTTCTGGGAAAGTCTGTATGGGAGCAACCATGCTAAAGTTCCTCAGTAGGCAATCTTTGAGCATGAAGATGGGTCTCTTACTTACTGGTCCCATCTCTGGTTATTTTTCCCCCTTCCACCACTATTTCTGGTTGTGGAACTGCTTCTAAACAGTGAGGAGGGGGACAATATACTTAAGAGAGTGCAGACAGCCGGCTACCTCACAGGCCCCAATTGTCCTGAGCTTTCCTTGTTTGCTTTATTTTTAGTCTCAAAACTACTTATTTTGTAGGTTGAATCAAGTAAGAGCACTTGAGTGAGAAAATGAGACCGACTCCTATTTAAAGCTTATTTAACAGGTCTGAAGAGAATTTTGTGACCATTTTAATAAGTTTCCACAAACTACTTGCCAAGCATACTTGCAAATTTATGAGTTATTTTAATGTACTAAAATTTAATGAAATCATCTGTTAGGTATTCATTAATTAATATGGTAAACATATTTTTCAACTCAATATCTGGTTAATCATCTCAGAAGTATTTTTTGGCCGCTTCTGAGTATGATAATCATTCTAAGGAAGTAAGTTTGGGTGCTGAAATTTTGTGTTTTGGGATGTTTGGATAATCTGTGAGGACAATCAGCATATATAATAAGATTTTCTATAATATTTTATGCCACTAATATGAATATTTTAAAAGCGCAGAATTTTTAAAAAGACATATTATCTATACTATACCAAATAGCTTCCTTTGTCTTCTTGGTGAACTGTCTGACCTTTTAACATCAAATATTACTTAATGAAGTGATGGTATGCAAGTATGATATAGCTGCCCATGAAACTATATGTTAAGACTTGCTGTAAATTATTTTAAAAGGCAGAATCACTACTGTCTTCTGAGAAAATATGCTGTGGATAAGCATATCAGAGAATATGCATGATGATATAATTTAGTGATGTTAATGAAGTGAAATTGGGGCAGGTATCTTAATTTCTAGAAAGTGCATGAAATGACACTGATGCTGAATTTTATTCTAATGAAGCATTGGCCCCTCAGAATATGTCTGGTACTAACAGTTGACTCATTCTATTAACAAGAAAACATAATACAAGAGAATTGATAGTCATTTACTTCTTTATAAATAATTCTGGAAAATGCCTGAGCAGCAGGAAGTCTGCTTTAATTTGTCTTCACTTCTATCATATAAAATTGGTACCTCATCACACTTGTATATTAACTTATCAGTGTTGCAAATTCTAGGCCAAAAGGGTACTTACTGAATGCAATTTAATGATTCTATTTGTCTATTCATTAATGTTTGAGAGTAGTTAGAGCAGCAAGCTGCAGATGTGTGACTGACCTGTAGCAGCAGCAGTGGTAGAAGTACTTGAGTCATTACTGAATAAATTATTGTTTCTGTTCTACAACAAATCATGAAGGAGACAGGTCAATTAGGGCCTAATTAATTTTTTCTATTTGTCAAGCATACAAATCAAATAATCTCCATCTTGTTGAAAAGAGCTTCTTTAATTCAAATTTTTATGCTCTTGATTATAATTATCAGAGAGGCTAATAACAATCTTACTTCTTGTTTGTGTGTGTGTGTGTGTGTGTGTGTGTGTGTGTGTGTGTGTGTGTGTGTGAGATTTGGCCTCCAGGGTCCAAGATCAATTTCTTTCTTCACCATGGTGGGGCTTCTTAGAACATGGCAATGATGGCAGAGGATTAAGATAAAATATGTCAAATTTCCTAGGTTGTTATTGAGGAGATGGTGTGATCATTTTCCTATGTTGGAACAAGATTTTTTTCTTATATAACTGGATGCTCTTTGAAGTGTTTAACCTCATAGCCCATCAAGTTGATGAAGTTATCAAGATTGTCTCCCAGTTCGTGAAGGAAGTTATGTATCATGAGGCTTAACTTTATATTTCAAGAAAGATCAAGAATAGATGGCTATTATTAATGACTTCTAAGTTTTCTTTGAGTTTCTAATATTTTTGGTACTGTTATATCACACTAGAGTTACTAGTAACAAAAATATGTAGGAAAAAATAGACCACGTGAAATGCTTAAGAAAAATGATATTAAGTAAGGATTTAAATTATTCTGTGGTAAGACTGGATTGAGAGTCTTGGATTCAAGGAAGTTCTGGAAGCAAAGAAGGGTAATGGAAAGGTCAATTCATGAAGTCCTTAAAAAAACTAAAGATAGAGTTAAGCTGTTCTGTGTTCTAGAATCGATTGCAAGATATGTGCATCTATAATAGACCTTCAGCAATTCTCAAACAAAAATATTTTGCTCTGGAGCTTCTTCTTTTGATCTCTCACTTTTTTTTCCATAGCAATGGTGCAAATAGAGCTAGTTGTTTTACAGGGCTTTAGCACTATATATGGAAGTTTTTTGAGTCTCTGGAGCTATAGAATAGCCCATTTTTAGGATTCTCTAGCTCGTCAAAACAAATTAACAAACAAACAAAAAACAAGGCTCCTAATTATAATCATGAATTTATCCCCCAGTTATGCAGTTGCAGGGAGCTGTCCAGTTCTCCCAACACCATTCATTTCATCTATCAGTGGACACCGGGGTTGTTTTAACCCCTTTTAACATCAAATATTACTTAATGAAGTGATGGTATGCAAGTATGATATAGCTGCCCATGAAACTATATGTTAAGACTTGCTGTAAATTATTTTAAAAGGCAGAATCACTACTGTCTTCTGAGTCAGGCACAATAATAATATTTGATCCTCATAACAATACAGTGGGAAAGACATTATCTCTATTTTATGGATGAAAATAAGAAACCAAAAATTCCGAGATGTATTTCAAAGCAGGCACAGATCTAATTCTCGAGTATGTTCTTTTTCTATCACTTTTCACCACCTCTCACAAAATTCCCTCTCAGAATAAAAGAGAAGATACCTTAACTTTCTCTGTCTCCTCAATGACACTGTCCAGATGGCCACTGAATAATATTGGAATAAAAGCACTTGTTTATCAAGTCAGAAGATTTACTATTGTATCATCTTAAGTATATGTTTTTAAGCTGTTTGAAAACTGAGACAGAGTTTTTTTTTTCCTGCCTCGTATCTGCATTTTCTTCTTGTCCCAACAATAATGGGTTTGGCTTGAGTTGTCTCTTAAATACAAAGTTTAGTAATAGTTGCAAAACAATGCAAAAATCTGTACCATTAAACTTTGTATTAAATCATGACAAAATGATATTAAGGAAGAAAAAATAATTTTTGGCTTAAAGAGAACTTTAATAATAGAAAGTATTAAAGAAGCGTAGTACCACCAGGAGCTCCTATATTTTTATATGCAATGTCTGATATTTGATAAAGATTTTTAGGTGGGTCAAAAGATTGAGTTGTGTGACAAAAATCTAAGAGCAAACAACAGAAGTATCCTACAAGTGAATTAGATACTGAAATGAACAGAAAACTACTTTGAAAAAAATTTGATAAATGTATTCAAAAAATAGAGGAAAACATAGAAAATAGATGAGAAGATGGGTAATTTCACCAGAAAATTGGAATCTGTAAAAAATATCATGTAGATGTTTTAAAAACAAAAAAATACAATAACTGAAACAAGCAACTCAATATCATTTTACGTGCAGAGGATGAGAAAATTAGAAAATTGGAAGAGAGGTTGAATGGAAAAAATGTGAACTGAATTTCAGAGAAAAAAAGATTTGAAAACAGAGAAAACACAAAAGAGATGTGTGGGATGCAATCAAATGTTCAGCGTGTGTAATAGGGATTGGAAAGGGGAGAGGATGTGAAAGAGGCAATGAATTGAAAGAGTAATGTCTGAGAGTCTTCCAAAACCAGTGAAAGACAACAAAATACAGGTTAAAGAAGCCATGTGAACCCCAATCAAGATAAGCTGGATCATACCAAGATACATCATAATAAAATTCCTGGAAAACAAAGACAAAGAGAAAACTTAAACATAACTAGGACTAAGATTGGGAGATGGGTAGACACATTATCTTAAGAGCAGCAACAGTAAAAAAGGCTGACAGTGGAACTTTCAATAAAAAGAATAAAAAGCAGATGATAATGAGATGATGTCTTTAAATGCTGGGAAGCATAGAGTTACCAACCATGAACTCTACACCCACAGTGACCTTTACTTTTTCAAAAATATGGTCTAACAATCCTCAACAAAGGAGACAAGAATATGCAATGGGAAAAAGACAGTCTCCTTAATGAATGGTGTTGGGAGAACTGGACAGCTCCCTGCAAAAGAACGAAACTAGACTATTTTCTTATACCATATGCCAAAATAAACTCAAACCAGATTAAAGACCTAATTGTGGGAGATAAAACCATAAAAATTCTAGAGGAGAGCACAGGAGGAACTTCTCTGACATTGACCATAGCAACATTTTTGTAGGTGTGTCTCATAAGGCAAGGGAAACAAAAACAAAGTACTGGGATCATCTCAAAATTAAAAACTTCTACGCAGCAGGAGAAACGAAACTAAAAGACAACTGAATGGGAGAATATATTTGCAAATGACATATCTAATAAAGGATTAGTATCCAAAATATGTAAAGTACTTATATAACTCAGCCACTAAAACCCAAATATTCCAATTAAAAATGGGGCAGAAGACATGGCCAACAGACAAATGAAAAGATGCTCAATATCACTCATGATCAGGGAAATACAAATCAAAACTGCAATGAGCTATCACCTCACACCTGTAAGAATGACTAGAATAAAAAACACAGGAAACAACAGGTGTTGGCAAGAATTTGAAGAAAAAGAAAGTCTCTTGCACTGTTGGTGGGAATGCAAACTGGTGCAGCCACTGTGGAAGACAGTATGGAGGTTCCTCAAAAAATTAAAAACAAAACTACCATGTGATCTAGTAATTCCATTACTGTGTATTTACCCAGAGAATACAAGACATTAATTCAAAAGGATAACATGAACCCCTATGTCTATTGCATCAGTTTTTATACTGGTCAAGGTATGAAAGCAACCCCGGTGTCCACTGATAGATGAAAGGACAAAGAAGATGTGGTATGTATACACAACGGAATATTATTCAACCTGGGATTCTTGGTGTGTGAATCTCTCCTCCCCATGTGCACAACATTCCTCCCTCCTGAGGACAATTTTGCATATCCATTTAGCTCAGACAGTGTCTCTGGCCTTCCTACTCTTTTTTTTTTTTTAAAGATTTTATTTATTAGACAGAGAGAGATCACAAGTAGGCAGAGAGGCAGGCAGAGGGAGAGGGGGAAGCAGGCTCCCTGCTGAGCAGAGATCCCGATGTGGGGCTCGATCCCAGGACCCTGAGATCATGACCTGAGCCGAAGGCAGAGGCTTTAACCCACTGAGCCACCCAGGCACCCCCCTACTCTTTTTGATGTATCTTATTCTTTTCCTTTAGCTGTAGAAAGTCTGTTATTCCAGGTTCTGTGGAAAGTCTGTTCTTCCAGGTTTGGGTTGTTTTCTGGGTTACTTACACTGATGTAGGTGTTATCTAGTTGGATCTGGGTAACTAGGTGAGCTTGGGATCTTTGTACTTTGCCATCTTCCCCAGAAGTCTCTTGGTGTATTTGTAACAGAAGATAATTTCTTCTAAAATCTATAAAAGACATTTTATTTTTTAGAAAACAATAATCCATACTTATTTTTTCCTTGTAACAATGAGTGTCCCATTGTTATGAGTATTAATTAGTTAATCCAGGAGGGACAAATCAATGACATCATGAAGATTAATGATCCTGTGATTTCTAAGACAAGAGTATTCTAAAGCCTTATTGATTGAATTGTTGTCAGCATCTTGTCAAATTATATAAATAACTGCTGTTATTACATACATTCTTCTACATTCTACATTCTTCTGCAAAAACCAAGATCTGGGGTTTTGTCTTCAATTAATATATATACTCTCAGGTTCCCCTACATAATTTGCTTTATAAATTGCCCAATTATAAAAATATTAATTTTTGCTAAATTTAGGAATCAAATTTTGTTTTAGGATAAACACTGTGAAAGAGAGGCAGGCCGCTGGAACTTGTCTATTTTGGTATCCAAGACACTTTGCATAAGGGCAGGTCCATAGCTAACCTTCATGTATCTTTATGGAATTCAAGATACAGGGTGCTTATCACTTTGACCAGATGCAGGAAACTTTTTCTTTTTCCCCGCCTCTTTTTAGAGAAGATCGTGTAATATGAGGTTGGAAATAAGAGCACTTCTAGAGGAAATCTCCTGTGTCTTTCCATTTTAACCATGAAGATAGATATTTTATAAAAATTAGTGAAACTGGAACAATAATTGTAATCATGTTGAGCATTAAGAAAGATAATACTTAGAGATAAATCTTTTGCACAGAGACAAAAACTTTGCATAAAAGCATTTAAAAAAGAAATTCTAAAATAGTTGACTAAATGTTGAAGTTCTGAGAGAAGAAAGTGAAATCCTATTTGGATGGTAAAATTATAATATTTAATGAAGCAAAGCCTACTGTTTTAAGAGTGAGATCATTTTTACTCGACTAGCTTCTTTCTAACAATTACGATTAAAAACACAAATAATTTCTTTAGAAAATAAATCTAAAATAAGGAAACTTATGGTGATAAACTTATAAAAATTGCTTTTATTAGCACCAGGCAGGTGTATAGTGCTGAGAAAATTTATCTCTAAAATTGCACATATTTCAAAACTTGCTATGTGAAATCACATTTGGAAGAACGGAACATGTCACTCTTGTCTGCAGGATGTGAGCCCACATGGGTCACAATGACACAGAAAAGCAACTTCTATTTTCAGAATAGGTACAGAGCTTCTGTGAGAGTTTTTTGAGCTTAATGTTCCACATATATCTTAACTTTGTATTTTCTAAGGAAATACGACCCCGAGTACTCTTGTAGCCCTGCTCAGATTATGATGTTCCTAATGTATTCTAAAAAAATCCTAACAGGATAGGACCATGGTTACATAAACAATGCTTTCTACAGGCCACACTCAGGCTGAAAAATGACTGCCATTTCTCTTCTTTTGGATGATTACTGCTTTCTTATCTATGACTTCCTTAGCCCCACTTTGTTCCTTCTGTCTCTTGAACAGAGATTACATCGAATCCAATTTCTAAACTGTTCTCTAATCACAATCTGATCCCCTATTTCCCTAGTCCTTCTTAAAATCATTCAGCATTGCCCATCCCCTCTTAAGGGGCCCTCCCGCTCACTTCTCTTGTTCTGAAACATCCCCTAATCCTTCTTGCATTTTTATCCTTGCTGCAGCCAGTCAAACACAGCAGACCTAAATTGGTTCAACCATAATGTATTCTTTGTAGTTTTTTCTTACGCTGTTTTATATTAACAACTTCAGTTGTTCCATCAAACCTGAATACATAGCAAAAACCATATTCTTTTCTGGGACATAAACGGAAGAACAGCAATCATTTTAACTCTTACAGATATTTACATTAACATATTACTGCAAGTCTGGGGGAAAAAAAGCTGGATAATTTCAAGAGGAATTGTAATATGAGTGTTGTAATTCTCCAGGGAATGTTTAAGAAAGATGTGCTTCCAGGACATCTAGGGTGAATTTTTTTTTTTTTTTTAAGAAGCACCAAAGAATGTAGAATGGGTCAAAGTGTGGATATAGTGTAATGGCTGGATTTTGAGAGAAAGGAAAAGTGAAGTCTGTCCCAGAAACAAATCTGGGGAACTTGATGTTAATTCTTTCGGGTGGGGAGGTTGCTGATTAATTGGTAGATGTCTGAATATCTACAGGGAAAGCCAAGCAGCCCTAGACCTCGAAGGAGTATACTTGGGAATGGGATAGAGGAGTACGGCAGTGAATTTGTTACTAGAAACCCACCAGTCAGAACTAGGGGACAACTTCCGTCCTGCTATGAAGCAAGTTTGCCTTGGGGGAGCATGCTAGTGCCTCAGGGGGTCTCCTCAGGCCTCTCTGATGGCCACCATCCGTCTGGGGAATACGTGGGGCTGATTCAGTCCTGTTAGGGGTGGATATCCTCTGTTTTTGTTCCCCGCATGATAAAGCTGATCCCGAGGCTCATGTTTTCAGATATTGGTGGAAAAAAAACAAGGGGAATTCTTAACAGAATTAAACACTTGTCATCTCAATGCATAGTAACGGCAATTTGTACAAATATTCACTTCATTAGATACATGAGGAACAAATGAGGAAGACAAGACAAAACCTTTAGAGGATGACAGTACTTCTTTGAATATTTATTTCTCAGTATATGTATGCCCCCAGTTTTTGCTACTATGTATGTGTGTGTAGGCATGGGGGTGGGGGGGTTAACTAGTTTTTCTATACAAGGGCAATTACAGTCAGAGTTAGTTGGTGACCCTATGTAGAACTGATCACAAAAATCAATCAGCAAAAAATGGATTCTAGAGTGAAATAAACATTTAAAGTGCTTTTTTCAGTTTTTGACCTTGGCTATCACAGTTCAGGCAGTTGTGCCCCAACTTGAGAACTAACACCTGCCAGTCCTCTAGCACCCTTCCTTTCATCTTTCTCTCCTTTGCAGTCCTTCACTTTCTTCTCTTCTGTAGGGTTCTTCTTAAGCAGTGTTGGTATTTTAAGATTAAAGTTCCCAAATGCCTTTCCTCCAGGCAGAAAATATTGCAGAAGGGAATGCAAACTATTTCCAATGAAAGCGATGTCGGTGTTAAAGTCTTAAGGAGAGTGACATTGCCTGCGTTCCAACAGGGAAGATTTTAACTGTGCTTGATATTAAGGTGTTGAAAAGTACATTTCCTCTAACTCTGTAACTTCCCAAATCAAACTGCCTCGTTCTGACTTAGTAACAAGCAGCCTGCAGTCTTCATAGGTAAAGTTGATTGAGAAGGGGAAATGCAGAAAAAACAAACAAATGAACAAACAACAACCCAGAAGATAAGAGTATTTATACTCATTCATTCAGCAAATATTCTATTATATGCCTACTGTGTGACAACAAAAGCACTATACTATGTTCTGGAGATAAAATACTGAGCTACATTCCTTAGACTCATTCAGTTTTAGTTGCGTGGGGGAAAAGATAAATTTTTGTGTTATAATAGGTACCTATGGGGGCGCCTGGGTGGTTCAGTGGGTTAAAGCCTCTGCCTTTGGCTCAGGTCATGATCTCAGGGTCCTGGGATGGAGCCTGCTTCCTACCACCTCCCCACCTGCCTGCTTCTCTGCCTACTTGTGAGCTTTCTCTCTCTGTCAAATAAATAAATAAAATCTTAAAAAAAATTATAACTCCCTAAGGTTGTAGAAACAGTGAGTTCCAGCTTGAGGAGGGAGATGGGTCAGGGCAGCTCTCTAAATTTAGGTGGAGATGATCTAGGGATAAAGCTACACAATACTATTTTTTTCAACTCTAATAAATGCCCAGCATTGTGCAAAATATATATTGTAGAATTTAATTTTCTCAAAAATCTAGACTGGGAAGCTGCAAATTACCCTTTTTTTACAATAAAAAATTCAACCTCATAGAGATTAAGTGACTTATCCAAGATCACAGAGCCCATTTGGGACAAATTCAGGTTTGAAATTCATGTCACTCTCACATCAGCATCATTAACTATTCTATCTTCTCACACATCGAAGGCATTATGTGTAGTAACTCATGAGAAAGGTAGTTGATTATATTTTCCTTCACAGTACTAGTGGTTGTGTTAATAATATAGATATCCTCATATGTAAAATTATAAGGCTCATGTTTATAATGTGAATATAGTATTTTAGAAAGGCAAAATGTAATCTTTGATACCGTAGAAGAAATACCTTGACTAAGTCAATCTTTACAGAACATGTGTCAATATGGAGTAAATGAAATAGAGTAACCTGAAAATTCAAGTTCTGATGTTCTTATCATAACGCATACCTTTCTTTACATGGACAATGGGCATAGCGTGATTGTCCCAATCACTGCTTGTAGTGGTGTCCAGCCACCACCAAAGCGTCTGACACTTTAGTCAACAATAATATTAAAGATGAAAGTGATAGAAATGGGATAGAAAAGGGCAAGTTATTTGTTCATAGTCACATATGCAGAACTAGTTTATTGACTCAGCAACTCCTATTTAAATTAGTTTCTTTGATATTGTTAGTCTGCCATTGCATACCTTTTGCAGATTTATTTTATTTTTTAATTTTTAAAAAGATTTCATTTATTTATTTGACAGAGAGAGATCACAAGTAGGCAGAGAGGCAGGCAGAGAGAGGGGGAAGCAGGCTCCCTGCTGAGCAGAGAGCCCGATGTGGGGCTCGATCCCAGATCCCGAGATCATGACCTGAGCTGAAGGCAGAGACTTAACCCACTGAGCCACCCAGGCGCCCCCCTTTTGCAGATTTAACACGTTATCCCGGTGCACTGGACTATGGATTCTGACCTGTACTATTTATTTACTTTGATGTTGATATCTTGTTTCAGGTTTCACCCTCTTTTATTGTTTTAATTACACTGTGAAAGTTCTACAGGAGACATTTGGCAAGAATTTCGATAAGGAATAACTGGAAAACAGCCTGTATCATTTAAAGATGCTTTGGGCTTTAAGAAACATGAAAGAACAACTCCAAATAAGAAAGAACATAATCCACAAAATGAAGTTTTAAAGTAGAGTAGCTCAAGGAGTCATTAATTCCTTGACTACAGAACGATATTAAGGATGCTGACACTTCACTGCCATCCTCCACGTCTTCACTGGCCCCTCTCCTGGTGACAAGTTGGCTGTGGCAGCTCCCAGCATTCTATACAGACTAACCATGCTCAACAGAAGAAGGGGTTATTTCTTCTTGTTTGGCTGCTTTTATGAAAAAGGAAATACTTGGTGGAAGCTCCCTGGTAGACCTTCTTACCATTTGTCAGAACTAGCACATGTTGCTAGTTCTGGGCTCTTTGCTCTCTGTCATGGGAAGGCGTGGACTTTCAGGGCTGTTTCTCAGACTCCTGGCTGGGCGTGACCCACGGGAAGGCATTAGTGGGGGATTGAAGGATGGAAAATAGAGGAAAGAGTATTTATTTTTCTTCCTTCTTCTCCCTTAACCTACATCTCCAGCAACTGATTGTGACAACCAATACCTGTGACACTGGCTGGCAGTGGGTCCAGATTCTGCAGACAATCTAGAAAATTCAGGCTGCTGGGCGTTGGTTAAGCTTCACATTCTCTTGATTTTTCTAATTTAGAGGTGTGTGGGTGTTGGTTGCCTTCCCTTCCTGCTGTATAGTTTCTCAACTCCTTTATCACTTCCGTGGAAAATCTACAGCACCGAATTTTCTTTGACTCAGATATTTGCAGTGTTTATGTTTTCCGGCTTGAATCTGGAATGAAGCCCGTGCCCACCTCTAAACCATTTACTAGCAAGGGGAATGGGACCTCTAGGATTAGATTAAACCATTCAGAGTTTACTTGAAGATAGAAATCTACCATATTTTCCACATATTTCTTGAGTGTAGATAACCTTGAAAGAAGGTCCATTTGTTTGCAAGGATAAGCTGGGCAGTCTGTGCTATATAAGTTATGGAGTTATTCTTTATTTTCTAAGATCCTGTGTATGTAATGGAGAGAAAAATACCCCTATATTTGCCTGACGGTAAATTGATATAAAAGTTCACAAGGGATAATTATTGTAAAGCTAGAGTGGATTAAAAAAGGAATTAAAATGTTAAAATGTTTGCATATTAATCTATTTGGGCCACCACAACAAAAATCCATACCCTGTGGCTCTTAACCAACAGAAATTTATTTTTATAGTTCTAGAGGCCAGAAGTCCAAGATATAGATGCAAGTGGGGTGATTTCTGATGAAGACCCTCTTCTTGGCTTACAGACAGCTGCCTTGTCACTGTGTCCTCATGAGTTCTTTCCTTTGTGCATGTGTGTGGGGACAAAGTATGAGCTATTGGATACCTTTTTTTTTTTTTTAAGATTTTATATATTTATTTGACACAGAGAAAGAGATCACAAGTAGGCAGAGAGGCAGGCAGAGAGAGAGGGAGAAGCAGACTCCCCACTGAGCAGAGAGCCCGATGTGGGGCTCTATCCCAGGACCCTGGGATCATGACCTGAGCCGAAGGCAGAGGCTTTAACCCACTGAGCCACCGAGGCACCCCATACTTTTTTATTATTTTTAAAGATTTTATTTATTTCCTTGACAGAGAGAGACGTAGCAAGAGAGGGAGAACAAGCAGGGGGAGCAGGGAAGGGAGAAACAGCTTCCCGTCGAGCAGGGAGTTGGATGTGGGGCTCAATCCCAGGACCCTGAGATCATGACCTGAGCCAAAGGCAGAGGCTTAGCACACTGAGCCACTGAGGCGACCCTGGGTACCTTTTCTTATAAGTACATTCATTCCAATGAGTCTTAGAACACTGAAAAAATAAAATAAAATAAAAGTATTTGGGAAAAAAAATAAATCTTAAAAAATTAGAAAAAAAAGAACATTCTATTGGATCACAGCCCCACATTTTTATCTCATTTAACCTTAATTGTCTCCTTTAGGCCCTATCTTCAAATACAGATACATTCAGTTAAAGTTTCAATATACAGATTTTGGGGGGATACCACTCAGTCCATAGTGGTCCCAAATTTGTTTTGCCATATATGGTGATGTTTGGCAATTTTTTTTTTTAAAGATTTTATTTGTTTATTTGACAGAGAGAGAGAGATCACAAGTAGGCAGAGAGGCAGGCAGAGAGAGAGGGGGAAGCAGGCTCCCCCCTGAGCAGAGAGCCCAATGAGCCCGATGCGGGGCTCGATCCCAGGACCATGAGTTCATGACCTGAGCCGAAGGCAGAGGCTTTAACCCACTGAGCAACCCAGGCGCCCCGATGTTTGGCAATTTTATGTAATTGCATTATGTATCAGTTTTCTGTCCTGAAGTAGGGATATTAATATATTTGTATCAGCATAAAAGGGGCCACATATAATGGAGAACAGACATTGTTGAACAGACCTTATGCACTGTGCCTCTAAGAAAAAAATAATTTCTTTTAACTGGCCTTGTTCTGCCTTGAAGGCTATGGGAACAAAGTGGATACTCTTTCATCTTGCTTCCCTTGTGTTGATGATATCTGTAACCACTGGGTTATGAAATGATGAATTTTCAATGACATAACTAGGACTAGCTTAAGATTTGAAATATAGATGCTGAATATCCTAATCCCCATGGTAAAGTTAGGGAAGAAGGGGCAATGTATTCTTTTTCTGCTTTTTCCTTTGCTGACTAAATCAAAACACGGATTTGAGATATTTAAATTTCATATTAATTAGTGTGAAGAGTTAATCATTTTTCCCCATATGTTGTAAATATTATTCCTAGTCTCCATTCTACATTCCAGACCAGAGGTCTGGATACAAATATGAAAAATAGAGGTCTGGAAACATTGATTTTCATATGTTAAGATTTATTAATGAGCAATCTAGAGATCTAAATATAAGGACTAAATGAGAGGAGGCCCGACACAGAGATAGAAGTTAAATATTTAGAAAGCAATAGATTTTTGACTGAGGATATAGAATATGCATGAGAAGTTGGAAATTAGAATGTGTTAGTAGGAAGCTGTTGCTGAGAATTTGCTAGGAAGACAGGAAGGGATTAAAAAAGATGGAAAATTAAGTTTTATAAAACACAAGTGAAAAATCATGATACATACTCTCCACCTTTATTCTCTTGGGGAGAATAAAGAAGTTGTATGTGCTGGAATAAGATGAGTTTAAGAAAAGTCCTGAAAAGAGTTGCAATAAAAGAGAAAACTCATCTGGTTGTTAATGGCACATGCAGAGTTATGATCTAGAAACAGGGCCTTGGATGCTTTGGAACTAAGCCAAAGGATAAGAATGGTCTCTAAGGATAGAGGAAAGATTGTGAAAAGAGTTATGAATGGAATAGAAGAAACTACACAAATGTAGGCAATTAATTGGTTGTGAATGTGGACAAGGTTAATAATTTTGTATTTCATTACTTATCATTCTTTACACTCTTTAATAACATGGCATATTTTTGGCTGGATTTTTGACTAAGAATATAAAGCCAAAGGGAACTCTTGACTTCTTGTCTTCAAAACAATAATAACAACAATAAAACCTCTGAGGTAGATATAATTAACTCCTCTCTTTTATTTATTTATTAAAGATTTATTGATTTGAAAGAGAGGGAGGAAGAGAGAGTGTGTGTGCACAAGTGGGGGGAGGGGCAGAGGAAGAGAATAAGCAGACTCTCCACTGAGCGTGGATTTCACAACCCATGAGATCACGACCTGAACCAAAACCAAGAGTTGGACATTTAAGTGATTAAACCATTCAGGCACCCCATTTAACCCTCTTTTGAAGATGAAAAAGTTGGGGCGCCTGGGTGGCTCAGTGGGTTAAAGCCTCTGCCTTCGGCTCAGGTCATGATCTCAGGGTCCTGGGATCAAGCCCCACATTGGGCTCTCTGCTCAGCGGGGAGTCTGCTTTCCCCTCTCTCTCTCCCTACTTGTGACCTCTCTCTCTCCCTGTCAAATAAATAAAATCTTTAAAAAAAAAGTTGTACTTAAAAAAAAAAAAAAAAGAAGATGAAAAAGTTGACATTCAGAGAACTTATAATTCTTCCCCAAACTACAGACTAGGGTTGAATT
Source organism: Procyon lotor (assembly GCA_028646535.1). Classification (NCBI taxonomy): domain Eukaryota; kingdom Metazoa; phylum Chordata; class Mammalia; order Carnivora; family Procyonidae; genus Procyon; species Procyon lotor. The sequence goes on along the minus strand of CM053604.1, from coordinate 131,256,054 downwards.
CTGCATTTTAGGACTTCCCCATTCCTTTACCCTAGTGACAAAGGAACATTGCAAGCAATGTAATAAACTGCATTTAGACACATTATGTTGGCACCTACCCATCAGGTAACATTTCTATGTTTATGCCACTGACAGTGAGGTGATTTCTTTCTTGATGAATGAAATAGAAATACAGAACAGATAAATCCCTCTCAATGGAGTTACTATGTATAGAAATGTGTCTATGGTAACCATGTAGAATGGATTGTAATAACATAAATATTTACATTTTGTAGTAGGTTCAAATTTCTCAAGTCATAAATCTCCAATATGCAAAAACCCCCTAATTTTCTAGCTGTACATTGTATCACAAGCTCCCATGTAGTCTGCTGCCAAAAATCTTAGAAAAGCCATGTGAAGAGGGTCCCCATCTGTCTTCTGTCCATTTCCAGTAGGTATTTTGTCCCACCTGGCCCTTTGATGCAGCCATCTCGCCATTGTGTCAATCAAGTCCTCTGTCTCTCCCTCTGTCCTTGGCTATATATCCCATGCTACTTTGCACTGTGGCAGGGCCATTAGACATGTCCGACAGACTCTATTTCTATCTCTTTCTCTCTCCCTTCTCTCTTCTAATTTCCCCATATCTCTTGAGGCACAGGAGAGGTTTGGCTGCCCTCTCACACCTCTCTGGGCTGCTCCACTTGGTGGGGCAATCAGAAGCTCTTGCTATGATCAATAACCATTTATTTCTTATTGTTCCCTCCACACTCTGATGATGTGGGAGATTTCCAATGTTTCAATGAAGCTGGGAAGAACTATATTTACTTTTGATTTCTCACATTAACTGAGGACCCCCCTTTTTTTTTAAACTCCATCCCAACTATTAATATTGGGCAGTGGAGGGCAGGATATATGATGCTTTTGGAGGATTTTCATCTAGCCTGATGCACAGTTGGCAGTTGGTGGAGGGAAGAAAAGTACTGTTTTATCCATTTTTAAACTTTTAAAAACTCAGAATCTAATGCCTTTGTTTTCATGCTACAGAATAACTGTTCCCTTTGGGGCAAGGCCAAGTTCATAAATGGCATTCACATGTAGGAGAATCACAGGGACTAAAAAAAAATACAAGAGTCTCATCTCACTGTAATTATTTTGATTTCATTTTGAACAAAAACTCCATTTTTTTCTGTATTTCATAGCACACAGGCCTTCTGATCTATACATGTCTGTGTAAGTCTGAATTCTTTTGTCAGCAAAGTATAATGTAAGGCAATAAGTGTTTGCCATTATGTTACGTCTTTGAGAGATTTGTTTTTCACTCTTGTCCAATCATTACCATCAATAAAATCATCTGGGATAATTGTTGAAAATAAAGATGCAGGCACATTTATTGAATCTGGTACTGGACCTAGGCATCTTCATGTGAACCCCTCTGCCCCCGGGGAATTTTAGATTAATCAATTCTGAGAAACACTGATGTAGGATTTAGATGAAGCTGGACAATTTAACTTAACACGAATAGTTCAAACAGGAACTTGGCTAATTGAAGATTTCTTTTTATTTTTTATTTATTTTTTTAAAAGATTTTATTTATTTATTTGACAGAGAGAGAGAGATCACAAGTAGGCAGAGAGGCAGGCACAGAGAGAGGGGAAGCAGGCTCCCTGCTTGAGCAGAGAGCCCGATGTGGGGCTCAATCCCAGGGCCCTGAGATCATGACCTGAGCCGAAGGCAGAGGCTTTAACCCACTGAGCCATCCAGGTGGCTGAAGATTTCTTTTTAAAAAGAAAGTACTTAATATATACTCATCTGATTTAGAAGCCTTAACACTTTTATTTATGTCACATATATTTCTAAAAATAACTGTATATAGCGATGAAAATGGAATTTAATTGGAAAATCCACTAGACTTTCATCACTCCTATTATGTTTAAAGAGATGAAATTCTGGTTTCTGATAGTAACTACATGATACCTTTAAGTCATATTTTGGAAAAATTATTGATAATCTATGCTTATCATAGACAGACGACACACCCTAAAAGACTCCTCTACTTCCTGCCCAGAAGAAAAATAGTATGAGAATCTAAATCCTTATTTTGTGGTTTAATTTCATGCCTTCATTCCTGGGAAGTGACATACACCACAGAGTTGGAGATTTAAAACACAGAAATGGATTCTGTCAGAGCTCAGAAGAACAGAAGTGCAAATCAAAGTGTTGGCAGGGCCGTACTCTCTCTTCCTTCTCTGGTCTGCTTCTTCTAGCTTCTGGGGGCGCCAGGCAGCCTTTGGCTTGTGTCTTCGTAGCTCCAATCTTGAATTGTGTCTTCCTCTGCCTTTCTCCTTTTGCCTGCGTCTTTTCCTGTTTCTTCTAAGAACACTTGTCATTGGATTTAGGGACCATTCAGATAATCCAGAATGATCTCATTCTTCATTTATGTATCTGCAAAAATCCTTTCCGAATAAATTCTTATTCAGAGGTTCCTGGGTTAGGATGGGAACATGTCTTTTAAAGAGCTGTGATTCAACTCACCTCATGTATTATGACCATACTTCATTCTCCCCCTTTGCATTTGCAGATTTTCCCAGAATAGCTCTGTGTGCTGCTCCACGCCTCTCCTCCTACCTTGTAACAGAATAGCTAATGGGGAATTAATGTCCCAAAGAGGAGACCGAGTAGCGGGGAACAGGGGCATTAGATCATCCTTGTCTGCCATCATGAGGGCTGGCTTTAATCTTTTCCCTAAATCCTCTTGAAACTTGGCATCGGGGGAACGGGAATCCATCTCTTTAACTTAGAATGTGAAATAAACTTAGCTTTGAACCTGGGGAAATACATTTTCAGCGTGTGGAAATCACGGCTTATGTTTATAAGTGAATTTTAAGCCTTCTTGCTTAATGAAGGCATCTTGTGTGAGCACCACCCATCTGCCAGCCTGCAGGATTCAGGCCACTGTAAAGTCCTCAGCCTGCCTGTCACATCATTAACTTAGATCATTCTTAGTATTAAAAAAAAAAAAAGATGAAAGGGAAAGAAACGAATTAAAACATAGATGGTCTATCCTTTTTTGTAGAACTTAATTTAAGATGAAAATGTAAAATAGTCTTTGAGCAAAATGCTAGCACAGGAGGGGAAAGGAAGAAATGTAGAAGAAATATACATGGAGATTTTGAATGTTGGCTGACACAAGTGACTCTGGACACTTCTTCATTCCTGAGGAGCAATTTTAAGTCTGTGTTATAGGATTAATTTAAAAGGACTATGATTACACAAAAATCCTTAAAATTTTCAAGACCAGTGTCGTTCATCATAAGTATATAGTGACAGGAACTGTAACTTTGGAATCCTTGCATGGTTCCCAAAGTGCGATATTAATTTTCTAGCACAGGGTCCACAGTGAGTGTCTGTAGAGGGAAAAGATTGGGAAGTCTGCAGAGCTACATACAAAAGACTATGAAACAAGGTAAGTGCTTGCTCTGCTTTCTAGAAAAAATATCCCCAAATGTAAAGGAAGTGATTCATGCATTTTCTTCCTTTGTCTACAAGGTGAATATGAGCCTTGCTGTCAAATTTTTGATCCAACTGATTATAGAGACCAGGATTAAAAAATTCATTAAAAACTGAAGTTTAATTCAGGTCAGCAAAAGATGTGTAAAATATGTATATAACATGTTAGATATCAAGGGAAGACATGACCAGAATGTTTTGGATATCACATTTAAGGAACTTAGACCTCAATTTAGAAAGGTTGTTGGCCATCACATGGAAATATAATGTTGGAATAATTTTTTTTAAAGATTTTATTTTTTATTTATTTGACGGAGAGGGATCACAAGCAGGAAGAGAGAAGCAGGCTCCCCGCTGAGCAGGGAGCCCAATGCAGGAATCGATCCCAGGACCCTGAGATCATGACCTGAGCCGAAGGCAGAGGCTTTAACTGATCCACTGAGCCACCCAGGTGCCCCAATGCTGGAATAGTTTTTAAAGATCTTTGTAGAAAAGAACAATATTGTACATAGCTTTACAATTTAGAACAATGCCTTAGAGAAGTTATTTTGTGAAATATGGTATTACTTTCTATTTTTCAGGTACAAGGTTGAAGTATTTTTAAACTGAAAATATTAATGGCAGATTTATGAAATATCTCCTGTGCTTCCAAAATGCTTTCCTGAAAGTGAAGTGGCTTTGGTAGAATTAGCACAATCTATAACTTATTTCCAAAATTCTGTGCATGTAGCCGTTTTGCTTTGGGAAGATGAAATCAAAAGCATCCTGTGACCAGTCAGAATAAAATCCTGAATCCTGCTATAATTCATATGACAGAGTCATGAAATTAAAGTGGGCTACCTGAGAAGACTGTTTAAATATTATGTAACTTATCTTTATAGCTTCTGTTGAGTAAAAATGCCAATAATCAACTCTTGCTAATCATATTTCAAAAATATTAAAAATGGTAAATTTTTATGTGATAAAAACAATTCTATGTGAAACAGGAAGGGATGGGGAGGGAGACAAACCATAAGAGACTACTAGACTCAAGAAACGAACTAAGGATGGCCGGGGGTGGGGGAGGTGTGGGTGGGTAGGGATAGGGTGGTTGGGTTGTGGACATTGGGGAGGGTATGTGCTGTTAAGTGCTGTGAAATGTGTAAGCCCGACGATTCACAGACATGTACCCTGGGGCAAATAATACATTATATGTTAATAAAAATTAAAAAAAACAAAAACAAAAACAAAAAACAATTCTATGACCACAAGTTGCCTTTGCCAATTATCATTGCTGTCTCTTCCAAAACAAGCATTTTATACTTCTACAATCAATATTTGGCTTTGAATATTACAGAATGTGTTCTTTTAATTATTTAATATTATGTATTTATTAGAGCTCTTAATCACAGAAATAGTGTATCAAAGTAACAGATTTTTTTGTCCTTGTCAGCTATTAAATCTGAAAGATTTGAATCCCTTTATCAGTTTTGGATGATCTCAAAGAAATATTCTAGAGACTTCTAAAATGTAAACTTTTTCATAAGGAGTTTTCTCCAGGCAAGCACTTAAAGCCGAATCCTTAATGGATAGGAACTCTACAGGGGTGTTTTTTTCCTCAATAGAAATGTATCTTTTGGGCATCAGAACTGCAACAGTTTTTGCAAAGAAATTCATGTAGGAGCAGCAGAGAGGGAGCAAAAAAACAAAAATTCCTTCTGATAAGTATAATATGAAAACTGTTATGAGTATTTTAAATACTTCAAATTAAATGATAATACTAGATCTTTTAAATATTATGTTGTATTAAGTGAAATAGTCTTTGCTCTAAACAGTAACTTGTTTACTGTGCTTGAGTTTTGTTTATTTCCATTCTGTTTAATTATTAGTACAACTTTTTCAAGAGGTTGCAGAATGTTTCCAGAACTCTTTAGCTCAAGTGTTGTAAATGATTATTCTATTCATTAACTCAAAGTGAAAAAAGCTGCAGAAAAGGAGCAAGGACAGGAAATATGGAGAGAAAGCTTTGTGTTTAAGGCAGAAAGATAGAGATGGTCCACTGAAGGACAATGGGTATTGTAAAATTCATTATCCATTATTTATCTCTTTTGACTTGTTTTTGAAAAACCTATGGCAGTAATTTCATATCTATAAATTCAGATAGGTCTCCTTAGAGATGCAGAAGAACATGAATAATTTTTTTTTTTATCCTTCTTACCTTTCTCTTGACCTCTAACTTTGAGAATAAGAAAAAGAATGAGAATGGGTTAGGAAAGGATTATTTTATTTGAATATATAAAGAATAGCTTCCATATTATTAAGCATGTGACTGCAGACTGGATTATCTACCTATCTGAATTTTTATGCACTAACAGACTTCTCTAACATAATAGAAAATGTATGCTCTATCACTGTGGCATTTTATTCACCTAGGATCACTAATACAATGTACAGAAAGGCTATTTCACTGAGATGCTAGTCTCCGCAGATGCTTTTGTGAGTCCTATATCACTATTTTTAGGTCTCATATTGTCAACTTTAAACACCACTTCTCGCCTTGTATTAGGGTCAACTTGCTTTGGGGTTAAATTTAAAAGTGCAATTAGTTTGTCCAAGAGATTTCCTATAATTAAAAGATCCCACGGCATTTTGCAGAGTCACCCAGAGACCCTGATGTCAAAGTGATTCTGTACTGAAATAATTTCATGACCTTGGCTATGGTATCGAATTCTCTGTAGAAGAAGTCAGCCAGCTATGTTGTGTAGGCAGATTAAGGCTGGGAGAATAACAACGGCTTAAAAATTTGGCCCTTTTGGACAGGATGAAACCTCTAGGAAAGAGAGGGAAATGCTAAGTTGTAACGGTGTTACGATCATGCAAACGTCTTCAACATTGTGTGTTGGGTCTCACATTTTTATTTCATTAACATATAAGCAAGTCTCTGATTTCTAAAATTCCAAATATTTTACATGTAAATATATATATTTATATGTGCTTCAGAAAAAAGTTCTTCTTATCTGAAGAACTGAGATAAAATAAATATCTATCAAGGAGAGTGATTGTCCTTACAATCATGAAAAACTAATTATACGAAGCTTAAGCCCCTTTCACACACTGTGATAAAGATGAGTCGAGAGTGGATTTTATAAAGAAGTTCCAAGGGATTCTTTAAGGAGTGCTCTGTGTACATCTCTGCTGCCAGGAGGAAGAACAGTGGTATCTCCCTTTGTTTCAAGCAAATGGAAAGGAGCCTCAGTAATATCACTTGTAAAGCTTGATGTGCGTGACCAGAAGCTGAGAGGATGCGCTAAACTTGTGTTCGACTCCTGTCGGACAAGTAGGGAGAGTAAGACAAAGAGCTGATTAGCTTTCCCATGCAATAAGAACAAAATGGAGGTGCTGCTTTGGGGTAATTCTGTCATTCCAAAATTGGTCAAAATGAAGGATGCAGCAGTGCTTCTTGTGGATAAGATATGGGCTACACGTGCGATATGTATGCGGGTTACAAGAAGTCCTCTTCAATAGAGCCAGTGACATGCCACAGCAGATGAAAAATGCGAGTGTACTGTTTGATCTCACAAGTCTGCAGAAGATTTAGGCAAGCCTACAAACGTGCTTGACCTACCTAGAAACTTGAGGTAAAAAAACTCCCAGTAATGGGGTGAAGTCTCAGAGAATCCATGAAAATATTTATGAGAGCCTGCCAGCCCCAAGCACATCGTAGAAAACTCCAGTCCAGTTAAAGCTGTCTGGTTTGCCTTCTTCCTCCTCTATTCCAGCCCTGAGGAGATCAACACAGACAGGGAGTACTGGGAAAAGTGAGTAAGAAAGAGAGAGCCAGCTATACGTGCTTTCACCATGGTGAGTATTGTAAAACATGCCTCGGTAAGAGAGGAAACTTGATCTGATTTAGGTTAAAAGCTTTGACTCAGGGGCACCTGGATGGCTCAGTGGGTTAAAGCCTCTGCCTTCAGCTCAGGTCATGATCTCAGGGATTGAGCCCCACATCGGGCTCTCTGCTCAGCAGGGAGCCTGCTTCCCCCCACTCCCCATCTGCCTACTTGTGCTTTCTCTTTCTCTGTCAAATAAATAAATAAATAAAATCTTTTTTTTAAAAAAAAAAAGCAAAACTTTGACTCAAAGCTCCAAGAGGCTCCACTAATCCCTGGGGCCTTCCCTGGGATTTCATGTTAATTTCTGAAATGAGTCCTGTGTTTAGCAATTTGAAAAGAATACAGGAATAAGAGGTATACAGAAGATGTTGGAACTGTCCACATCTCCATCTAGTGACAAGGGAAGTACTAGATTTGATGAGTAAATTTAATGTAAACCCTGGAGAAAAATTAATTTGTTTTCTGATTATATTCCACAAAGTATGTTCGCCATTTTTAAGTTTTTATTTGTATCTAATTTTTAGAAAGTTGAAAGAATAGAAAAAAGAATTCCCTTTACCTAGATTTACCTAGATTCCCCATATACATATGCACACATTTTTCTGTACACTTGAGAGTAGGTTGCAGAAAGCATGTTCATTTACTATTTTGTAAATGAGTAAAATAAGGACATTCTCTTATAAGATGATGTATACATATCATACATATATAAATATAAGTACACTTCCCAAATCAGGAAATTAACATCGATACTTTACTATCATCTAATCTAGATACCTTATTTTAGATTCTGTCAATTGTCCTGACAGTGCCCATTAGAGCAAGAGAAAAATCCTAGATTGTGTTACATTTAGTGGTCCCATCTTTTTAATCTGTTTTAGTATGAAAAAATTGATCAGACTTTTTTGTACTTAATAATGTTCATATTTTTGAAGAAAACATGCCAGCTTTTTTATTAGAATTCGCTAATTTTAGATATTTTTGTTATTGCATTACTAAATTCAGGCTCTAGGTTTTGAGCAAAATACTGCAGAAGTGACATGTTCTTCTCAGTACATACCACCAGTAGAATAATGTATTTTTGTCCCATTTTTCATGCTGTTAACTCTGTCACATGGTTAAGGTGATGTTTGTCAATTTTCATTATAATTTTAGTTTTTTCCTTTGTAAGTAATATGTCTGGACAGAAACTTTGAAACTATGAAAATATTCTGCTACTCCTTGACTTTTTGTCTAGGTTTTTAGCATCTGTTTAGTTTTAAGGCCTTCGAGGATTTTTTTCGGAATCAACTTTTGTTGTAATAGTTGACAAATAGTAATTTTCTTATTTTACCATTCTTTGCATGTTTATTAGTTGGCTCTGCACTTATAGAATCACTTTCTCAATTCGTCTTTTTTTTTTTTTTAAGTTTTATTCATTTTAGAGAGAGAACACAAGCAGGGGGAGGGGTAGAGGGAGAAAGAGAATCTTGAGCCAAAACCCTCCCAGCATAGAGCCCAAAACATCGGTCCCATGACCCTGAGATCATAACCTGAACCAAAATCAAGTCAGACACTTAACTGACTGAGTTACCCAGGCGCGCCCCCCCCAATTCTCCTTTAATATATTTGGACTCAAAGATTCTTATTTTATTCACAGAATTATGATCCATATTTGTCTACTAGGAGCCTCAAGTCCTGTTGACTCCTGTATTCTTTTGATGCCTCCTTACTTTGTGGCACAATAATATGTTCCAGATTTATCTCATGCTTTCCTTACTCCACCTCTAGAACTAGGCATTTCTCTAAGGATATTTAGTGGAGCATTATATTTAGAAATCAAGATATATGGGCGCCTGTGTGGCTCAGTGGGTTAAAGCCTCTGCCTTTGTCTCAGGTCATGATCTCAAGGTCCTGGGATGGAGCCCCACATTGGCTCTCTGCTCAACAGGGAGCCTGCTTCCCCTTTCTTTACCTGCCTCTCTGCCTACTTGTGATCTCTGTCAAATAAATAAATAAATAAAATATTTTAAAAAATCAAGATATACTGCTAAAGTGTCACCACTCTTAGCCCTTATGTTGGTTCACAACCCTCTCAGAGCTTCCTGGGTGTATTCTGAAACTGGCCCCTATTGTCAGAGGGCAGGAACAGACCAAAGAAAGAGATGAGCCACTCTTAGTTAGTAGGTGGCAGTTTTAATAAGTAAAGGGATATTACATATAAGGCTTGTCTTGGGTGGCAGCAAGATGAGTAGGTCACCACATCCAGCTGCCAAATCTTAAAAGTTTTTCAAGAGGTCTTAACTGGATTCAGTAATGTATACTGTGTAGATGTTCTCAACATCCCATCACTATCTCAAAGTTGTGTCCTTGGAGCAGCCTCTGGGAGCAAGCAAGGCAAGCAGAACCCACATTCTAAGGACAAGGGAGGAGGTGGTGACTCTCTTATCACCTGGGTATAGCTCATGGGTCAACTGGTCACATCTTCTCAGTGACTTTCCCCAGCACTTTCGTAGCCAACAGAGCAAAAGCATCCACACACATCTACACCCATTTCTATATCTATCCATCCATCTCAAAGATCATAGGCTCATGTGCATATTTTCTGTTCCAATTCGACACCCGAGGGCTTATTTTATCCTTCCCTACATCCATATTTGCAGCTTACTTCTCCAAGACTGAGAAACCTGCCTCCAGTTATCCAGAGTATATTTACTTAATTTTTTGCCACTAGAATACACAATAACTTTTGAATTGCTGGCTCATGTGCCTGAAAAATTAGCCTCCTAACTAGAGTTAACCTCTTGGTTAGAGTCCATCCCCCCGCCCCCACCCTGCTTTATCCTGTTGATACATTGTCTAAATACTATGTTGGAAAGTTGCTGGGCTTACTCCTCTCTCACTCTCTCTCCCTACTACTCCTTTAGTGTGATTCCAGTATTAATTTAAAACACGGCTTCAGTTTATTTGTTTTTATTTTTTATTTCAGAACTCCTTTTAATTTTCTTTTTCTTTTTAGTATCTGAAACATTTACATAGTTCTGAAAGTTAGCTATATAAGAAGCTGTTGTCAGAAATGTGTTATACTCTACCAATTCCTTCCATTCTTTCCACCCTATTCCACCTACCCTCGAAGGTAACCACTATCCACAGTTTCTGATTTGCCCTCTCTTTGTTTTGTGCCTGAGTGAATAGGTACGTATATTTTCTGACTTTTCCTTTCTTCTTACACAAAAAATGGTATATAATAGAATTTTCTTGCATGTAGCTTTTTTCACTGCATCATTTATCTTGTAAACTACTCCCAAAGTCACAGAGGTCTTGATTCTTTTATATAAGCACTTGGGTTGCCACTGGGTAGATGTATCATAGTTTAACTACTTTCCTTTTAGATTAGGCAGATGGTTTCTAATATCTTGAAACTATAAACAATGTCTTCATAGATCTTCATAGATAAATTTTTGATTTGCATTTTCATATTATTGGACATGTGCCTTCAGGGTATAGTCACTTTCTTGACATTATTTGCATTAAAACAAGAGGTGCATGTGATAAAACAACGGAATAGAAGAACAGAATGGCACAAAATAAAAAAAAATCTCTGCACCCCATACAGCATTCCTATCATATACTTCTTAGGGTCAATCTCTTTTAGCCATTAATGATTTCAGTTTTTCTGGTTGTGGTATCTCCAAATGTTGTAATTCACAAGAATGGGGGAGGGGTTAGAGTGATAATCTTATGTCTTTTTCCCCCTCTAGCTTTTAGAGACATTTGGGACTTAAATGTAAGGATCAAAGGCTAAAGATCAAAGTAGCGACTTTACTAACATTCAGGCTAGATTGAATAATAACTCAGCTAGGTCAATGACTATAATTATGTTTCCTCATACCTCCCTATCATTCTAGACTTTAGAACAACCCACTTGAGGGAGTATTTGAGACTACAGAGAAAAAACAAAAACAAAACTCCTACCAAGCATCATTCTCATATGTACTTAAGGTATACTTAATACATACCCTTAAGTTTGTACTGAATTCTGAAATTTTCACTCATAAATGTGTAGGGCTTCCATAATAAAATATGACGATTAATTTAAGTCTTTTGAAAATGTCTACTTATAGACACTTTGTACCCAAATTTTTGTAGTCCTAAAACAGAGATTTCTTATATATGTGCTTTTAATGAATAATGCATGCTCATGTAAATAGCATATTATCAATATTGATAACCCAAGTATTAGGAGCAAGGTTATAGAAAATTTATACATAAATTTAAGGAGAAAAATACGTATTGAGTAGAAATTGTCTGCCATTAAAAATACTGTGAGTAGTCTACAGTTTTCACTAGACTTCATCTTAAATATGTAAAGACATAAAATAAATCAATGTGTACATTTTATTCCTGACCCATCCTAGATTTAGCCAAGCAAATGGGCAAGGGAATAGTTACAAGACAAATTGTATGTCTTTGCTTTGTTGCAGGCCATTTGTCACTATAACATATGGAAATTAAAAGAGCCATCTTTGATAGCATTCTTCAACAATATATTCCATTTTGTCAGTATTCTGCACATTGTATTTTCTTTAAAAAAACACACACAATTTTTAGAGGATCCATTTTTGATATATTTAAAATGGGCTTCCATAGCCTTTGGTTGTCTGTTGGGAAGACCTTCATAAACTCACAAATAATGGTTCAGTAGATTCCTTTGACAGGAGAGATTATTTGGTTTACTTCCTCTTTTAAACCTCTTTTTAAAAGGCAAACCTCTTGCATATGTGCAATAATTTAAATCCATGATAATTTGGGGGCAAAGACACCAACTAACGAGGATAATTAAGAAATTTCTAGTTCTATGATTTTTTCCAAATGTACAGCTGACTGTCAATGTGAGAGAATGCAGTTGGTAGCATATACCATTTGCCCATGGTAAACAGAGATTTATTGGAGGTAAGAAAAGGTAACATCTGGAAAAGCGGGAAAAGGTAACATCTGGAAAAGTAGGTGGTGTGTACCATTTACATACCTTGATTTCTTATTCAACATTATTTATGAGAGAAACTTGACATCTTCTGCTCTCAAAGGTTTAATGCAATCTCTGAACAGCTGCGTAGGCACACAAAGTGGGATGCAGTTTACACAGGGAATAAAGGAATATACAAAAGTCTTTAATCACAGAGATAAGCTAAGTGAGATGTTTAGAAAGAACCAAGAACTGTGAAAAGGGGAAATTCTCACCAGATAACTTGCAAAAGGCTTTTAAAAATCACTTTAAAAACTCTTGGAAGGTCACCCACAGTCTGCCAGCTGTTATAGTTGATCCCTGACATCCATGGCCATTGTGAAATAGGTGGGACCCTGCGAAGGTTGCTTGAGCAAGTGAAACGTGTTCCAAAACATGCGCGTTTCTGTCTTGGCGCACTTAAGGAGTTGGTTGTAGACCGCGAAGAGCGCTCTCCATTACATCTGAGAATTTACTAATAATGAGGGTCATTCCTAAAGACTGGAAAAGGGGCAAATGTAGAGCCTCCTGAGGAAGAGGGAAGCTGAACAGGGTAAAAGCAGCTTTTTAACCTTGACAATATGTGACATATTATTGCAATAATTCATCCAAGCTGTCAATTATTGCAATAATTCATCCAAGTTCTGTCAACTTAAACCGGATTTTTTTTTCCTATGAAAGTGATTGCCCCAGATAGTAAGGGACGTGGAGCAAAAAATACGATGATTTCATCATATTGAGGCTAAAGGTTTTATATCACAGAATGTTGATCAAAACGTTGCAGAAAGATTGCTCAGATCAAGGAGCTCTGAGGTGAAAGCAAAAGTGAGTGACAGGAAAACAAAATAAAAAAGACTGTTATAAATAATTTAAATATAAGGGAGTAACTAAAGTGCAGTAAGCAGGACTGGTGGTTGTATTAAATAAAGACTTAGATGAGAGAGTTTATATTATGTCCATTCAATATAATAATACTGCAAAGTTGGTGACTAATTTGTTGAAATGTAATGAATTATGTTGTAAGCAAGAGAATCTATTTGGAAAAATAAACTGAAGAAAAAATAATTTGAGCAAGTATTAGGTCAGTATATAGTAGCTTTCCAGAAGTGATGAAGCAAATACTCAAATGTCAAATATGGATAAGCAAGATACTGACAATTATAAATAGCAGTCTAGAAAGTAGGAACCCTTCTGTTCAGCATGGATCACCCCACCCTTCCCCCACTAGCAAGCCTTATGAAAATAATACATCTAATTGGGGAAAAAAGGAAAATTAATGGAAGGCATTTTGCAAGAGGCATAATGTGTTCATTTTACTAGGTGTTCAATTTTAGCTTAAGGATTTACTGGGTCTCTGGGAAACTAGGAAGGGGCTTAGAAAAATAAATGATAAGAAATAATAAATGGATCAGTAAGGAAAGGGAATTTTACTTGGAACAAAATAGGAAGTGAGACTAAATAGAACTAAATGAGTATATAAAGTGAGATGGCACTGACATACTTAGCTCCTCTTCCTGGTCTCCTGTAAGGATAAGTCAGTGTGGTTTTAAAAGTAGCAGAAATGACTGAGGGATTCTGTTTGGATTTACAGTCAAAATGACTCCCAGTGTCTTATCAAAACTTTCCAGTGTGAAGCATATTTCAACTTGGTACTCTTGATTCTCTATCAAAGTGCAAGTCCACTCCAAGACAGATAATGAAGTTAATCCACATTTCAAGACTTCTCTCTATATCCCTCAGAAGACACTGTCTTGCCCTTTTTGATGTCTCTTAGCTTCTCTCTTGTTTATTTGCTTCATTCTCTTTCACTCTTACAAGCTTTCTGGGTTCTTTCTCCCCATAAGCTGGTAGGGATGGCTCCCTCTGGCCACTCCCTGGGCATCCTAATGTTTTAGGTGTAGGGCTCTTCATACACTGTTTATAGTCTCTGGTTCTCCTAATTAAATTCCTTAAGATAGAAAATCTGATTAAGATAAAGAATCAGCTCACACTGACTGTCCCTGGGTAAGTTTCCTTTCTGATTACAGTCAGTAATTGCAGAGCTGGAAGGTATAGTTGGATGCTGTGCCTGTCTTTTTCAGATATGGCACTCAGCAAACCCTGATTAAAAGACAAAGGACCAATATACATGGGGAAAGCAGTGAGCAATAACAGCAGTGAGAACTCATTTATTTATTAAAAAATAATATTGCACTCATATCATTTGAAGACATTGAATCAAACACTGGGAATAAGGTGGTAGACATCATTTCTGTCCCATGGGACCAATCATTTTTTTTACAGGGAAAGACTCATCATGCTGGGTTAGTGCTAACATTCATTGACTAGTCCTTGAGAAATTTTGAGAGACTGAATTTTTGTAAATATTTTATTGTAATATACCAATTACAAAACACATGTCATTCAATTTCCATTCTTTTAATATACTAATTTTAAACAATGGTCTTCAGCATGCTTAAAGGAATGGTGTTTCCTCCTACCCTGGAGCTTTGGAGAGGAGCTTAAATCCAGAGAAATGTGTTAAGATTATTAGAAAATGACACAAGCTGTTTAGATTGCAGCTATTTTTGGGTTAAAGGCCACAAGTACATACCAGAAAGGTTTTTTTAATAATATTTTTTATGTTTGTCATCATCATTAGTTTTTGATGTAGTGTTCCATGATTCATTGTTTGTATATAATAACCCAGTGCTCTGTGAAAGTTGTAAGTTGTTACAGTGTAAGCCTTTGGACACTAGAATACTGTACCTAATTATAGGTATTCAAGTCAAAGTTTCACTCATTATATGTGTGAATTTGTGAAGGGATTTTTTTTTCATTCATAGAAACCTACTTATAATAACAATAATAATAATGGGGGAATAATAAAAACAGCAACAATAGAGGCACCTGGGTGGCTCAGTCCATTAAGCATCTGCTTTCAGCTGAGGTCCTGATCTCAGGGTCCTGGGATCCAACCTCGTTGGACTCCCTACTCAGTGGGGAATCTGCCTCTGCCTCTCCTGCCACACCCCCACTTGTGCTCTCTCTCTCTCTTTCTCTCAAATAAAATCTGTAGCAAATGTAGAACAATAACAGTAATATATGACATTTACTGAGTTGTTAGTATATACCAAAGACAGTGTGGGCCCTTATGTGCATTGATTCATTTAATCTCACAACATGACTTAGGTTCTCTTACTCTTATGATCATTTAAATATCATTAATGAGGAAAAAATAAACATTAACAATGAGGGAACTGAAGCAGAGGGTAAATAATTTGCCACAGATCATACAGCTATTACGTGGTGAAGCTAGGGTCTCAGCTCAGCAGTTTGACTTATATCCACCACATTTTATTAGTTATACAGAATACATATGGCTATCTATTACTAAATGATTTATATTCAGGACTACAACTACTTATATGCAATTCCTATTATCTATGGTCAGGGTAGTCACCTACGGAGTATTACACAGTAAGAAAAAAATTGGTATTTTCTACTAACATTCTGTAATGAGGATAGTGCTTTCTGTAGACTTGATGTGCTGAAGATCCCCTTATAGAAGTATCTTGAAAATAGTCTGTAAGTATGTTAAATTAGCACTGTGTTATGGTATCAATATTTACTATTTGCAAATTTAATTATATAAATGACTACCTGAAAATACAGATTTGATATTAAACACAATGGTAAATCACAGCATTTTACAAATAGACTGGACTTACCCCATTCTGTCTTTTTTTTTTTTATTAACATATAATGTATTATTTGCCACAGGGTACATGTCTGTGAATCGTCAGGCTTATACATTTCACAGCACTTACTATGGCACATACCCTACCCAATGTCCATAATTGTATGCTTGAGTTTCAGAAGATTCTTAAGTTTTTTTCTTTTGCCAAAATGAAATTGTGGGATATCATGCTTTTTTAAGCTCTCATAATTTATTAAATGTAAGACTCGTTAGTCAATATCTGTTTCTGGAAAATGTCTCTTTTTCAAGAGTCTCTTCATTTAAAATTGTTATTATTAGAAATCAATACTTGTCTAATTAATTAGCCATAAAATTAATTACTACCCCATTTGCTCAGATCTTAAGAGAATTGAGAATGAAATCTAGAAAGAAACCCACAAGATTAGCAATGGTTGTCTCCATAGATATGAGGAAGAAGAGGACAAGATTGAGATTGATGAGGTAATGGCAATATATATATATATACAATATATGTATTACATTTATATTTAAAAGATAATTTTAAAAAGATATATCTTTTCATTTGTAAAGATGATCAAGACAGGAAGAGAAAAAGTTATTTCTTCCTAAAGAAGATATTTAAATGGCCAACAGACACATGAAAAAATGCTCCACATCACTTGGCATCAGAGAAATACAAATCAAAACCACAATGAGATACCACCTCATACCACTCAGAATGTCTAAAATTAATAAGGCAGGAAACAACAAACTTTGGCTAAGATGCAGATAAAGGGAAACCCTCTTATACTGTGATGGGAATGCAAGCTAGTAAAGCCACTCCAGAAAATGGTATTGAGGCTCCTCAAGAAGTTAAAAATAGAGCTACCCTATGACACAGCCATTGCACTACTAAATATTTACCCCGAAGATACAAATGCATTGATCCAAAGGGACAATGCACCCCAATGTTCATAGCAGCAACATCCACAATAGCCAAACTGTGGAGAGAGCTGAAACTCACTGATAGATGAATGGATAAAGAAGATCTATCTATCTATATATATAGATAGATATATCTATATATATCTCACATCTTTATATGTGTCACACACACACACACACACACACACATATATATAGTGGATTACTACTCAGCCATCAGAAAGAATGAATACTTACCATTTACATCAACATGGATGGAACTGAAGGGTATTATGCTGAATGAAATAAGTCAATCAGAGAAAGACAATTATATATGGTTTCACTCATGTGAAATATAAGAAGCAGTGCAGAGGATCATAGGGGAAGGGAGAGAAAACTGAATGGGAAATCGTTAGGGAGAAAAACCATGAGAGACTCTTAACTATAGGAAACAAACTGAGGGTTGCTGGAGGGGAAGTGAGTGGGGAGATGAGGTAATGGGGTGATGGGCATTAAGGAGGACACGTGATGAGATGAGCACTGGGTGTTACAGGCAACTGATAAATTATTGAACACTACATCTGAAACTAATGATGTACTAT
This sequence comes from Procyon lotor, assembly GCA_028646535.1. Lineage (NCBI taxonomy): Eukaryota > Metazoa > Chordata > Mammalia > Carnivora > Procyonidae > Procyon > Procyon lotor. The sequence continues at coordinate 131,238,507 of CM053604.1, read as the reverse complement.
ATGTAGGCTAATTGAATTTAAATAAAGAAAAAAATGCAGTGATAAAAATAGTTAATTTGGGGTCCCAAATTTTGACTATGTGTCAATATTTACCAGAGGTGTGATTTTAGTGATACGGGATTTTTAGATCTGTAGAGGACCTTAGAAATCATTAGAATTTTTGTTCGTTTGTTTGTTTTTTTAGTCTGTGTGATTTCATTGGATAGTTTGGGCATATAACTTAGGACTTATCAATCAGAAGACAAGAAGGGACTGAGCTTGGGAGAACTAATCTTCTGACAAATGTGGTAGCAGATTAATTTCATCTGTTGGAGATGCGAGGGGTGGAGATTCTTTGGTTGGGCTTATTGTCATAGACACCAGGCAGTGGAGACCAATGAGGGTTCCCCAGCACAGTTCCCTGGGAGTGGTTGTACATTGTTCTTGCTTCAGAGCAGTGGAGTCTGGCTCACTTGTGCTAAGAGCCAAGTCACTTAATTTGGTAAATTTCTCTTCTGTATCAACTACACAGACTATCTTTTGTCTTTTAGTTCTTTTATTAAAAACCCTGGGTGATCCAGTTAACATATTTGTTTCTAGCTTAGCCACCTGTGTGATATTCTTCTTCTTGGAAGAAGCTATTATAATTCTTTCCCCCATCTCATCTTTTCTGTAGAAGTATATATTAAAAATTAACTCATAAATGAGATAGCTTAAATGTCCCATAAAACACTTGTAAAATAAGTGCTAACTTTTGCAAAATGGATATAATTCAGGTTTTATATAAAACCATAGAATTCAGAGTTTTAGTTTCTTTGTTGGTCCTATAATTTGTCATTTGATAGGAGTCTTTGCACAAAAACAGAGGCCTGAGCTTGAAAACTCTATTTCAAAAATAAGAGTGCAGGAATTGTTGAAAGAAATTTAGAACAAATGTGCCTAAATTCATATAAAACCTTTCATAAGAAAAATACAAAAACAACCCAAACCCAAACCAAACCCTTAAATGCAAAGTAACTAATGCTTGTTGATGCAATTAAATACTGTCACAGTTAAATCCAAGGTTTTCTGGTGCTTGTTTTTTTATGTTCCAATGCTCTATTTTACACGATTCAGCCATCATAAGAAGACTGTACTTACAGTCTTCCCTTCATTGCTGCTGGTGCATCCTCTGAGGTCAAATTTGGGAAACTCCTGGCTCAGTCTTCCTGCATAGTTTTCACTGCCTCAATCACTACTGCTGAGAATCCAGCCTCTTGGATTACTTCATTTTCCTTTCTCTCTCCAGTTTCACTATTAGGAGAAAGACAACAATAATAGTTTCCCTAATTAAGTTACAGAGCATTTTCAAGATATGTCCATCTAAGACCCTGATTAATTTCAAAACCCCTTAGAGCTTGGTCTCTCCCTGTTGGGTCATTATTACCCAAAGTCCTTCTCCTGGGTGGGAAAAATCTGTTAACACTCATTTTACCCATTGCTAACTTCAGCCTTGCCTCTCCTAATTATTAAAGAAATGAGAACTTGCTGCTTCATTTTCCAGTTCCTTGTTCATTCATTCATTCATTCATTCATTCAAGTCTGTACTAAAGGTGCCCATTTTAAGCCTGGCAGTGTTCTAGGCTCTGTATATGGATGATATATCCATGATATAAGGATTGCCACCCCAGCTTTCTTTTGATGTCCATTAGCATGGTAAATTGTTTTCCACCCCCTCACTTTAAATCTGGAGGTGTCTTTGACTCTAAGATGAGTTTCTTGTAGACAGCATATCGATGGGTCTTGTTTCTTTATCCATTCTGATACTCTGTGTCTTTTGATTGGGGCATTTAGCCCATTTACATTCAGGGTCACTATTGACAGATATGATGTTTTGGATTTCTTTAGATAACCTTTTCAGTGGTTCATCTTGTCATTATCATTTTCAAACAAGAAAAATTAGAACTTTGATTTGATTATTGAAGAGTGTCTTCTTTAGGAAGTGACCGTGCGGCCTTCTTATGGGGTCCACATATGTACTTTATGGGGCTTCACCTGAAATCTCTATCTCTTGTGTGTTCATAAAGTTAACATTCTGTATATTTATATCTATCTGTGTCTATCTACAAATTTGTTCCATGTTTTTCTTTTGGCCCTTGTGAACTGTTTTGTCAGAACTGTTG
>CM053604.1:131220068-131235866 GCA_028646535.1 Procyon lotor | reverse complement strand
GGAAGATCTGAAACTGAGTGGAAAAAAGACCACCAATAGATGCATACACTGAGAAGATAGAGATCTTAGAGTTGTTTGACAGAGATTTTAAAGCAGTTAAATGCTTCAGGGAGCAATTATGAACACATTTGAAATAAATGGAAATTTGCAGCAAAGAAATGGGAAGTTTCAGCAAAGGAATAGAAGACAGTTAAAAAAATGGACATTTTAAGACTAAAAAATATACGTTGACAGAAATTAACAAAACAAAACAAAACAACCCCACATCTTAGTAGAATGGACAGGCCAAATGACAGAATCATAGAACTAGAAGAATGAATGGTAGAAATTATCCAATCTCAGCAATAGAAAAACAAAACAAAAATTCTTTAGAGTCTTAGGTGCTTGTGAGACCATAACAAAACATCTAACATTTGTGCTAATCAAGTTCTAGAGGGAGAAACAAAAAAGGACAGGACTAAACAAGCATTTGAATAAGTAATGGCTAAAAAAGAAAATCTCCAAATTTGGCAAAATATATAAATCAACTTTAAGAAGCTGAGTAAACTCGAAACAGTATTAGCCCAAAGAATCCCACACCAAGACACATCATAATAAACTTTTAAAAACTAGAGAGAGAAAAAATCTTGAAAGTAGTGAGAGAAATGACACCTTACACACAGGGGAACAGCATTTTGAATGACTGAGGATTTCTCATTAGAAACCGTAAGGAACAGAAGCAAGTGGCATGACATTTTTCATGTGCTGAAAGAGAAGAACTAAGGACAATTCTATATCCGATGAATATATCTTTCAGGGAATCAAGGCATTCTTGGGTGAAGAAAAATGAAAAGAATTTGTGTTAGCAGAACTACCCTTAAAATAGTGACTAAGAGAGTTCTCTAAGCTGAAGGAAAATAATAAAAGAGGGAACCTTGGAATATTAAGGAGAAAGAAAGAAATAAGGAAAATAAAGAGTAAGCAAAGAGTAAGCAAAATAAAATGACTTTCATTCTCCTCTTAAGTTTTCTAAAGCTATGTTTGAACATTTAAGTAAAAATTAAAGCACAGTCTGATATGATTCTAAATTTGTATTATAAAGAATACTTAATACAATGATTTTATGATTGAGGAGTATAGAAGAACATAAAGAGAAGGTTTGAACATAAAGAGAAATTTTCTACTCTTAGACTGGCAAAATTACTTTACCAGTAGACTCTGATAGGTTATGCATATATAATGCAATACCTAAAGCAACTGCCAAAAAAGCTAAACAGAGGTGAAATCAAAGGTGAATTACTGTATATAAATGAAAATAAAATGTTAAAAAATGTTTAGGTAACCCACAGGAAGGCAAGAAAAAGAAAAGGAAGTGAAAAACAGAGAATGAACATTAAACAAAAACTAAAATGGTGGACTTAAGCCCTAAAATATCAATTATTACATTAAAAGTAAATGATCTAAATGCACCAATTAAAGACAGTTTTGCAGAATGGATGAAAAAGCATGCCTCAACTATATGCCATCTGCAAGAAACTGATCTCAATTATAATGAAAAAAGCAAGAGTAATAATTTTAATTTTAAAGTAGACTTCAGAGCAAGGAAAATCAAGTGACAATATATAATGATAAAAGAATCACTGTCACGAAAACAGCAATTCTTAGCATGTATGTATCAACTAACAGAGGTGGAAAATATGTGAAGAGAAAACTAGTAAAACTTAAAGAAGAAATAGACAAATCCACTTTTATAGTTGGAGACATAATACTCTAAACAACTGGTAGAACGACTAAGCAGAAAAACAGCAAGGATATTGAAGAACTCAACATCAAGCAAGTGCATACATTAGAAAAGAGAGGAAGTTTTCTTTCTCTCTCTTTTTTTTTAAGCTTTTATTTATTTATTTGACAGAGAGAAAGAGATCACAAGTAGGCAGAGAGAGCCGGGAAGCAGGCTCCCTGCTGAGCAGAGAGCTCCAGGGCTCGATTCCAGGAGCATGAGATTCTTGACCTAAGCTGAAAGCAGTGGCTTTAACCCACTGAGCCACCCAGACACCCATAGAGAGGAAGTTTTCAATCAATAATTCAAGTTTCCACTTCAAGAAAGTAGAAAAAAAAAAAAGGCAAATGAATCCAAACCAAGTTAAAGGAGGGAAATTAATGAAGATAATACTGGAAACCAATGAAATTAAAGAAAAAAAAAAAGGAAAGTCAATAAAACAAAGAGCTGGTTCTTGGAGATCAGTGAAATTGACAAACCTCTAGAACGAAAAAGACAAAGGAAAAGATAAGACACAAGTTATCATTATCAGGAATGAAATGGGATGTTACTAGAGACCCTGCAGACATTAATAGGTTAATTAGGGTATAAATAAAACTGCTCTACACACACAATTTTGACAACTTTGATGATACAACCCAATTCCTCACAAAACCATACTACCAAAACCAACATATAAATTGATAATTTGCATAGCACCATAGCTATTAAGGAAGTAGAATTTTTATTTAAAAACTCCTGAAAAGGAAATATGCAGAGCCAGATAGATTAATTGAATAATAATCCAAAATATTTAAAGAATCATTAAATTCCTACACAATGTGTCTTTGGTTAAGTGTTTGTGAATGTCTTTCTCATCTTAAAAGGGTGGTTACTAGAGGATGCCTAAGGATTCTTCCTGAAGACTGTCTTGCAGAGAGTAAAGCCTATTGAAAACTTATGTTAAATATAGTTCTAAATAAATATCTGAGAAGATGGTGCCAATTATGCAACACTGCCCAAGATGTTGGGTTTTTCCACAGGGTGGAATAACAGAGGGGCACAGACGTTCTCATGTCAGTCAATGTTGTTTCACTTTCTTACAAATTACAAAGTTATATTAAAATAACATCTATATTAACTAAACTTGTCATACATGCTTTTCTCTACTAAGATTAAGGATGCCACTTAGCACATTATAAGTGAACAGAAGCCAAGTTTTTAAGTTCTATTTCTTCCTGACTTAGTACCCTGCAAATTCTCATCTTTTTTGAGGGTTAAGTGTTTCCAACCTGAGATTTTTCAAAGGGCATTTACAAGATATGTTAGGCGAGGCTTTCCTTGCATTTTCACATACTCATAGCTCATCACTTAAATTATTTTGCTTATATAATCACAAGTAAATATTTTAAAGAGAATTTTCATTCATTCCCAAACTAAGTTATTGACATCTTAAAGATTTTATTTATTTATTTATTTGTTTGTTTGTTTGTTTGTTTGTTTGTTTATTTTAGAGAGAACATCGCAAGCTGGGGAAGGGGCAGAAGAGAAGGAGAGGGAGAGAGAAAATTTCAAGTAGACTGCACGATGAGTGTGGAGCCAGAGTGGGGCTCAATCTTATGACCTTGAGATATTGACCTGAACCGAAATAAAGAGTCAGATGCTTAAACAACAGTCACCTAGGCATCCCTATTGACACTTTAAATACCACCGTTTTTTTTTTTACTATGATATCCATACTCCTTATTATTTGAATAACTAGAATTATAATTTTATAATTAAGTAGAAAAATAACCTTTAAGTGTAGTTCATTAGTTGTGTTTGATTTTTGCATATATGATTTTTGTATTGATTTTTTGATTCTCAAAAATTCTTCAAAATTTTCTTTGATTTTTATCTTCCTAAGTATTGAACTAATTGTGCCTATTCTGGAGCATGTGTTTCAAAGAACTTAAATACATTTTAAATTGAGTCGATTGTATTGTTTTTGATATGTGAAAGATGAGCTTCAAAATTTAAATTGTGGCAAGATGTAACCTTTTACATATCGACAAGGCCCCATTTAGAATGACATAATGAATTTTTATATTTTAAAGACTCTGAAGGGACATTATGAAAACCACGGTCTATTTCCTTATTTAATTTACTTAATATATTCCTATGAAGAACACCAATGGGACAGAATGTTGAAGAAACACAAATAAACTTTTAAAGTTGCCAGTGATTTAATTTAACACAAGTTTCCTTGGTATTTGCATACACAGATTGTATTATTTATAATTAAGTTCCTTGGTTGTATATTTACAGCTTTCCAAATCCCTCAGTATCCTTCTGCCTCTTTGAAAAGTTCAGTCACATTTGACAACACCAATCTGGCATTTAAATGTAGCAAATGGAGACACCACACTCTTTCTTTAAATAACATATACAAAGTGACATTCCAGGGGACTGTCTATGCCACATCCCTTGTCATCTCTGCCTGTCGCTCTCATAGACCAATGATTCCAAGGCTGAACAAGCAGTCTCTTCCACTGAGAGCCCCTGCTTTGTTGTGGTTAATTTCCATATTAAAAAAAAGAAAGAAAGAGATGAACAATCCCATTTTAAATGTTTATTGTTTCTAGAAAACATTGTAGATAATTTATTTTTTGTTTTGTTATAATCAGTAAGTCTATGTAAGACTGGAGTTCACTCCAAATGCAGCTTTAACAAAACGGAAAAGAAAAAAATAATTCAATGGCTCAAGTCTAAGTAGTCTTTATTGGATGCTGTCTCAGTGTATTGTGACTCCCCATTTCATTATAAAGCCATAAACTTGCTCTATAAAAAACTATGTTAGGGGTGCCTGGGTGGCTCAGTCGTTAAGCGTCTGCCTTCAGCCCAGGTCATGATCCCAGGGTCCTGAGATCTAGCCCCGCATCAGGCTCCCTGCCTGGCAGGAAACCTGCTTCTCCTGCTACCATTCCCTCTGCTTGTGTTCCCTCTCTCACTGAAAAACAAAAACAAAAACAAAAACAAAAACAAAAAAAAACTATGTTAGATACACCAAATATAACCAATCTCTCTCTGCCCTTAATTACATGTTTTCCCCTGCCCACACAGAGCTCAAACCTTATGTTGAATCAAGCTGGAAATTTTGTTTCTCTTTTTTACTCTACTGATTAGAAAATGCTTTTATTATGTTTTTTCTCCTATCTTGTTTCAGTACATTCCTCTTATTACTTCTCTTTTCATTTCAGCTATCAGTATGGATCCTATGAGCCAATTGTATCAGTAACTCTTTCCATTGAATTAATGTTTCCAAATGTATGACACATATGAAAATTTTGTCTTCTTCGTTTGTTCTATGCTAAGATAACTTCATGCCAACCACTTATTAGCCCCCAATACAGACTGAACTGAAAGTTTGGTGATTGAAGAGGTAGATGTGTCACCTGCATTGTTAAAGCTGTTGGATGGCAATAAACACAGAGATTTTTCAAATCCTCCAACTGCTTCAGTGACTATTATAAACAAAAAAAAATGAGTAGTTTATGCCATCATTTCAACACTTGGTATCATGTGGAAGCCTGGGTAAATTGTAGTCTCAAAGAATGAATATTGGGATCCAATTCAGGCCATGATTTCAGTGTTCAATTTTCATTCAGAAAGTTCACAATTAAATAACAGACAGTCACAGAGTCTCACTTGAACATTAAGGGCAGTTGACATTTATTTGTTATGTAGGGCAATGTGGCCAAAATCCTAGTTTGCCTAGCCTTTCTTAGTTTTAGCACTTGAGAGTCTCGTGTCCCTGGAAACTCCTCAGTCCTAGGCAAACTGAGATGTTCTTTGGTATCACTACAATGAGGTCATTACATTTAATTAAAACTATTCATTTATTTTCATTTCAGTGCATTTGAATAAATTAATTATGTTTTAAAAAAATTAAATGCATTATTTGTTTTTAAACACATTTGACTAAGGAGTCATCAAACTTACTTTGAATTATCTATTTTTAAGCAGTAGTTTTTCAATAAAAATTTTTATTTGGCCATAATACAGCTAAATCTGAAGTTTTAACTAAAATAGTCTTTTGAAAGATAATTTACATAATAAACTAATAAGCATTAATTAGGACACTTGTTCTAAACCCTTTGCTGGGCCCTAAAATAATAAGATAAATAAAATGTAATGAATTTTCTCTAAAACTAATAGCTCCAATTTTCCAAGTTTCTATGGAAATAACTTTGTGATTTTAATAGTAGAGAATCATGTGTTTGTAATGTTCATAACCAGTTATAATTACCAAAGGTTGATGTAGTGATTTATTTCGCCATAAATATAATGCACAAATATAGGCTAAATTCTGGCCTTCTTTGTTTTAAAATAAGCTTACTTTGGAAGCAACAGTTATTTGGATTCATTTAATACCAATTTTCAAGAAAGTAACAAATACTTGTATTTTTGTATGCTGGAGTCAGGACCACCACATTACTGAAGAAAAATAATATAATATGAGGAATATACGAATATCTAAAGAATAGCCTAAAGTAAGAGCAGGTGCAATTATATGGTGAGTTAGTTTCCTCGTCTTTTTATAAGCTATTTGTTACTTGGATGGCGCTGTCTTGCAAACAAGACTAACAGCTGTGGTCAGATTTCTTGGCTAGCCTGAATAAAAACAAACAAAAGCTTTATATTCACAATAAAACGAACATAGTTTGTAATGCTAGTGCTAAGGCAAAAAAGAACAAATTAATAAAAATTATTGTTAAGATTTCTCTACCTCTCAACCAGTGTAATCTTTTGGCAATGCAAATTTGAGTATGTCACTTCTCTACGAACACACACCACACACAGATACACACGCTCCTGTATTCACAGTTTAAGCTCTTGATTGGATTCTCATTGCTTCCCGCCCCCCCCAAGATTTTATTTATTTATTTGACAGAGAGCACAAGTAGAGGGAGCAGCACAGGGAGAGGGAGAAGCAGGCTCCCAGCTGGACATGGGGCTTGATCCCAGGACTCTGGGATCGTGACCCTAGCCAAAGGCAGAGGCTCAACCAACTGAGCCACCTGGTGCCCCGGATTCTCATTGCTTTAAAGATTGGGATGAAAATGAAAATCTTTGATTACTGTCTCTTTTCTACACTAGTCCACGGGCTCCATTAAATCCGGGGCCACATCTGGTTTTGCTCACCACTGCACATTCCTAGGCTAGCACAGGGCCTTGCTACTAGTACACACCAGATCTGGATAAACACGATTTTGTCTTACATGCTGACATTTGAAGAAAAGCAGGTTAATTATTAGAGGATGGTAAGGGAGTTGAAAATTACTTGAAAAGGGAGTTTTATGTTTTTAGAGGCTGATATTATCTTTTCCTTACTATATTCTTACATTATATGTGCTTCAAAACTCATGACCTCCCCTTTTCTTGATGCAAGTAGAGACCTAGCACCCCACCAACTAACATTTGTGTGTCAAATGGAGGAAAATTTTGTTAATCCACAAAATGTCTGAGGAAGAGAGAAAACATTTTCAAGTAGTTGGATGATAATTGGAAGTGGTAAGACCTGATTTAGCAAGATATGTATTTGTACATCAGGGGAATTTGTGTAAAGTAGTGCTCTGAGAATGGTTGAAAATCAAAGAAAGTTGCTTGAAGGGGAGTCAGAGGACATCTCTGAGCCAGTTAACAAATTAACAACTCTGTTCTCCCGTAGCTTGAAGGAGCCTGCCGGAGAACTAGACGGCAGTGGGAAATCTGCCCTTCGTTTGTACAGAACTCAGGGAAATCAATGAGAGCCAAAAGTCGTTTTGATAATGAGATGGAAGCTATAGATATTAATAAGCTGATTGAATTAATGAAGTAGACAAAATTATTGATCGCTGCTCTTTTCTGTAAGAACATACCACCACGCTGCATGTAAAGCCATAACAAATTAACTGCACGTACACCGAGTTAGAAATATTACCACACTTTAATGTTTGAAAATTGATTAAATAATTTAGAATTCCATATAACGACTTGAATTCCATGTAGTGTAATTTGGCTTAATACCCCAATAAATGAATAAGATAGAAAGATACTTAAGTGATAGCTCCACACCCCAAAGATAAATGGATGTCGATGATATTTTTAATGATCCTCACAGATGGTAATTAATAGCTTCCCATAGAATCCCGTCTTAGTGTTAAATTCTGTAGTCAAAAATTATTTGGGGCTTATGTAAACTCTCTCTTGGGGGCATTTTAAGCTCCTATACTTTTATTGGTCTTTTGTGAGGATGGAATAGAATTGTTCTGTGCTCTCTTTATGATTAATTCCATGTGTATTTGAAGGAGACTTTTGCAACTTTTAGTGTTATATTTTGCAGTCTACATCAGCCAATGTGTATGTACTATTTGTAGGCATGAAATAGCTTCCATTCTCTTGAATTCTTTTGTCAACTTACAACCATTTTAAGTTTCTATAGAGCCCTCTTAAAATACAAAAGAAGTTAAAAGTTCATCAGCCTCGACTAGCCATGAGGTTGTAATTATCGAAGCTGGATAATCGGTGCAAGGATGTTTAGTTTTACTTTTATATATCCTTAAAATTTTTTATGGTAAAAATTTTAGGGGCACTTGGGTGGCTAATGGGTTAAGGCCTCTGCCTTCAGCTCAGGTCGTGATCTCAGGGTCCTGGGATCGAGCCCCACTTTGGGCTCTCTGCTCAGCAGGGAGCCTGCTTCCCCCTCCCTCTCTGCCTGCCTCTCTGCCTACTTGTGATCTCTCTCTCTCTGTCAAATAAATAAATAAAATCTTTAAAAAAAATTTTTTTTTTAAATATATCAAGAGTCTGTTAGCTAAGGGCCAAAGCATGCATGCGTGTGTGTGTGTGTGTGTGTGTGTGTGTGTGTGTGTGTGTGTGTGTGTATGTGCCCTGGCTGGCTCTTCAACTTTTAGATTCAGGTTGAGTGACTATTTCTTTGAACTCCGATAGCTCTGTGCTTCGGTGATTCTGGTGATGTCAGTAAAAGTAATTTTGTTTTATTAAAGTAACTAAATTTACTCAGGCAGGACATATTGCTCAAAGTCCTCTGGTTTCGATACTTGTATTCTCGAAATGGTTATTCAAATCCAGTAAGAATATGAAGAGGGTGGCTTTTTGCAGAACAATATTTCTGGACATTCGCAAATTGTATGCCTGTTAATACTGTCTCTATGTACTGTATCATCCACCGGAGCAAAACAAGTCTGGCTTCTCTTGCAGAATAGTTCCACTAGCCAACGTTGCATTTTAGTGGAGAAAACATTGACCAGGAGTCGGGAGAGGCAAATTTTAATTCTTCACCAGTTATCCTCACTGAAAGAAATTCACATAACACTGCTTCCTAGCTCGCTTAAAATTCATGAGGCCTAAAGTCTTAACTCCTGGTCACACCTCTTGTTTATTTCATATTAAACCTCTGCCATTTCCCAGTAGTCTCACACTCTGCACCCCTTCCCTGGGCACTCTCCCGTATTAACTTCCCTCTTCCCTGAGAATGTGAGATCCTAGAACACACATTCTTTCAGTTATCTTCTTTTATATTTATCAATGTCTCCATATCCTTTTCCTCTGATTTCTGTTTCACTTATCTGTGACTTTGCCCATAGTCTTTTCTCCCGGAACTTCCCTTCTCCAACTTGCTTAACCTGGCAAATTCTACTTTTCCTCCAGTCACAAAGCAATGTCAGTTGTTTCATAGCTTCTCCCCCTGTTCCTGCAGAGGGAAATCAATGTCATCTTGCTTCCTGGAACACTTGGCTCATGGCTCCAATATGGTGGAATTTCATAAAGCTATTATTTTTCTTTGCTTAATTTAATGGGCTTCCTCTCCCACTCAAGAATGAGTTCATTGGGAGGACTACATCTTTTCTCATTCGTAACTCTAATTCCAGGGTACAGAGCATGCAATATGGTAATGGGAACTTAATAAATCTTAAATGGGAATTGAAATATTTCTCTCTGTGGCTGAAGAAAAAAAGGAAAACATGGTGTTTCTTTTTCTAAAAAAAATCACTATTTTTATTCATGAGTCTATGTATTTTAGCACATGTAGCATTCATAGAACATCCTTTATTATGCTTGCATTTTCTCCTTCTCTATTGGCTATTGTTTTGTTCAGGAAGTAGATGGTTTTAGTGCATATGAAAAAAGGGGAGAAAAAAATAGCATAGGTGTGCAAGAATTCTATCTTTGGATTTATAGATGATAGGCATATTCTTCTTTTGCTCTTCTGACCTGTGTATGGGAGATTTATTATATATATTATATTTACATGTATATAATATATGCAATATATTTGCTTCACAATCTCTCCACCCCAGAAATACTGCATATTAGAGCAAGGCTAGATTTTCACTGATACTTCTCTGCTGTGGAGAAGTTGGGACTAGAAATCAGGTGTGACTGATTTATCATTGTAACCTAGTTATTCAACTGCTTTATATTACCTGTGGTCAAGATTTGGCAATAACAGAAATCAAAATATTTTATAGTTTCTTTGTTCTGGCAAAAATCTAATTATCTTTGATTCAGTAAGTTTATTTAAAATATATTTATTGTATAAATATTGTAAAAGGCGTGTGTCTTTCCTGGTCAAGGCAGGGTGCAGGGACTGGACGGAATATTGATTATTCCAATCTATATTACTACTATTCTGTATTATTAGCTTGATGATAATAATTATTAATTATTTTTATATAATTTTTATTCTCTTTTATTTTATATAATTTTATTCTATATAAATTTTATATATATATAAAATATATAAATTTTATATAATTTTATATAATTAATAATTATCATTAAGCTAATAATATAGAATTATTCTGCAAAGAAATATCCCTAATACTCAAATCCCTGCTTTTTTTCCACTTCTTTAAAAGCCTAGATCTCACAAGCAGAATTTTAAGAAATATTTTCTACCTTTACACTTTCAAATTTATGTAATTCTATAAAAATTTTCTTGACCATGCTTGTCACTTAAGATCATTTGAAAATTTTTAATTTAACATTTAGTAAGTGTGTGTGAATAAGCATGTACAGTGTTCAAAGTGCTTTTCCTGTTCAATATTAACTCACAAAGATGCTGTAAGATTGATGTGTAGTAGGTAACATTATTTAAACTTCAGCAATGTTGAGTACTTACCAAATTCTGTGGTAAATATTAGGCTCTTAATACTTATATTATTAGTAATAGGTAAAATTTATTGAGGTACTTTGTGCTGAACTCTAAGAGTTCTATGTACATTAACTCATCTAAACCACGCATTCACCCGGTAAAATAGGTGCTCTCATTATCCTCATGTTCAAACGGATGCTAAAGGATGTTTGAATTAGAAACAATAAATGGGAAGTAACAGTGTCGTGATTTGATCAGATCTTTTCATCTCCAAGCTGGTCATCTTCAATACATTACCTCCCCCCCTGCTTTGCCTATGGAGGGGTGTAGACGGTGGATTCCTTTTAGAGCCTCCTTTTGCTTGCCACCCTCAGACAGCTTAGTCTGACTTCTTTGGTGATTGTTTTGAAACCCCTTCAGCAAAAGTGGACAAGGACCATCTCTTCGACAAATTCAATTGACTTTCCTCTGTCCTCATCTCGGATCTTATTAAAATCTGCTTATGTGAGGTAGGTATAATAAGGCTTATGTTACAGGATGTTTATCAGAATTAAATAAGATATACGTGCAAGTACCTAACCATGCATGGCACTCAGACTTATTTTCATGAAAGACTAAAGCAATCCTAGTCACAAAGCTGCGTAGAATAAATGCGTATCAGCAACAGAGTAATTCAAAAGAAATTCTGAGGGCACCTGGCTGGCTCAGCAGGTGGAGCATGTGACTCTTGATCCCCTGGTTGTAAGTTGGAGCCCCACTTAAAAATGAAATCTTAAAAAAAGAAATTCTGATCTCTAACTATATTTCTCAAAGAACATGAAAGGTGACTCCTTTATAACCTCACCTAATACTTAGCCAGGTGCCTTCTCCTCTCTCCAGATGCCTCACCTCTGCTACTCCGGAGATTTCACCTTTCAAATCTGAGAACTCTTCTTAACCTTAGGTGTGTAGTATCTCACTGATTTTTTTCTCTCCTCATTCTCTGGCTGTCTGATCTTCTAATGCTGCCTCAAAAAATGTGTGAGTCCAGGGTGGATAGATGCCCTTTTGGGGAAGGAAGGATGCCCGCAGGGAGAAGGGAGGGGAAGCAAGCATCCCCACTGGCCCTGAAAGGCTTCCTCTCCCATGGTCTGGCTATTCTCCCTTTCCACTTCTCCAAACACGTTGTATTTATGTGCTTCTCTGACAGTTCCTCTTTCTACTGCAAAAAGTCATTGAAGAAAATAACCCACAGCACTGTCTTCCATTACCCTCTCCCTCCAGTTGTCTCTCTTGATGTTAAACCTACTTCCAAAATGTTATCACCTCCAAGCAGTGACTCCCAAACCCAGCTTTCTAAATTTCAGTCTCTTTCACCACTTCTTGATCTGCTGTTGCTCCCTCTCACTGGATAAATTTACCTTCACTCACCTGAGTGGAATGCATCGTCAATATATCAGTCTTAAGGTCAAAAATCTAACCATTCATCTTTTCTCTTCAGATGGACTTTCCATTGTTGGTTTTATCTACTTCTGTTCAAGGCTCTCTCTTTTTCTTTTATCTTTGACACTCCCTATTCTCTTAATCCTAAATTCAATATGTCACCAAACACAATCAACTCTACTGCTACTATATTTCTTGTTTCTTTCTTCTTCTTTCCATGGCTCCTGTCAGTATGCTAGATCAAACATGTATTTCTGACCTATATTACAGTGAAATAAACTCATCTGCCCAGGTCTAGTTTCTCCCTGATGGTAACCATCCCTCATAGCATTCACAGATCTATCTCCCTAAACCACAGTTTATAAAAAGCCATTCTTTTATAAAGATCCTGCGGTGTCTCCTCAGCTTTTGAAATTGAGTTGAATCTCCCTTAGCTGGTGCTCAAGCACAGCAACAGTGCAGTCCAAACCTTTATTTACTGACTCCTGTATGATTTTTACCATTCCTATATCCAATGCACAAATCACACTGGAAGCCCTATGGCCTCTGAATCTGTGTTTAATTTTCTCCTGCTACCTTTGCTTCTGTTATCTTCCTAACTAGAAGGATCCTCATGGCTTTCATTCATACATGGTGAAAACTAAGAGAGCATTCAAGGCTCATGGGCTAGTTCACTTAAAAAAAAATCTTTTCCTGTCTTCCATTCAAGCAGAGGTAATCTCTTTCAATCTGCTAGAACACCTTCTTTGCTCCTTTTTTTTAATGACAGTCTATATCATGTATTCTATTAACATTTTTTGATACTTGTGTTTTCTCCTCTCTCATTACTGTGAACTACTTGGAGGCACAATTTACACCTTATTTATGTTTTATTTCTTGTAATAGCAGACAGGTTAACTTGGGCATAGTAAATACTCAATAGATACTGGATTGAATGAAAGTAGGTAGGGGAATCTTGGCCAATGGCTTAACCTCTGAAATGCACTTTGTTCATCAGCAAAACTAGATAATTGTACTATTAATCCCTATCTAGCTTCATAATTATTTAATTATAATTATATTTATAATTTATAGCACATATATGCATAATTAGATACATAATTTTTTGGAGTTATTACTTTAAGGGAGACTGAAAGCTGAAGAGGACTGGTGCTTTATTATGCAGAACTGGATTCACATCTCTTACCCAGTTTTTGAGTAGGAAGATTTCTAGGACATTCCTGGAATAATAAGATCACAAGCTCCTAGAGCTGTTAGAGCTGTAATATATAATAAATATATATACATATATATATGGTATATACACACACATATATATGTGTGTATAGACATACATATATATAATTTTGAGAGAGTTATTGATAACAAAATTTATTGAGCAATTAGTAAATTGCCAGGCATTGTGCTAAACTCTTTACTTTCATTTTATTATTCCTTACAGCAACCCATGGAATAGGTAAGTTTATCCTTATTTCACACATGAAGAAAATTCAGGAGAGTGTTTGATACTTTATAAACATTTAGTAAAGTCTGTGACCACTGTCTTCATGTGTAGGTTGAATCTAAACTCTCATAATCATTATTAAAATTTCTAGAAAGTTTGCTGAGCCTTCTGACTATATTTATTGTCTTTTCCATACCATTTTAAAGAATTTAATCTTACTATTTTCTAAGGTTTTATCTTTCATATAAGAAAAATATAAAACTTATTCTGAAAATCCATAATTTGACACTACTGGAAATTTGGACATTTGTTAACCTGAAGTCAAACTTTGCTCTATAAAAGTGTTTATCAACATGTGGTCCATGCTCATTGGTGGTCTTTGACGGGAGTGGACAGAGTCTATGGATTGGTCAGAACTTATTGAGTGTGTCAGCAGACCTTGCTGTCAACAAGGGCAGGGAGATATTGATACTTTTGTACTGCCATTTTTTAAGCAAAGTTTAGTAATCTATCTGGCTAATTTAGTGAGTTTTCCCTGAAATGGTAACAAAATAATTTTCCTATGTGTCATAATCTAACACTATTGATAACAGCACATAAACTGAAACTGTAGAGATATCATTCAAAATAGTACTTTCCAGGGCAAAATCGGGCACACATTGGAGTCCATATTTAATACCGGTCATGTACCAAACTTTCTTTATTAGTGATGAAGTAAGCTTTGCTCTCATAGAGCTTAGATACTTTTAGGAGGAGGCAAATAACAGCCAAGTCAAGGTTAATTTCAGATAGTGACAAATGCTCTGCAGAGAATAGAGAACTTAATATTGTCACGATATATGTCTAATAATTATGCACCTACATCTATCCTTGTTGTCCACAGCCTATGTTCCTTCTGATAGGTGCCCATGCTTACAGATCATCAAATAATGTTTTTTTTAAAAGTATTTTATTTATTTGATAGAGAACAGAGGGAAAGTGAGAGGGAGAAGCAGACTCCTCACTGAGCAGAGAGCCTGATGTGAGGCTCAATCCCAGGACTCTGAGATCATGCCCTGAGCCAAAGGCAGATTCTTAACTGACTGAGCCACCCAGGTGCCCCCAATTAATATTTGATAGTCCCTGCTGGATGTGATAGTAAGTGACTGGAAATATGGTGATATACATGGAGATGTTAGGTTGGGTTTTACTGAGGAGCCACTTTTAACTGAGATCTAGGTGACAAGAAGAAGACAATAGCCATGTGAAATAGATAGCAGCCTGTCTCCATGCAGGGATAGAAGGACAAGCTCCTTGTCCAGTATATGCAAATATACTGTGGCAAGAAAAGTTATGCCTTCCTATGCAAGAGAGATCTGTATGACTGGAACATAATGTATAAAGGAGACAGTGGAAGGAGATAAAATCAGATAGGTATCAATGGTATACATTATGGAAGAACAATTATCTGTCAATATTTTGCCTAATGAGTAAAGTCTCAATGCAAATCCATTTCCAGTTAGTGTATGGGCAAATACACAACAATCTTTTAAACTATGACTGGATAAAAGTTTTTTTTTTCTTTCTTTTCAGAACCAAATTTATTGAAAGGATAACTTACATTTCTTGATTATTTCTATTTACTCCTCACCAACTACAATTTGACTTTTCCTTTACTTAAAATCTAAAAAATTCTTATGCAGATAACTGACTTCCTTGATGCCCAATCCAATTGATACTTTCATTTATGTCACCTTCTGTGTGAATCCTTTCCTTTCCCTCTGCCCTCTCCTGGTAGAAGTGGTTTTGCTTGCATCAGTACGCTCTTTGTACCTTATGGAAATTTTGATCAAGCACCTAAAATATTTCATTACACATATTTGCTAATGCATATATTCTCTCTATTAGAATGTAAGCTGCCAAACTCTGAGTTTCTATCCTTAATGTTTATAACTGCTTCTATTCTTAATGTTTATAACCTAACGCAGACTAAGATCACAAATAATCTTTTACAAATGAATTTAATGACTAAAGGTATTCCTTTGAAATGGAACTTAACATTTGGAATTGTTCCTT
>CM053604.1:131142311-131219568 GCA_028646535.1 Procyon lotor | reverse complement strand
GGGGCGCCTGGGTGGCTCAGTCGTTAAGCGTCTGCCTTCGGCCCAAGTCAGATCCCAGGGGCCTGGGATCGAGCCCCACATCGGGCTCTCTGCTCTGCAGGAAGCCTGCTTCTCCCGCTACCATTCCCTCTGCTTGTGTTCCCTCTCTCGCTGTGTTTCTCTCTGTCAAATTAATAAAATCTTTAAAAAAAAAAAAAAATAGTATTGACCTTCTCTGTGTCATTGCTCAGTCACCTCTACATATTAAATCTCAGATATAATCAAAAGAGGCTTTCACACATATCCAAATAATTTTTGAAAATACAACTAGACATCAATTTGCTAATGTTTCCAACAGGAATATATATATATATATATTCTCATAAAGTGTCTCTCTCTCTCTCTCTCTCTCTCTCTCTCTATATATATATATATATATATATATATATATATATTCTCATATAGTGTTTCTTCAAGAGCCAGTTTCAAGACGTGGCTTCTGGACCACCACACTCTCTGTCTTCTTCCAGGCCACTTTTGTGAGTCTCTTTCCTCGTTCTTACTGATCACCTTGACCTCTAAATTTTGAAATTTAAAAATTTGAAGTTTTCAGCACTTAGATCTCTTATTTTCTCCACTCCACTCTTTCCAGTCAGTATTCATAGTTTCAAGACTTTGAGTTTTATCTCTGAACTGATAAATTCATACCTCTAGACCAGATCCCTCTTCAAAACTTCATGCTTGTGTATCCAATTCCTGACTCAACATCTCCACTTGGCAGTCTAAAATATATTTCAGAGGCGTATGTCCCAAGGCTAACTCCCTAAACTCATCTTGGATCATCCCTGATGCCTTTTCTTCCCTCACGCTTACACAATCCATCAGTGAACCCTGGCTTTTCTGAACAGAATAGCTAGTGTGATCCCTTTAATATTGCAATCGTGTCACTTCTCTGCCTCAGATGATTTCCCATCTTACACAGGACACAAACATATTCATTACAACAGCCTTCTAAGGACTTTCAGTACTATGCTAACCATATTCTTCCATTTTCTCCCATCTAGGCCCCACTTCTCTCTATTGCTCTGGCCTCTTCACGGTTCTTTAAAACATGGCCACACTCCATAAGCACCAATGACTGCTCTTGCTTTTATCTTTGTCTAGACAACTTTTCTCCTATATCCATGAGCCTCACTGTCTCCCATCCTTCAGGCCTCTGCCTAAATATTGCCAATGACTGAAGCATTCCCTGAACACCGTATATAAAAGAGCATGTCACCTTAACTCCAGCGGCCCATATACACCTTGTTTTGTATTTCTCCATAGCATTTAAAATTATTTCACTTATTTTACATTTTTTACCTTTTTTATTTGTTGAGAATCTTGTCTCTCCTCCACTAGGTCAATCTTCTCTGTCTAAAACATAAGCTCTATAGAGCCTGGGAATTTTGTTTTGCTAATGACATCCTAGTACCTAGGAGAGTGCCTGGTACCTGGTGGGAATTCTGTGAGTGTTTGTTAAATAAACAAATGCATCCACTTTTAATTTAGTGAAATAACAGAAAAAAAATTCTTGGTGAGGCAAAGATGGTAGAAAAATAAAGGATTAGAAATCTTACAGAATAACCAGTTTAGTTTTGATGGGAGGAATTTCATCCAGTTACAGTCTTTTCTCTCTGAATTAAGACTTCTGATATATTTTGTGTCTTTTTCCTTATGGTGTTATGATTGCCAGTCAAGAATCATACGAGATTATAAATAATAAAATCAAATATGAATCTTGCATATTTTAAATCTATTTACTTTTCAATTCCTTATTTAAATAGAAGAAACTGTAGTTTTTGTTATTAATCTTAAGTATAAGGTTATCTTGCAAAGGTTCAAAAAATGATAACTGCAATAGATTAAAAGTCTAAAGCCAAGATTTGAGCACAAATACTGTAGTATAGTCCTGAACTCAATATATTAACTTGAAACATATGATCATACCAATTTTGGTGTGAAATAAGTTATTCCTTAGTTATAAAATTAAGAATAATTAAATTTTGTACCAATTAAGGTTAGATTATTTTGAAAATAAGCATCTGAATAATAATTGAATAATAATTATTTATTTGGTTTATAAATCAAATTATTTATTTGATTCAATAATAATTAAATAATAAATAATAATAATAACAATAGTTAACATTATTGTTTTTAATTCTATGACTCTCATTACAAGTGGCTTTGGATATATACAAGCTAAGGAACAGACTATTGCCTTGCAGCGTTTACTAAATGACTGCACTATTACCTTCCCAAAGGATCTGAGTGGCTCAATATGTTACAGATTTCATCCTCTCAGGAAAATGTTTCTTACTTTCAAGTTAGAATTGACTTATTCTCTAATGATAGTTTACTCTGTAAAATAAGCTAATCTTCCCAAATCCTCATCTCCACTGGTGGTGAGAAAGATGAATTTAAATATCAATTTAAAAACAACATTCTATTTGTAACTTAATTGTTATAACTTTATTTACTTTATTTACTTATTTTATTTATTTATTTGTTTGTTTGTTTATTTTATTTATTTATTTACTTTATTTTACTTGCTTTTTAGGAGAAAAAGAAAACTCTTTTGCTCAAACATTTGATGAAAGTAAGAAGTTCGTTATATAACCAGTGATGGTTGATAAATTGACAGCTTTGGACCAGTCCCAGAAAATCTGTCATTTTGTCACCACAGACAATTCTGTTTAACAAGCCCCTCTGGCACAGGTTAAACTACTCGTTTATTCCTAAAATGTTTGACCTCTTTCCTTGTACCCTGCAGGGGAAAACGTTAACATTTAACCAACCGTGAGGAATCCTTGCTGAGGGTGAAAATGTAGTTTTTTCCCCAGCTAGTTGTCTGTTCAGCTAACTCATGGTTGAATATTCTACTTTAGATTTATTAGCTGTGAAAAGGGAATAATTATTTTTCCTTGATTCCATGCTTTCCTGTGCTTCATAAATTCCTGGTAAAGGCTATTAAATATATTTTGATATTTTCTCTAAAGAGCAAAAAAGATCTTCAATGTCTGATCTGTGAAATATCTTCAATTGCAATTACTTCAGTGGTTTATTTTTTTCCAATATGTGAAATATAGTATAAGTTCACAGGAGTATGTGACGATATATATTATAGTTAAAGGAAAGTAATAAATACCCACATACTCACCACCTACGCCAAGAAATAGACATTACAGTGTATTTATATATATATGTAAAATATGAATATGTCTGTATACATATTTGCATACTCTATTTTTAACCTTTATCCATGTATAATTTTATATGTTCCTAACATATGAACATTGGAACATATGTGTTCCAAAGTATAGATGGATTTATGTTTTTAAATATTACCTAAAATTTTTTTTCTTTCACTTTCAGGACATTTATCTTTTTAAAAAACTATTTAAAAATTTTATATTTTTAACAGTTTTGTATTAAGAAAAAAATTGAGAGGAAGACACAGCTATTTCCCATAGATATACTCTGCACCCACAAAGGCATAGCCTGCCCCCTTATCAGCATCTCTATCAGAGTGGTATATTTGTTACAATTGATGAACCTATACTGACACTTCACTACCACTCAAAGTCCATAGTTTATAGTTGGGTTCATTCTCGGTATTGTATATTCTGTGGGTTTGGACAAATGTATAAGGACATCATTATGACATCACACAGCGTATTTTCACTGCCCTAAAAATCCTCTCTTCCCTGCCTAGTCATCTCTCTCTCCCTACAGTCTCTGGAAACTATTGACCCTTTTACTGTCTCCATAGTTTTGTTTTTTCTAGAATGTAATATAGTTGGAATTGTATGGTGTGTAGCCTTTTTGGCTTAGTAATATGCGTTTAAGGTTCCTCCATGTCTTTTCATGGCTTGATAATTTCTTTTTAGCTCTGAATAATATTCTATTGTTTGAATGTGCCATAGTTTGTTTATCCATTTACCTACTGAAGAAAGTCTTAATTGCTTCCAGGTTTTCGCAATTATGAATGAAGCTGCTATAAACATTAGTGTGTAGGCTTTTTGTTGACATATGTTTTCAACTCCTTTGGTTAAATACTCAGGAGTTGACTGCTGTCAACTCTTATCATAGGATAAGAGTATGTTTAATTTTGTAAGAAACCACCAAACTATCTTCCAGAATGGCCACCATTTTGCATTCGTACCAACAAAGAATGCGAATTTCTGTTGCTCCACATGCTTGCCAATATTTGGTTTTTAGTGTTTGGGATTTAAGCCATCCTAATAGGTATGTAGTGGTATCTCATTATTGTTTAATCTGCATTTCCCTGATGACTTATAATGTGGAGCATATTTTCATATGCTTGTTTTCCATCTGCATATCTTCTTTGATAAATTACTTGTTTGGATCTTAGAGCATTTTTTAATGTGTTTTTTTTTTTTTTTCTTATTCTTGAGTTTTAAGAGTTTTTTGCGTATTTAAGATAAAAGTCCTTTATCGGATAATTTCTTATACAAATATTTTTTCAAAGTCTGTTGTTTGTCTTCTCATTCTCTTGATATTCTCTATCATAGGGCAGAAACTTTTAACTTTAATGAAGTCTAGCTTATCAATTATTTCTTTCATGGATCATGCTTTGGATCTTGCATCCAAAAATTTTTGCCATATCTAAGATCCTCTAGATCTGCTTCTATATTATCTTCTAGGAGTTTTATAGTTTTGCATTTCACATTTAGGTCTGTGATTCACTTTATTTTTTGTGAATGTGCATCTACATTCATTTCTCTCTCTCTCTCTCTCTCTCTTTTCTTTTTTTTTTTTTAAGATTTTGTTTATTTACTTGAGAGAGAGAGAGAGAGAGAAAGAGAGGGAGGGAGAGAGAGCATGAGAGGGGAGAAGGTCAGAGGAAGAAGCAGACTCCCTGTGGAGCTGGGAGCCCGATATGGGACTCAATCCTGGGACTCCAGGATCATGACCTGAGCCGAAGGCAGTCACTTAACCAACTGAGCCACCCAGGCGCCCCTCTTTTTTTTCTTTTTGCATATGGATGTCCAGTTTTCCAGAATCATTTTTTGAAAGACAGTTTTGCTCTATTGTCTTTGCTTTTTGTCAGAGATGACTAGCTTATATATGTTGGTCATTTTCTGGGATCAAGTTTCTGTTCTATTGATACATTTGTCTTTTTTTTTTTTTTTTTTATGAAACCACATTGTTTCGAGTAGTAAATCTTGAAGTCTGGTAGTGTCAGTCCTCCACTTTTGTTCTTTTCCTTCAATGTTGTGTTGGCAATTCTGGGTCTTTTGACTCCTCATCTAAATTTAAGAATTAGTTTATCAATATCCACAAAAAACTTGCCAGAATTTTGACTGGGGTTGCATTAAATCTATACACCAAGTCGGAAAGAATATACATCTTGACAATACTGGATCTTCCTATCCATGATATGGAATAGCTTTCCATCTATGTAGGGGGTTCATTTCATTAACCAGAATTTTGTAGTTTTTCTCATGTAGATTATATATATATGTAATTAGATTTATAACTTATTATAATTTATAACTTTATTATAATTTATTAACTTCTTGTTCCCTTTGTTCTTTGCTGCTATATAGGAAAGTGATTGACTTATATATCAACTTTATATCCTGAAAACTGTATAATTGCTTATTCCAGGGTATTTTTGTCAATTTTCTAAATTAATGATGATGTCATCTGCAAATAAAGGCTGTTAGTTCTTGCTTCCCAATATGTATACTTTTTATTTCTTTTTCTAGCTTTATGGCACTACTATGCACTTTTAGTATGATGATGAAAAAGATTGATGGGGAGGACATCTTTACCTTGTTCCTGATCTGATTGGAAAACTTTTAGTTTTTCACCTTTGAGTTAAAATGTTAGCTCTAGGATATTTTTTGTGGTTTTTCTGTATTTTAATAGATAGTATATGTATATAAACTTTATATACATGTATATTTACATATATACATACATATGTATATATATATATACACATATATATTTAATATATATACATATATATTCACATTGTCTATTTCTTTTTGTGTGAGTTTTAGCATTTGTGTCTTTAAGCAATTGATTCATTTTTTCTAGGTTATCAAATTTGTGGGAATAGAGTTATTAATAGTATACTTTTATTATCCTTTCATTGTCCATAGAATCTGTAGTATTATCTCACTTTTCTTTTCTGATATTAACCCTCTTTATTGTAGTTGTCCTGGCTAGATGTTTATCAGTCTCACTGATCTTTTAGAAGAATCTGCCTTTTTTCGTTGATTTTATCTATTGATTTCCTTTTTTCTTTTTCATTGACTGCCACTCTAATTTTTATTATTCCTTTTCTTCTGCTTATTTTCAATTTAATTTTCCTTTCTTTTTCTAGTTTTCTAAGGTGAAAACTTAGGTTATCGATTTCCTATATTTTTATATATATTTATGTATAATATACATTTTATATGTTTTATATATTGATATAGTTGATTCATATCTATCATATTTATTATTGATTTTCTACTTGTTGCTCTTTTTCTTCTTATTTTTTGTCTTCTACTCTTTTTCTGCCATTTGTGGTTTTAAGTGAGCATTATAAATGATTTTATTTTCTTTCATTTCCTAGGTTATCAGCTATATTTCCTTTTTTTTTTTTACATTTTCTTAGTGCTTGCCCTAGAGCTAGCAATATACGTTTACAAGTAATCCAAGTCCACTTTTAAATAATAATGTACTACTTCATTTGTAGCGTACTTTATAAAAAAATAATCTTAATTTTGTCTTCCTGCTCTTTGTATGATTGTTATTCATTTATAACCTGGATGACATATATCTGCATATGATACAGACATAAGCATACATAGTCAAATACATTGTTGTTATTATTTTGAACAAAATGTTATCTGTTAGATCAATTAAGAATTGGAAAAATAAAACTTTTTATTTACTGTCACTTATTCTTTCTTCATTTTTTTCTTTAAAAGTAAATCTGAGTTTCTGACCTATGTTATACTGACCTTATATATAGTTAACCTTTGAACAACACAAGTTTGAATTATTTGGGTCCACTTACATACTGATTTTTTTTTATAAATATAGTACAATACTGTAAATGTATTTTCTTTTCCTTATAATTTCCTTTCTTGACAAATTTATTTAATATTCTTTCAATTCCAGTATAATTGACATACAATGTTATACTACTTTCAAGTGTATAATATAGTGATTTAACAATTCCATACATTACTCAGTGCTCATCAGGATAAATGTACTCTTAATCCCCTTCTCTTATTTCATTCATCCCCCTACCTACCTCCTCTCTGGCAACCACCAGTTTGTATATTTAAGAGTATAAATATATATCTAAAATATAAATATATAAATATATTTAAGAGTCTGTTTTTTGTCTCCTTTTCTCTTTGTTCATTTGCTTTGTTTCTTAAGTTCCACATATGAGTGAAATTATTTGGTATTTGTCTTTCTCTGACTTACTTACTTAGCATTATACCTTCCAGGTCTATCCATGTAATAGAATATTACTCATCCATAAAAAGGAATCAAATCTTGACATTCCTTATGATTTCCTTAATAAGATCTTCTTTGCTCTAGCTTAGTTTATTATAAGAATATAGTATATAATATATAAAACATACAAAATAATTGTTAATTTACTTTTTTATGTTATAAGTAAGGCTTCCAGTCAACAGTAGGAAATTAGCAGTTAAGTTTCTTGGGGGTCAAAATTATACATGAATTTTCAACTATTGGGGGGTTGGTGCTCCAACCACCACATTGTTCAAGGGTTAACTTTATATGTTTTTTTCCCTTATCTCTAAAAAACTTCTCTTAACATTTTTTGCAAGGCAAATCTATTGGCAACAAATTCCCTCAATTTTTGTTTGTCTGAAAGAGATTTTATTTCTCCTTCACTTTTGAAGGATTATTTTGCAGGATACAATATTCTGTTTGGCTGTGCTTTTTTTCCTCTCCAACACTTTCATTATTTCACTCCACTCTTCTCACTTGCATGATTTCCGAGAAGTTGGATGTAATTCCTATCTTTGTTCCTTTATAGGTAAGTGTTTGTGTTCCTTTGGCTTCTTTTAAGATTTTTTCTTTACCTTTGATTTTCTATAATTTGAAAATGATATGCCTAGCTATAGTTATT
Source organism: Procyon lotor (assembly GCA_028646535.1). Taxonomy (NCBI): domain Eukaryota; kingdom Metazoa; phylum Chordata; class Mammalia; order Carnivora; family Procyonidae; genus Procyon; species Procyon lotor. Next base: position 131,211,410 of record CM053604.1, on the reverse strand, counting down.
TTAGGACAATTTATCCTGTGTGGTGTTCTCTGAACTTCCTGCACTGTAGTTCGGTGTCTGACAATAATTGGGGAAGCTTTCAATTATTATTTCAATAATTGAAACAATTATTTCAATTGTTCCTTTCTGTCTTTCTTATCTTTCTTCTGTTCCTTTCTTTCTTGTCTTTTTGATGTTCCTGTTATGCATAAATTACACATTTTGTATAACAGTTCTTGGATATCCTGTTCCATTTTTCAGTCTTTGTTTTGTTTGCTTTTTGTTTCTTAAAGTTTCTGTATCTATATCCTCAAGCTTAGATTTTTTTTTTCAGCTTTGTCCAGTCCAGCATTTCTTTTTGGTTCTTTCTTAGGCTTTCCATCTTTCTACATGCACACTGCCCATCTGTTCTTGCATGCTGTTGACTGTATCCATCAGAGCCCTTACCATATTAATCATAGTTATTTTAAATTCCTGGTCTGATAATTCTAATTTCACTGCCATGTCTGGTTTTGATGTTTGCTTTGCTCTTCAGATTGTGTTTTTTGCCTTTTGGTATGTCTTGTAATGTTTTCCTGACAGCCAGACATGATGTACTGAGTACAAGGAAAGTGAAAATAGGCCCTTAGTAATGTAGTGGTGAGATGTGGGGGGAGGGGAAGCATTCTATAATCCTAGGAATTGGTCTCAGTCTTTCAGCGAAACTATGCCTTTGAACTGTGAGCTTCACAAGTGTTTCTCAGTTTTTAGCTTCCCTCTTAATTGGGATAGAATGGCTAGAGTGGGCTGGAGTTGGGTATTTCCCTTCTCTCATGTGGAAGAGTCTAGATCCAATTGAAATCGGGTATTTCCCTTCCTTCAATTCAGTCAGGCTCTGATAATACCCGTGATAGGTTAGTTTCCAGTTAACCAGTTGCACCTGAGGGCTGGCCTTTTTAAGAAGAGCACCATGTTGGTTTTCAAAATGGTTCTTTTTCCTTTTCCCTGTCAGAAGCAAGAGGGGATTTTTCTCTAATTTACTGTGAAAACCTGGTCGGGTTCCTGGAATAAATTTCACAATATTGTGACTGGGACTCCCTGAAGTTTTTCTCTCTCAGAGTTTGTTCACAAAGGGTTTCCAGCAATTTATTAATTACAGTTCAGGTGTTCTACCCTGGCACTGGTTCCTGCCGCAGTTTCTGCTTGTGAGTCTCTGCTCAGGTAAGTCATGAGTCCATTTGTTTACCTGTGTGTCTTTATAATTTAAGAGGAGTTGGTTTTTCAATCTTTCTGGCTTTTTGTTTTTACATGTTGATAGAACAGTGTAGTGACTGCAAGCTCATTATGTGTGGAACTGACAACTGGAAGTCATTCCACCTATTTTTTACTTTAATTACTAATATATTTTCATGCCTTCCTATTTATGTAGTTTATACTTTATTTTTATCTCATTTTTAAAATCTTTTTACATTTTTATCTCATCTTTACATCATTCTTTTTGTTTATTTCCTTCATTGTTTGGAACTAGCAGATATTTTCTCATTCTACCTTGAATATTTTTTTGCACTTATTTTTCATTTTGTAAACATATTTCTGCTGGATATTGAACTCTTGATTAATAGTTTTGGGTTTTCCCCAGCATGGCCAGGAGAAATCAATTATCGATATTTTAGAGAAGTCAGCTGTCAGTTCATTATCAGTCTTTTGAAAGCAATGTTTTCTCCCTGGCTACTTATTACATCTTTTGATGGTCCTAGCTATTTTATGATTTCATGATGATATGTCTACATGAGGAGTTTATTTACTCTGGTTTCAGGTCTCTTGGGATCATTAAATATGCTTACTGGAGTCCTTCATCAATTCTAAACTATTCTCAGCTGTTCCTTTTTAAAGTGTTGCCTTTGCATTTTTTCTCTATCCTTACATTCTGAGATTTTTGAATGGAAACATGTTAAACATTTTCATTCTAATTTTCCTGACTCTTAAATTCATTTTCACATTGTTTCTTCTTTGCTTTCTATCTGCATTCATAATTTCTGTGGTTTTATATTTTAATAATGTTTTCATGTCTAGTCTGCTCTCTAAAGCATTTATCAGTATTCTAACTATACATTTCAATCAGTATTTCAGTTATACATTTTCATTTCCAGAAGTATGGTTTTGTCATTTTTAAAAAATTTGCTTGCTATTCATCGCTGAAAGCTCTTTTGTTTTAAAATATAATAAAACTATTATGTGTATGTTGGTCTTGGAATATGAAGTTTTTGTGGGTCTGAATTTTCTTTTTGTGGTTTTAGGTGGCTTTCACTGATATTGTGGTGTTTTCCTCTGGTATTAGCCACAGAACCAACAGAGGGTGTGTGTGTGTGTGTGTGTACAGAGAGATTTTAAAGAATTGGCTCATGTGATTACAGAGGCTGGGAAGTTCCAAGATCTTGCCAAAACTTCAGAAATAGTAGATATAAAAGTGCTGGACCACTGAAACAATAAAAGTTTATCGTACAAACACACACACACAACAGCTTGTGAACTGGTAGGACTCTGTCAAATGAGGCAGAGACATGTTATTGAAGCAGCAGTTTATATGCTGAGGCAGCAGTGGCTGTTTTTCTTCACAGTGATTGACCATAATATTGGAGTTTTCCTGTGACACGGAATTGGCTAAAAGTGGTTACCTTTTATCAGTTTTGGAGGAAAGTTAACATTTTTTTTTCACGATTTTTAGAAGCATTAACAAGAATTGGCCCAAGTTGTTTCACTTGTTTTGTAAAATAAGCTAAATTAAGTTTTGGTTTTATGACTAAACTGGTTTGTCTGTTCAGGCAATTTCAAGTCTGGTGTCCATTTGTGTTGGATCTTAACAGTCTTCAGTTGGTGACCTGGGGCATGGGAAAGCTGAAGGTATAGTTCTAAGCTGAGTCTTAAGGCCTGAGAACCAGGAGAGCCATTGGTGTGAGCTGGAGGCTTAAAGCTCACAAACTTGAGACCTCAAGGAGACTCCTGCTTCAGTTTGAGTCCAGAAGCCGGAGACCAGTGTCCCAGATCAAACAGACTGGCAGAAGGAAATGCCTCTCAGTGGCGGGAGGGTCAGGCTTTTTTTGGTTTATGCTTTCAACCAATTGGATGAATGTCACCCACATTAGAAAGAGCAATCTATTTTATTCAGTCTATCATTTCAAATGTTAATCTCATCCCCCAAAGCCCTCACCTCACAGACACTCTCTCAATAATGTTTGACCAAATACCCAGGCAGAGCACTCTGTGGGTCAGTCACATTAACACATAAAATACACCATCACATTCTTGTATTTATTTTTGGCAATAAGGTACATAGTTTCCCTGGAACTTGACCTGTGGCAATTCTTTGAAATCTGGGATGAAGGTAGATTATCTAGAAAATATGTACACTACCAATTCAGAAACAGTTGGGGGCATAATTCCCAAGAATTTTTAGGCAACTCAGACAATATGAATTAGTTTGAAAACCCATGGATGGATGGCTGTGTTATGTCTGGATCGAGACTCTCCCAAAAGAACCCACAAAAGGCAGGCTGGATGCAACAGCAAGAGGATTTATATCCAGCTAGCTGGAGCTCTCACCAGCATGTACGACGACGCAGCACAGTGCTAGGGGTAGAAGCCCCGCCTCTCCCCTTCACAGCATTTTTACGCACTCGAGTAAACAAACACATATGTCACTACACACATAGGAGAGTTCCTTATTCTTTACATGGCAATTACCTAAATCTATGCATTTCATTGGTGCATTTGAACAACTCAGGGGCTAGGCAGAACACAGGGAAGCTAAATTCCAGGAATAATTTCACACCCATACCCTTAGGCCTGTCTTTTTCTGGCTTAAAATGAAGGCTGTCATGGAGGAATGGTAATCTACTTAAAACTGAACTCCACAGCTGTAGTTTAAAATTCTTGAGAAATTTCTCCCTTCTGCTGAGCATGAAGCTTCAAGACAGACAGTTTACCTGTAGATGTTTTTGGGAATGGGTATTTGATAACAGATCACCACTTGATCAAGTCTGTTACTTCCTTAGAGACTTTCTCATGGAGGAGGGTGGTGGCTGTGTTTATTTTTCTGTCCTTTGGTGGTAAAAGTCCCAGGGATTTGGAAAATGCCCTGAAGTGTGAGAGCAACATCAGGTATTACACTTCTCTCTCTGGGTGTCTATCTTTACTTATTCCCTGTGTTGACTTTCTCACTGTACTGCCATCTCATGTTACTGTTTATGCTTTTTTTTTTTTTTTTTTAATTCGATCCCGTGATTTTTTGCTATTTCATGGGCACATTAAATCTTATGTTGCTAGATGGAAGAGCATTTAAGAGGTATAAAACTTCCAGTTATGAAGTAAATAAGTCATGCAGATGAAAAGTACAGCATGGGGAATATAGTCAATATTATAAAAACATTATATGGTGACAGATGGTAACTACACTTATTGTATAAAGTGTAGAATTGTCAAATCACTGTTGTATAATTGAAACTAATATTGTATGTCACCTGAATTTAAATGATAAAAAAATTTTTTAAAAATCTTACGTTGCTAGAAATGAAACTTTCTAATTTTAAATATTCTATTTACCTTTGATCTCTTCATTACTTAGGATGTCCTAACGTAGCCAATATATTTTACCTTACACACCCAGATTGTAGAGTCTGAAGTTCTGAATTCATCCTTTAGTGATATTAATATTAAAAGTGAAGGAAAAGGAAAAGAAAATGAGTTCATGAATCAAAAAATTTGCACCTCCCTTGAAGATTCTGTGATTTTTTTTTTTTTCCACTAAGCAAAAAAAGATGTGATTAGTTTCATATCATGGATAAGTAAAGAAGAGAGCCATGAGATGTGTAATACATATAAGCAAAAATTTTTAAAGGAAATCAGAATGGATTTTAAAAATATAACAGTGGCATTCCTAATTAGGAAAAGCCTCATTCAAAGCTCTAGGGAAATGTTTACCAAATTGGTCAACTCAGGACAGGGTACAAAATCTGTTCACTTGTTCTGTTTCTGAGACTTCTCTTTATCAATATCCAAAGGGATTTTCTTAGTTAGAAGCTATTGTTTGGACTCTGAAACCACATGTAGATGAAAAGTTAATAGATACTGATCTGTTAAACAATGTATCCCAATACAACACAGTTGATATAAATAACATATATGAATGGCTACAATGTGGTTTAAGTCTTTAATTCTAGAACCTTTAAAAAGTGTATTGTGCAAAACCTAAATAAGCATTTTAATCAGGTAAATCCTATTAGCCTGCATTTGTCTTCCTGTCCAGGCCAGTTCTGTGCCATTCTCTAACTTCTTTGATGATGGCTGTTGTGGGCCCTATTTCAATCTGTGTTTTGTTTTGTTTCATTAAGACTACATATATTTAAGAAGAACCTGGGTGACTCTCTGCAGTTGCTTCAAGTTGGGGCTTTGAAATACCAATGATGGCGAACTAATTTTTATAAATTTACCTCTTCTGATCATTTATCCACAGATCCCTATGACAAATCTCACACTGTTCACTCTCCTTTTTGTCAGAGCCTTCTGTAATTGCATGCTAATATTGAGGAATGCATTTTCTGTGCTGATTCAGAAAGTTTTCATTGGTTTCTTGCATTTCCAGAAATTTTAGGTTGAAAATAACCTTATAAGAATCTTTCCTTATTGGGGGGGGGGGGGGGAGCTTTAATAGTGTTTCATTCCTTTTTTGAGTATGCCATTCTTTGAAAAGGTAAATTTGTTTATTAGATTTGTTTATTAGATCTTATTAGATTAGTCTGAGAATACAGAATGATCTATTATTAAATACAGAATGACTGAAATTTTCTATTCAGTAACTTTTTCTTTTAATTCTAGTATAATTAACATATAGTGTTGTATTAGTTTCAGGTTTACAATACAGAGATTCAATAGTTCCATCTATTACTTAGTGCTCATCAATGTAGGTGTACTCTTAATCCCCATCTCCTATTTCATCCCACCTCCCCTCTGGTAAACTTCAATTTGTTCTCTATAGCTAAGGGTCTATTTTTTAGTTTGTCTCTCTCTCTTTTTTTTCCCCCTTTCTTCACTTGTTAGTTTCTTAAATTCCAGGTATGAGTGAAATCATATGGTATTTGTCTTTCTCTGACTGAATTATTTTGCTTAGCATTATACTCTCTAGGTCCATCCATGTCATTGTAAATGGCAAGATTTCATTCTTTTTGATGGCTGAATAGTATTTTGTTGTGTGTGTGTGTGTGTGTGTGTGTGTGTGTATATACACACACATCACTTCTTTATCAATTCATCTATCAATGGACACGAGTTGCTTCCATAATTTGGCAATTGTAAATAATGCTGCAGTAATCATAGGGGTGCACATATCTCTTTGAGTGTTTTTTATATTCTTTGGGTAAATACACAGTAGTGCAGTTATTAGATCATAAGATAGTTCTATTTTTAATTTTTTGAGGAATCTTTTTACTCTTTTCCAGAGTGGCTGTACCAGTTTACATTCCCACCAACAGTGCACAAGTGTCTTTTTCTCCACATCTTTAAAATGCTTGTTTCTTGAGTTTTTGATTTTAGCCATTCTGATAGGTATGCGGTAATATCTCATTATCGTTTTGATTTGCATTTCTCTGATGATGAGTATATTCAGTAACTCTTTAAATAGATTGATATTAAACAATTCAGCATCTTTACCTAAAAACTAGTGGCATATACTGTGAAAACATAATTTTTTTTCTGGTCTACTGAGAATGTTTGATGGTTGTTTGGATTCACGAATGCCACGAGTAGAATAAAACTATAATCATCCCGGCTTTTTGTGGCCCAACCCTTAGGAACAACCACTCTAAGTTTGCCCTAAATGAGACCATTAAGTGGCTAACTGGAAAGCCTGCACTTTTGTTCTTTTTTTTTTACCATGTCTACCTTACCAGAGTTCTTTCCGCTAATAACAGAAACTCTCACTAGCTAAGCAGGAAATGCAATTATGTAAGGGTTGTGAATAGCTCTCAGATCAGTAGGGAGCCTGGAGAAAAACAGAACATTTTCAGGACCCTTGTCATGTTTACACCACGCACACAGTTAGGACTGGAGTGTTGCTGATATTCTCACCTCCACTGAATATTCAGTTTTGCAGTGCTGACCTTTCACCTTTGTTTTATCACCAAGAGTTACTTCCCAAAGTCCTGCCGCTAAGGAAGATGGTGTTTCATTAGGAACGTGTAAAGTTAACATGTGTACCATTAAAGGGAAACTTGAGACAAAATAATATGTGTTTGGATTATATGAGAGATTATATGAGAGATAAGAGATACATTATGGTTAAATTATCACTGTGGCAAATTCATGAAATAGATTCAGTGATGGCTTTGGTTATCTATAGTTTGTTTCATGTTGCCTGCTTATCAGCTACTTTAAAATTTGAATTAACGAAACACTGTGACCTCAATTATAGTAAAATTTGTCACTTTTGCCAGAGTGACAGACCTATTCCAGTTTTTACTATAAATCATTTTTTTCTGTGGATTTATATCCAGTGATATTAATTTGTATGAAGATGAAAGTTGGCATTAAAAGCAGTCCCGTTCATATGAAAATTTATTTCTAAAATTTGTTTAAATCAGTATTTGCCACAGAGCAATCAAATAAATCATAATTCATCTAAAAAACCTCGCTACTCTTCCAACTAAAACAGAAATTTATTCCAAACAATAAAATTTTACCGGCAGGTAGCCTTTCTTTCAGGATAGTTTCTACTGGCATTTAAAAATATTAATGCAATAGTTCATTTTATACTGAAACACAGTTGCCTCTAAATAGGTCTGCCTTTGAAAACCTTTTCCCAATTATTATTGCAGAAATGAACTAACCGATTTGCTTATTCTTACTTACTCTTTACTTTATTATTATATTATTTAGGTAGCACGTCTGTAAGTAGAAGAGTGTTTATAAATAATTCTAATATTTATAAGATTCTGCTACAAAGTGGAGAGTGTTTACTTATTTAGGTTTAATTGGCATGTAACATACAAAAGTTTAAGGGGTACTACGTATTGATTTAGTGCATTTATATTGAAGCATGATTACCATTGTAATGTTAACTAATGCATCTGTCAGGTCACATAACTATCATTTCTTCTAGTGGTGGGAACAATTAAGATCTATTCACTTAGCAAATTTAATGTTTATAAGGGTTTTGGGTCTACAGTCACTGTACTGTGTATCAGATATCCAAGACTTGTTTATCTACTTAGTTGTGATAATGTGCACCTAAAATCATCTCCCCTATACCTACACTCCCTAGCCCCTGGTAAACCCCATTCCACTCTGTTTTTTTGAGTTTGTTTCTTTTTATATTCCATATGTAAGAATATCATACAATATTTGTTTATCTTTGACTTATCTCACTTAGCATAATGTCCTCAAGTTCCATCCATGTTGCAAATAGCAGGATATACTTTTTTCTCATGGCTAAGTAGTATTCCGTTGTGTGTGGGTGTGCACGAGCATGTGTGCATATATTTATGAATGAATAAAGACAATAAGGCATCTGTAAGTACACACATATGTTTGTATGTATATATGTGTGTGTGTGTGTGTGTGTGTGTGTGTGTGTGTGTGTGTATGCATGCTCCATATCTTTATTCACTCATTCATTGATGGACAGTTAGGTTATTTTTATGTCTCAGCTATTGTGAATAATGCCACAATACACATTTGAGTGCATATATCTCTTTGATAACCTGTTTGCATTTCCTTTGGATACATACCCAGAAGTGAGATTACTGTATTGTATGGTAGTTCTATTTAAAAAAAAAAAAAAAAAAAAAAAAGGTTTTTTGAGGGCTCTCTCCATGCTACTTTACATAGTGGCTGAACCGGTTTATAACTCCACAAAGTATACAAAAATTCCTTTCCTCCCCATATCCCTAACAATACTTGTTATCTTTTTGAGGATGCCCATTCTAATAGGTATGAAGTAATATCTTATTGTAGTTTTGATTTCCATTTCTGTGATGATTAGTGGTATTGGGCTACCTTTTCTTGTACCTGTTTGACGTTTGGATACCTTCTTTGGAAACATATGTTTAGTTCCTTGGCCTGTTTTTTTAAGAGGATTGTTTATTAATAAGTTGTATAAATTCTTTATATATTTTGGGTAGTAAGCCCTTATCTGATGCATGTTTTGCCAATATTTTCTCTCATTCCATAGGTTGCCTTTTTATTTTTTTGTTTCTTTTGCCTTGCCAATGCCTTTAAGTTTGATGTAATTTCACTTGATGATTTTTTTTTCATTTGTTGCTCCTGCTTTTAGTATTCTATTAAGAAAATCATTGTCAAGAACAGTGTTGAGAAGCATCTTCCCTATGTTTTTTTTTCTAGCAGTTTATAGTTTCAGTCTTATGTTTATGATGTTTATGATCTATTTTGAGTTAACTTTTTGAGTGGTGTAAGAAGGGGGTTTGGTTTCATTATTCTGCATGTGGTTATCCAGTTTTCTCAGCACAATTTGTTGAGGAGACTTTCTCCATTGGACCTACTTGACTCCCTTATCAAATATTAGTTGACCATAATAGGAGGTTTAATTCTGAGGTCTCTATTCTGTTCCATTGGTCTGTGTCTCTTTTAAATGTCATTACCATTCTGTTTTAATATAGCTTTGTAATATATTTTGAAATCAGGAAGCGTGATGTCTCTAGTGGGTTTCCCCCCTTCTCTCTCTCTATGATTGCCTTTTCTGTTTGGGGTCTTTTATGATTCCATACAGATCTTAGGATTTTTTTTCCCTATTTCTGTGAAAAATGCCACTGGGCATTTTAACAGGGATTGTGGTAAACTCTTGGATAGCTTTAGGTAGCACATACATTTTAACAATATTAACTCTTTTAATTCATGAACATTGGTGTCATTCCTTTTGTTTTCAAGTTCTTCCAGTAAATTTTTCATTTATGGATCTCTTACATGGTTAAATTTATACGTAGGTATTTTATTGTTTTATGGGTTATTGTGAATGGGATAGTTCTCATCTCTTTTTTAAATATTTCACTGTCAGTATATAGAAATGGAGCTGATTTCTGTATATTGTCTTATCTACCCTTTAAACTGTTATTTACAAATAAATGACTGTTTGAATATGTATCTATTTGTAAAATATGTCACTATAGCAAATTAACTGCATTATAAGTTAGGGAGTTGAGTAAAGAAGTCAAGTCTACATTACTGCAAGGGAGATTTTAAAAGTGAATTGATTTTTAAATTGATTTTTTAAAAAAATGTTTATTTTTTGGAAGGAAGAGATAGGTTATAGTTGATTTCCACCCCCACAAACCTGTATGTTATTAATTATACTTATCATTACTGGCTGTGAGTTCTTTTATAACTATGAAGAGTTAACACAGAATCAATAAAAAATGAACAGCACCCCCTACCACGACCTAAACTGGGCAACTTTCCTTTTCACTTTCCAGTTGTTCTGATTTCATGCTTTGAGAAAGTGGTAAATTCATGGATGGTTATTTGCTTCACTACATGGCAGTATTGTTGAAGGTAGAAATAAGTGAGCTATTCTTACCATTGAAAATCCCTGCCCTCCATAGCTATTAAGCACCTATCTTGGATCACATTAAGAATGTACATACCTAGAATCCTGTAGAGATGAACTGCATAGTTAATCCAGGTCATGCTGACCCTATATTTAACTTAAGGTTTTTATAATTGATTTTGACTGTCAGAGTTCTAATTCGCCAGTGATTTCATTTTGGCATTATATAATTGGCTTCAGATATGAAAAATGACTTTGTTAGAGGAATGTTGGGCCTTGAGCACCCTGAGTTTGAAAATGTTTACTGGGATAGAATTTTATATATAGTACTTTTAGGCAACACTGAAAGGATTGAAAGAAAAATAAACCATCCCTATTATTTCTTTCCTTTTTTATTGTTGGATGTTAAAAATTGATGAGAAGTTTTGAATAGATTGATCGGAAAAACTATTTTGACTTGACTAGGTCAATGTCAATTATGTGCTATGTTTAGAAATTTCTGGAAATGTTCCAAGGAGACTTTTTAGGATGACTTTATCTGCTGGCAGTATTAAAGAGAACATCTGGATTTGGAATACCTGATTTCTTTTTCTTGACATTGTTGTCTCTAGCCCAGTCAACTGACTAATAAAGTAAAAAAATGGGACTGACCCTACCAGACTAGCACTGTCCAGTAAACAGTAATAACCTGAAGTCAAGTGAAGCATTTTAAAAATGTAGATTATTGGAACTCACATAAAAACTTCTGAATCATCCCTGGAGAGAGATCCCAGGAATTTGCATACACCAACAAGAAACAGAGGAGTTCATTCCACAGATCATTCAAGAACTGAGGACTCTCCTCTAATGTCTACTTTTCAGGAGAGTTTACCTTGACCTAGAATAGCAATAGAATCTCTGATCTCTAGTAAGTTTCTAGTGCCTTAATTTATACTCTCTAAACTCTTGCTTAATTTTTTTATATACTTACTACTACCTGACATGATATTCTATATTAATCTTTTTGGATTTTTTCTTCCTTCCTGTAACCTGATAGAACCAGGAACTTGACCTGTTTCCTTCTCTTTTCTCTCCTCCCTCTCCCCACCCTCCTAACTGAAATGGATACACTGGGTCCGAAATAGAGTAAGAATTCATGTGCCAGAGCAATTTCATTGCTGACTTTTTTACAATTATAGTACTGAGATTAAATTTGTCTAAATATTAAAAGTTGTTGCTTCTAGAGAATGAAATTAGGACCTAAAAAAATACTTTTCCACTTTTATAAATCTTGTACATTAAACATGTATTATAGTGCTTTATAATCATAAAAAGTATGTTTAAAGCATGCAGCAATTAAAACCCATTTCACTTTAACATGCAAGGTAGATTTCCATTCTCTCGTTGTCTTGGGCAGGTGTGCTGACTCATGTTGAATCAGATGAGTACCAGATACATTCTAAAATTCTCTACAAAGAGAATCACAGCTGATTTCTCAGTTTACCACAAGGGAACCTAAACCAAAGCATCAGTAAAGCCTTTGCAGATAATTAATATAAGGTTTTATAGATAAAATGGCTTATTGGAATGGGGAAAGGAGTGACAATAGAGAAAATGTAGTAAAAAATAAACTTCAGTTTTATTCATGAGGGCCACATTCCAAGAATGGGGTGACTCCTCGAAGCAAATATTTGTTTTGTGTGAGTTTTTAGAGTCAATTTAAATGCATCTCACATTTCCATCTCCTGTATTCACATTTCTACTCAATATTTAACTGATTACCCCCAGACATAATTTCTAAAGGCATACTGTGAATAATGTTGCTGTTCTCATTCTCAATGCAGGATTCACAGGGAGATAAGAACATTGTTCTCTGCATTTGGGGACCTAGGTGGTTTGTCCAACTGGGCATAGTGCATGCTCTGCCACTTGGTAGAGAAATAAGATGTCGGCTGTACGGGTTGCTGTTTTGAAATACGGCAATCACTAAAATTATTATTTTTCTATAAAATTGTCAGCCAAATACAGAAATGACAATGTGCATGCTTGCGTACATAACACAAATGCCATTTAAAGGGTTCCATCACATTTTTATAATTTTTTCAAATCAGCTGCTCAGAAGTTGTAATAAGGCTGGTTGTTTTTAATCTTCAGGATATTTAATTGCCACATATTTAGAAAGTGATAATCCAATGCTAAGCAATTAAGCTGAATTTTCTTAGTAGTTTACGATAACACTTAATATTTTCAGAAGGAAATGGATATGAAATGAATTGTCTCTACCTCCATTCAGGAATCTGACCCTTGGAAGAACAATCTGTGTAAGTAATTCATATGGAGATGTAAGGGATTAACCTTTAAACATATAAAGCATAAAATTTAAAAGTAGAAAGAAAAATATAAACATTTGTGAGCATCAGAGTCTCTAAATTTTGGTCCAAGGAGTATAGGCAGTATGAGAAGAAAAATGCTAGTTAGGGTATCAGGCAGCTAGAATCCAGACTCCTCTGTTCACTGGGTTTGTGATAGTAGAAACTTAGCAAACCGTTTTGAATCTCCATTTACAACACTAAAAGTCTAATAATTAGACTGAACTTATCAGGTCAAAAATCAATTCACTCTCCTATACAATTTGCTCTTGCACTCTGAGGGCTTATATATCAAGTATTTTTGTTATTTGTTCAGCTGAGGCCCAATACCCAGGTGGACTAAGTTTGGAATTCACATCTGCACCTTTACTCAGCAGATTTGCCAAACAGCACAGGAAAGCTCCATAAACATACCTTCTTTTAGATATAATCACCCAATTTGGAAAGAGTAATGATAACAAATCTCTTCTCATGAAGAGAACTCAAGAGTGAGTAGGATCAGTAATAACTACTGCTGGATGATTTGTCATTGCTTCTTTAGAGCGCAACCATCAAATACCTTGATCTTGACTAGATCTACTGAAAATAAATGAAATCAATGATTTCTCACCTGACTTGGTTCTCAACAATGCAAATTCACCAGAAAAATACTAATTTCTCTTTTCAATCGTTTGTGTAGAAGATGGCTTTTCTGAAAGATGGCTTGATCTTAAGGCTGTAATTTGATTCTCCTAAATTGAAATATTATGCATAGGGGCGCCTGGGTGGCTCAGTCGTTAAGCGTCTGCCTTCGGCTCAGGTCATGATCCCAGCGTCCTGGGATCGAGCCCCACATCGGGCTCCCCACTCTGCGGGAAGCCTGCTTCTCCTGCTACCACTCCCTCTGCTTGTGTTCCCTCTCTTGCTGTGTTTCTCTCTGTCAAATAAATATTTAAAAAAAAAATGAAATATTATGCATAGAGTAGACTTTCTTTGAGCTTAATAATTTTTCTTCATTTAAGTTATTACATTCAGACAAATGCATACAATACATGCCATATTAATAGCTATACAGAGAAAACCCAAGAAATAATCATTTAGAGCCAGAAATAAGACTTTCCAACATCCCAGAAGCCCAGCCCTCCAATGTGCCCCTCCCTAACCACAGCCTTCAGTCTCACTGTTAATGCTGTTGTGATATAAACACACTTTTCTTTTTCTTTCTTTAAAGATTTTATTTATTTATTTGACAGAGAGAAGGATCACAAGTAGGCAGAGAGGCTGGCAGAGAGAAGGGGAAGCAGGCTCCCTGCTGAGCTGAGAGCCCGATGCGGGGCTTGATCCCAGGACCCTGAGATCATGATCTGAGCTGAAGGCAGAGGCTTTAACCCACTGAGCCATCCAGGTGCACCAATACTTTTATTTTTCTTAATATTTTCCTTCCAGGTTTGCATTCTTAAAATAAACTGTATAAAGAAACAAATTAATAAAATATTGTATTCTTTATTTTCTGCTTATTTTTCTCAACATTATTTAATGTTTCATTCAAGTTGGTACATGATGTCATGATTTACTTTGTCTTTTCCTTTTGGTAAGCAATACTCAGTTGATGGAGTAGTTTTAATGCATTCTGTTTATTATAGATGAACATACATGTTTCAGCTTTGGGCCATTATAAATGCTGCTATGAACATTGTTGTCCATGTTGTACAATATACAGTCTGTACATGTATCTTTGTAGTTATCTGCATCAGAATCTTAGGAACGCAATTGCTGTGGAAGGGATTGCAGACAGATCTTTGGAGATCCAGTCACTGAAGGCATTTGAGACAAGAATTTTCTTTTTGTGAGGATTTTGACTACTAATTCATTTGCTTTAATGACTGAAGGACTATTCCACTTTTCTAGTTCTTTTTGTATATGTTTAGAGAATTAAATTTTTCCTCAGGATTTTTCCTTTTATTTAAATTTTAAAAAAACACTAGTATGAATCTGGTCTTATACATCCTCTTTATGTAGCATACACATACGCATATGCATCTTAAGTAATACTCCTTTTCATTTATGATACTCATTTTTGAGTCTTTTGTTTTCCCCCTTTTGATGCATTTTTCCAGTGCTTTGTCGATTTTTAAAAAACTCTCCAAAGAAAGATAAGCTCCTGGCTTTTGTTGTTCCTTTTAAATTTATATTTTTCTGTTCCATCATTTATTCTTAAAATTCTTCTTCTTTCAACTTCTTTTGGTGTTATGGCCTTTCTTTGTAATGTAGCGACATTAGATGCTTAGTGTATTATATATTTATTTGTTACTAATATATGCATCTGAGGCTGTGTTGGCTTTTTTAAAGATTTTTTTATTTATTAGAGAAAAAGCAAGATAGTGTGGATGTGGGAGTAGGGGTGAGGGAGAGAATCCTCAAGCAGACTGTGTGCTGTGTACTGAGCCTGATGCAGGGCCTATCCCAGGACCCTGAGATCATGACCCTAGCTGAAATTAAGAGCTGGCTGCCCAACTGACTAAGCCACCCAGGTGCCCTTTGTGCTAGCTCTATAATATGCCAACTGGGCTAAACTGAATAACACTGCCCAGCATTTCCCTGTATATGTTCAGTAAGCGTGGACCACCAAAGATTCTTGTACAAGATTCGGAGGGCAATCTCATTTATATGTGGAATTAAAAACTTAAAGAAACAGAACCGATTTGTATTTGTCAGAGGTCAGGGAATGTAAGGGGTGAGGGAAATGGGTGAAAGTGGTCAAAAGGTACTTTAGGTTATAAGATGAATCCTGGAGAAGTAATGTACAGCATGATGATGATAGTTAACAATACTGTATTGTATATTTCAAAGTTGCTAAGAGAGCAAATCTTCGAAGTTCTTACCACAAGAAAAAAGGTGTAACTATATGTGATGACCTAGATTAACTAAGTTTATTGTGGTAATATGGTATATGTGGTATATATGGTATATTTTGCCATATATACATATCATTATGTTGTACATCTTAAACTAATACAAATTTGTATGTCAATTCTATGTCAATAATGTTGGAAAAAGGGGCACCTGGGTGGCTCAGTGGGTTAAAGCCTCTGCCTTCGGCTCAGGTCATGATCTCAGGGTCCTGGGATCGAGCCCCACATCGGGCTCTCTGCTTAGCAGGGAGCCTGCTTCCTGTTCTCTCTCCGCCTGCCTCTCTGCCTACTTGTGATCTCTCTATGTCAAGTGAATAAATAAAATCTTTGAAAAAAAAAAGTTGGAAAAAAATCTTCAAAACTAAACAGAACAAAAGCATCAACAGTGATTTGGTGGGCAGTAGTGAGGGAGCAGCTCACCTGGGAACTCTTGTGTTCATGTTTTGACCACTGAGCTGCTGACTCATTTCTCTGATGTGGGGCGATGGCTGGGCCTGAAACTGCTCCACTTTATCCTGGTTACTCCTTGAGCTTCTTGGGCTCCTGAGAGCCCTGGTTTCTACAAGGCCACTCATGCAACCACAGCCAGAGGCAACAAGAGCTAATAGGGGTTTCATTATTGTCTCCTAGGCTTGTGAGTTCCAGCTGGTTTTCGCTCTCTTCCAGCTTCCATCCATCTTTCCTTCCCAGTTGGCTGCCCTGATGACAGCAAGCTCTCTAACACTGAATGCAGAGACAGTCTTCCAAATAGGGCTTTACTAGCTTCTGTAATTCTATAAAGTAAAATCTTTGTAATAATTCTCTTAATATATAGAACCTAGAGATTCTGTCTTGGTGGTTGATTTCTAATTGGTACATAGACTATACATTTTTCTTTAGGTTTTTTTTTTTAATTAAAATATCTTTGACATATAATGGGATAAATTTAAAGTATACAACATGTTGACTTGATACATTTATATAATTGCCATTGCGGTGATAATTAACATCTCTATCACATTACATAATTATCTTTTTTAGTGGCTGAAATAATTAAGTTCTGGTCTCAGCAAGTTTGATTATGATACAATATTGTCTATATTCACTATAATGTGCATTAGCTCTCTAGGGATTTATTTACTATTCATTGCAAGTTGGTACCAGTAAACATCTGTCCTATCTCCCTATTCCATCCCCTGATGGCCACCATTCTATTCTGTTTCTATGACTACAACATTTTTTTTAGATTCTGCATATATGTGGTATCATACAGCATTTGTCTTTTTCCACCTGATTTACCTCACATAGAATAATGCTCTCAAGTTTGTTGCGAGTGGCAGGATGTCCTTCTTTCTCATGACTGAATAATATTTCATTGTGTGTATGTGTGTGTATGTATATATAAAAATGTATGTGTATATGCATGTGCATATATGTGTGTATAAGGGTGTGAGTGTATATATAAATAAAATCACATCTTCTTTACCCATACATCTATTGATGGGCACTTATGTTGTTTCCATATCCTGGCTATTGTGAATAAACATGGGAGGACATATCTTTCTTCAATATCTTGCTTCATTTCCTTTGTGTATATACCCAGAAGTGGAATTGCTGGATAATATGATACATCTATTTGTAATTTCCTAAGGAACTTCCATTTTGTTTTACACAGTAGTTGAACCAATTTATAGTCCCACCAACAGCATACAACTGTTTTCCTTTCTTTATATCCTTGTCAACGTTTGTTATCTCTTCTCTTCTTGATGATAGCCATTCTAATATGTATGATGTCATATCTCATTGTAGTTTTCATTTGTATTTCTCTCATGGTTACTGATGTGGGGCATCTTTTTCTAAATCTGTTGGTCATTTGGATGTCATCTTCGAAAAACTGTCTATTTTGGTTCCGCTACCCATTTTTTTTTTTTTTAAATTGGATTGTTTGTTCCTTATTGTTACTGAGTTGTGTGAGTTCTTTATGTATTGTGGATATTAACCACTTATCCAATATATGATTTCCCCAAAATTTTCTCCTATTCTTCAGGTTACTTTTTTCTTGGTTACTTGTTCCTTTTGGTGTATAGAAACTTTTAGGTTTAATATAGTCCCATTTGTTGATTTTTGCTTTTGTTATTTGTGCTTTCTGTGTCATACCCAAAAATCCCAGACCAGTGTTGAGGAGCTTCTTCCCTCTGTGATGTTCTAGTTTTATGGTATCAAATCTCGTGTTTCGTCTTTGACCCATTTTGAGTTAATTTTTGTAAGTGGTATAAAATAGGGATCTGATATATTTGTTCTTCATGCATTTATCCAGTTTTCCTTTTACCATTTGTTGAAGAACCCATTCTTTCCCCATTGGGAGTTCTTGGTTCTCTTGTTGAATATTAGTTGGCTGCATATGTAGGATTTAATTCTGGGCTTTTTATTCTGTTCCGTTGGTCTGTGTCTAAATAATACCATGCTATTTTTTATTACTACAGCTTTGTAATACAGATTGAAAACAGGAAGTGTGATACCTCTGGCTTTGTTCTTTTTTCCTCCAGATGGCTTTGGCTATTTGGGGTCTTTTGTGGTTCCACACAAATTTTAGGATTTCTTTTTCTATTTCTGTGAAGAATGTCATTGGTGTTTAAATAGGGATTGCATTGCATCTATACATGGCCTTGGGTAATATGGACATTTTAACAGTATTAATTCTTCTGATCCATGAACACGGAATGCTTTTCCATTTGTTCTTGTTGTCTTTGATTTCTTTCAGTAAGGTCCTATAGTTTGTCTTGCACAGATCTTTCACTTCATTGGTTACATTTATTCCTTTTATTCCTTGGTGGCGTTTTTTTGATGCTATTTTGAATGGGATAGTTCTTTTTAATTCTTCAGATATTTTATTATCATTATATAGAAATGTAACTACGTTCTGTATGTTGATTTTTATATCTCACAACTTTACTGAATATTTAGGATTTTTAATATCCAAAATAATATCATCTGCAAATAGAGACAGTTTTATTTCTTCCTTTCCTATTTGGATGTCTTTATTTCTTTGTCCAGCAAAATTGTTCTACCTAGGACTTCCAGTACTATATTGAATGAGAGTCCTGAGACCAAACATCTTTGTCTTATTCCTGATCTTAGAAAAAAAGATTTCTATTTTTTTCCATTGAGTACAATATTAGCTTCGGGTTTGTCACATGTGGCCTTTATTATGCTGAGGTATTTTTCTCCTATACTCAATCTGCCGAGGGTTGGTTTGTTTGTTTTTTTCCCCAACCATGAAAGGATATTTTGTTAAATGATCTTTTTTTTTTTTTTTTTTTTTTTTTTGCATCTCTTGAGATGATCATATGCTTTCATTCTACTTATGTGGTGTATTATATTTATTGATTGGCATATGTTGAATCATCCTAGCATCCCAGGAATCAATCCCACTTGGTCATAGTGTATAATTCTTTTAATGTATTCTTGAATTTGGTTTGCTCATATTTTGTTGAGAATTTTTACATCAGTATTCATCATGGATACTGGTCTCTAGTTTTCTTATAGTGTCCTTATCTGGCTTTAGTATCAGGGTAAAGCTGGCTTTATCTGCCACCCACACTTTTGTATCTTATGTTTTGTTATATATTTTGATTATAACTTCTTTGATTCATGACTTTTTTATACATATTTCTAATTTTCAAACATAAAAAATATTTGTTATTTTGTAACTGATTTCCTAGTTAATTACAATGCCAGAAAACATGCTCTATATGATTTAAACTTCAAAAATTGTTTATGGCTACTATATGATTCCCTGTAAATGTTCCCTCTGTGTTTGAAAATAATATATGCTCCACAATAGTTCATCACACTGTTTTATATATGTCCATTACATCAAAAATTTAATCATGTTTAATATTCTTTATTTTCTTGATTTTTCTATCTGCTTGTTTTGTCAATTATTGAAAGTTTTTTTTAATATTCCACTTTGTATATTTTTATATACTTATGTTCTAACAATTTTGCTTTGTGCATCTTAACATATTTTAATGATATTTTATTAATACATTTTTGTATTATTCCTCCAGGTTGTAGTCACCTTGATCAAATCTCATTACTGAAAAATTTATCTCCTATTACACTGTCACTCCTTTTTTTAAGATTTTAGCTATTTATGAGAGAGAGAGAGAGAGAGGGAGAGGGATAAGCAGATTCCATGCTGAGCATGAAACTCAATGTGGAGCTTGATTTCAAAATCCTGTGATCATGACCTGATCGGAAACCAAGAGTCGGACACCTAACTGACCGAGCCACCCGGGTGTTCCTCCATTGTTACTTTTAATACTACTTTTATATTTTTCAGTATCTATATAGATCATCCTTCTAATATCTTCACCATTCTTGGCACCCTTTACCAGTGGTCTTGTTTTCTACCTTTCCTAAGGGAACTCATTTGTCTTAATCACTGGGAATAAATACTCCACAATATCAAAAACAAAAACTCTTTTTTTTTTTTTGGGGGGGGGGGACCCTCCCCTGCTCTCTTCCCAGGTCACTTATCCTAATACCCCTAAGCCAATAATCTCTTGCCTCCTCCTCCCATCCCAATTTCACTTTTTCTCAAACTCCTTAGGTCTTGATTCCTCTTCTTTTGTACCTTGTATTCATATTAAATTATTCTAACCACTACCTGCTATTTGTGCCACATTTTTTGGTCTTCTTCCTTTATCTTAATTGCTTGGCTAAATATAAGCTGAGTTAAATACAAGTCTCTTTCTACTCCATGCCTGAATGTACTCACCTAAGTATGGTTGGAGAAAAATAGGAAAACTGTGGTGACCAGTCTCAATTTAAATCCGTAATCATTAATCTCAAGTGGGACTTTTAGTCTGAGAAACCCTACACTTATCTCCTCTTCATACTCACTCTCAGTTAACAATTTTGTTTCCCATTCATGTGGAATTAAAACACTTAAAATTGAATGTCCATAAAAAACATAGTTGTTATTAAGCAGACACCTCAACTTTAAAACAGTCTACTAAAGCTACTAAAGCTCTTATAAACTGACCAAGTATTTTCCCTGGAGTCCCTTACCTTTAAGTAATTACAAGATCTATTGATAACACTGAAGATATTTTTTTCAGCACCATCTAACAATGCAAAGTAACAATTTAATACCACAGTGTTAATATGTCACTTGTTCAAAAGGTCTTTGAAATATGTCAATAATTATGCTTTAAAGCAACAGTTTTGTTTTTCTTTTTTAATAGAAAATAGTTGCTTATTATAATGTGTGTAGGTGCAAATTCTGGGCTTTGTTTTGTTTTTTCTGCACATATTAACCAGATATATTATTGATTTCATTATCAAGATATAAACAATTTAATATCAAGTTCTTTCAAACACTGAAATAATGACATTGCATGAAAAGGTATTAAAATTTCAGTACATAATGCCTGATATTCTAATCACTATCTGGCAGTGTTGTGAATTGGTTCTGTCTCACCGTAATGGCACCAACCGGTTATCTCCTCTAAGTTCTGGCCACACTTCCAGTTAATGCACTTCAGATAGTACGTAGATTCCCATTCCTCGTGCCTTCTTTCTGGTTTTTTGGGAATCTCATTTTTTTCTATCCTTTCCTGCTCTGAGATACTTACAATTATGTCTTCAGTAATTTTAGAATTTTCTAAAGATAGAATCAGCTTTAGTTTTCCATGTACAAAAAGGCATGAGGTAAGAAAATAGTAGGTCTGAAAGTCTGCTTGGAATGAGGAAAAGGGAAAAATACAATGAACAAAATCGGGGTTTATATTTCAAGAGTTAGCACAATAGAAGCAAAATTGTCATTAAATCCATTATTACATTAATTTTCTTCTTTGGAATCTATTGCTACATGAATTAATGAACTTTTTTTTGAAATATGTTGTCTAAATCAGTATTCAGTATCAACATAGAATTTGGAACCATAGAGATTGCTATGAACGTGTTATTCAGTTTATATGTTTACATTTAGAAAGAAAACTTATATAATTCTGTGAAAATAAGGCGAAATGCTACTATAATTAATAAAGATAAAGATAACCGAACAAGTGAACATTTGTCTTAGAACAGTACTGAAAGTATATCTTTGTACAAGTCATCACTTTCCCCATGTATGAAATGGACCTAAAACTTTTCTGGAGGTAGGAATTATATATTTACTGCTTCTAATACTGAGAGAATCTAACATAATTAATAGGGAGTACATTCTTAATAAATTTTATATGAGGAATCAAGAATCAATGAACAAATTTCTGTTCCTATTTCAAAAGGATTTGTGAATGTAATTTTGAATGTTCATTAGATAATAGGCAGTAGTTATTTGTTAGATGACTGTATGAATCAGTAAGTTTATGCCTAAATGCACCAATTTATGGTTTCCTTTATGTTATAGCAACATAGGCAGACAATGATATCACCCGCTTTTTTATATAAGGGAAAAAAGATGTGGAGATATAAAGTGTTTTGCTTAAAAGTGATTTATTGGCAGAGCTGGGAATACAATCCAAGTTTTATGGCTCCATGTTTAGAGTTTTGCTACCATATAGTGTGCTTTGCCAGTGGGAAGTGATGGTCATCCCTCATAGGATTATAACCTTGATACCATCTCTTCATCATGAATTCTGACTCTGTGACTGTATCAGTGATTGAATCTCTCACTGGCTTATAAATACAGTAGAAGAAAAATAGTAAATGTATGGACTTTACAGTAAAAGAAGACTCAACTTCTGTGCCAACATTTACTGATTACTTAGGCAGACTACTCAACTCTAAGTCAGAAAGATAGTACCAAGCTATTACAAAACTGTTTTGAGATTAAATGTGATAATTGCAAGAGAAGACAGTTTATAGTAAACATGTGATAAGAACATTTTATTGGAACACCTTGGTCTTTTTTGTTACTTCACCACCACTGCACATTTTTTTTTTAATTTTTTTTAAGATTTTATTTATTTATTTGAAAGAGAGAGAAATAGATCACAAGTAGGCAGAGAGGCAGAGCAGCAGAGAGAGAGGGGGAAGTAGGCTCCTCACTGAGCAGAGAGCCCAATGCGGGGCTCGATCCCAGGACGCTGAGATCATGACCTGAGCCGAAGGCAGAGGCTTTAACCCACTGAGCCACCCAGGCGCCCCACCACTGCACATTTCTTCTAAGCTTTCCACTTTATTGCATAAGTGAAGCCTAAAAGAACATTTTCTAAAATTCCTTTCTCTGTGTGGTTCTGACTTAGTCCAAGCATGAGAGGCACTTAAATGATATATGGATGGTGAAAAATTGGTAATAGTGGTAAAGAGCACCAACGACCAGCACAGATTGTCTTGGTGAGGAAAAAATATAATTCGCATGGGGAAGTGAGAGTAA
Source organism: Procyon lotor (assembly GCA_028646535.1). Classification (NCBI taxonomy): domain Eukaryota; kingdom Metazoa; phylum Chordata; class Mammalia; order Carnivora; family Procyonidae; genus Procyon; species Procyon lotor. The sequence continues at coordinate 131,188,298 of CM053604.1, read as the reverse complement.
TCTGAGTACTAGGGCACAAGGACTATAATAGGAATAGAACTCATGAAATATTTCGTGTTCTGCCATCTTTTCACATGGTGGAATAACACTAGGACACTAGGTTAGACCATAGGTTTGGTTCTGACTAGTGAATTGTAAATGAAAGTTACTTGTATCTCTTCAAAGCCAAGCATTTAATTGCTTCTGAGAGTTCTCTCCCTTAGATTGTTGAGACAGCATTGCTCAAGATAGTAGCTACTCTAAGACTTGGTTATCTGACTGACTACAGTGAGCCCTGCAGATTTTTTGGTGGGCACATATATGGAGCAAGAAACAAGTTTTAGCTATTTGTGATAATGTCTTCCCAAAGATGTCCATGTCCTAAGTTGCAACCTGTGAATATGTTACCTTATGTAGCCAAAGATGTTATACAAATATGATTAAGTTAAAGGCCTCAGCATGGAAATATTATGTTGGATTATCTGGATGGGTCTCTTTTCATGACAAGTATCCTTAATATATCTATGTAAGAAGAGGTTGTAGTGATGTGATTGCTGGCTTTGAAGATATAGGAAGGAGTTAAGGACTTCAGGTAGCCTCTAAAATTTGGAATCAATGAGGAAATGGAGTTTTTCCTAGAGCTTCCAAAAGAATTTGAGCTCAGTGAAACTCATTTTAGACTTCTGACCTCAGACCCTAAGATGGTAAGTTTGTATTGTTTTAAGCCACTAAATGTGTAGTGATTGTTAAAGAAGCAATAGGAAACTAATACATTATTATAAGCCATTTGAAGTTTGAGGCTGTTAATCACATCAGATGTGATTGGCTTGACTGATATAATTTTCTTTCTTTTTAAATGGTTAACACTGGCATTAAGAAACTCTTAAGATGTCAAGTGGTGATTTTTCACTGGAACCATCTTTATAATCATTAGTTCTCTATTTTTTTTTTTTTTGGAAGGGTGAATCAGAGTATAGATAAAAATTTAAATGTTATTATTGGCTACATATTTTCTATAATATATAGGACTTCACTCGGAAATGCAATAGAGTTCCCATCTTTAAAATTGTCATGTTGTTATTCTGAAATTTCAATTTTGCTCTCACTTTTCATTTGTTTATAAGATGTAGAATAAACTTTCATGACTCTGGATAAGATGAAAATATATAATCCATAGATGCTATGCGGGAGATAAACTAACACAGTGACTTCACTAACAAGTTTATTTGGTGACAGTATATTCTTTCTTCAGGAAGATAAAAGTGGTAAACTGTCAAGGAAATTGTAATGTTGGAATCAAAGTGAAATTTCACTAAAGAACTTAGCCATAAAGTGTCACACATGAAAAGAACAGAAGCTGAGCTATCGTGAAGAGATGAAGACGGAGAAGTATCTTCAGAACGTGTTTCTTCTTCTGTGAACTCTGTGGATTCCGGAAGTGACAAGTTGAAACAGTAGCTAGAAATATGAAAAGGGAAACAAAAAGGAAAACCTCCTTTTCTGAGATTCAAGAATTTCTCCTTAACTCAGACTCACAGCTGAATGTGAGAGGATTCACATCTGAAATAATAGCACTTAGACCTTGAATCAAGTAAAAGGCCTGCTTTCTTTGGTAATGTTAGAATATAAGGAAAAATGATAAGGACAAATTAGAGGGGCATAGATTCTAATTTTTAGCTGACATCGTCTGTTTCCTTTTTTGTTTTGTCTATACACCTCACACATACAAACATGTGCATGCACATGCATACCCAAGCCTGTGTATATGCCTACATGTACATATTTGATAATTTTCCAGTCTCTGGAAGCACTTATTTAGAATCTCTTTTCCTGGAAGGACATAGGGAAAAGAAGGCATCTTTCTCTGTAGTTCCCTTGAAATGCTCCACAGAATTTCTCCTTATGGGGTTATTATCAAGGAGCATGTCTGAAAGTGTTTGGAAATGCCCATTCTCCTTGCCCTCCACTCCTGACCACAGGACGTCTCTGTGTTGTCTCTCTTTTCTCTATCTTGCAGTTTTGAACACTTGCTGTCCACATCAGTGTTCTACAATCTCTGTATATCTGGTAGGTGGAATATCACTTGATATCTTGTCGGTTAATATTTTGTGGCTACAAGGTATATCTTACAAATGAATGTCTTACTCTTCCTAGCAGCATCTAGTTTTACTAAAATTTTGTACGTCACTTTCTGTGCAGGAATATTCTCAGAAAAGCCATTTCCATTAAAAGGATTCTTTAAACTACAAAATTTTCTGTTAACTTTCTAAATTAACACCCTTGGTACGCATGTGCAGAATCCTCCTAGTTCTCCTTGTCAAAGTTCTTTATTCATTTGTTACATATAAAATAATCTTTAATTTACTGTTTCAGCAATCATTACAATAAAGAGTTCTAATGTCTTAACACACACCCCAATTCCTACTTAGTTCAAATACAACTGTACTGTATCCTCTTTGAGGATAGGGTAGGTTAGTTTTCCTCCACTGTATTCTCAAATATTTTTTGCATGTTTCCATCACTACAGTGTCTGTATCCTTCACACTAGATTTGAATGTCTTGAAAACAAGTGCACCATTACAGCAACTCCAGATGTGTTCATAAATGTTTAACAACCAGTTCTCCAAAAACAGGAGTATTCATATATATGTATATAAGATTTTTACAAACTTTACTGACATAGATTGTGTAGCATGCAATATGTAAGTAATAATTAAATGCACGGTGCTTTTTATTAATAATACATGTAGTCAGTTGATTCTCAAAAAATACTTTGGTAGATTTACGCTAAACTTCTTATCCATGGTCCATTTATCACTGTGATGCATGAGTTAGCATAGTTCTGACATGAATGTTGGTTGATACTCTCATTTATGTTAAGAAGTAAGATGGAAGTAAAACAAAGACATATGCTGGAACTTGTTAGTGATGTGAGTGACTTGCTGAATTCCATAATATTTGTGAATACTGAAAGTATATTTCTTTCAAATTTTGTGTTTGACAGCATAACAAATATTTTTAAGTTAAACCTGTTATCAATAGGTTTTCCATTTTTTGTAAGATTTTATTTATTTATCTGACAGAGAAAGAGAGAGAGAGAGAGATCACAAGTAGGCAGAGAGGCAGGCAGAGAGAAAGGGAAGCAGGCTCCCTGCCAAGCAGAGAGCCTGATGCGGGGCTCAATCTCAGGACCCTGAGATCATGACCTGAGCTGAAGGCAGAGGCTTTAACCCACTGAGCCACCCAGGTGCCCCTAGGTTCTCCATTATTTTCTTATGTCTTAACCATTAACACAACAACAAAAACCCAAATCTGATTTGTGGCATTTGCTGATTTCTTGGTGTAAATATTTCTACCCTCACCTATTCCAAATGACCAATATGTCAGCACTGAGAGCAGAGTTGCGAGAGATATAGAACATCGCATAGTTATATTGTATTTCCATTCTATAGTTAAAATAGACTAAATACTTTCAAGAACATAAATAGTAGTAAAATTATTAGGAAATTATAAGCTTTGAATATTTATTAAAAATAAAATGCATTATATTTATATAACTTAATTTATTTTATTTTTTTTAAGATTTTTTATTTACTTGACAGAGAGAGAGAGAGAGATCACAAGTAGGCAGAGAAGCAGAGAGAGAGGGGGTGAAGCAGGCTCCCTGCTGAGCAGAGAGCCCGATGCGGGGCTTGATCCCAAGACCCCGAGATCATGACCTGAGCCGAAGGCAGAGGCTTTAACCCACTGAGCCACCCAGGCGCCCCTATATAATTTAATTTTTAATAATGACTAATAATCAACTCTCAAAAAATTCATAAAATATAACAATTGGTTGTAGTAAGCTGCTGAGGATTGGCTCTAGCACAGTATTGACTGCTTCTCCATCTTGTTTTCTTGGCACCAAGCCTGTAGCAGGTGATCAGAGAATATTTGTTAAGTGAACAAATGATCTTACTCGGTGTGGTGCACCAATATTGCTTTTAGTACATGGTGACTATTACAAGCAGTATTGCACTCTTTAATCAAAAGGCTTCATGAATACTTGAGCTTATTCTTTTTGACATGTCTTAAGCTCAGTGAAATTTATAACAGGATATTCCATCTATGACATTTGAGTTCTGGAAGAAGAATTAGTCATAGAACAAACCCCATCACTTTTGTCCTAAATAGTTTCTGTGCTTAATAGACTGATGCTGTATTCAGATCTTGTTTGTATACCTTGGTAAAAGTGTGAACTGTTAAAATTTGTTTTAGTGTTCTTTTGCCTTATCTTTTCGTTGCCTTCAGTAATTCTCTCCTCTCTCATTGCTGAGGGTTCTCAGAAGGGCTCCACTCAGGTCAGCCTCCCAGAATTCTTAACCTAAGGTATTATTAGTATTATTGTTATTAATAGAATATTTTCTCCAGCTCCACATCAAAAATTAAGTGTCAGTTTTGTTGTCATGTGCCTGATTTCCAGATTACAGTTAACTGACCAGGTTAATGTAAGTAGTGGTAATGACAATAATAATCATGAAGTAATGAAATCCTAAATATGGTATATCTTTAAGCAGAAGCGTCTGGAAACAGTAGTTTGGCTCAAGTGGGGAAAACTCGTTGTGGGAATATCTGGAGCTGTGGTAGAAAAATTGAGAACTTGGAGGCATCGTGGGGCTGTTCTAACTCTATTCTTTGGTTTTTTGCTCTTCATAAGTGCACTTCCATATAGGATCCACTAGAGTATCAGTGTGGCATCCCGTTGTACTGTGGGTAACACCAATAAAGAGACGTAAAGAAATAGGCAGCTCCAAGTTTTTAAAAATATTTTTCTAAGAGAAGAAAACCGATGAGGTTAAATGCTTCAGTTATTTCACAATAATGGCATAAAACTTATTTTTATAGAAAGAAATAACTTTTAAATATTTAAATTTCTATTATGAGAAAGAAACCAGAGGAACAAAGGTAAAAGCACAAAGGTTAAATGTGTGTGTGTGTCAGTGTGTGTGTATGTGTGTGTGTGTGTGTTTGAGAGAGAATGAAAGCAGGAGAGATGAGAGTGAGAATAAGATCCTGACAGGGAATCTTGTCTTTATTATGCGTTTTCCTCAATGTCCCTGTCATCCTTTGTCTCTCATTGCATCCTCTTGGCTTTAGCACCTAATTCTTCTTAACATATCCCCATTCCTGAGTTCCTTTTCCTAAAGATTAAAAGAAACAAAAGTTAATGTGCCCCTGCAAATAGAACTGAAAATCAGTTTTAATGAGTTTGCTTAAATACAGACATAGTTGCATCGAAGGCATTTTATTTTTTTAAATTATTTTTTGTCAAAGAAAGCACACAAGCAGGGAGAGTGGAAGGCAGAGGGAGAAGCAGGATCCCCACTGAGCAAGGAGCCTGATGTGGGACTTGATCTCAGGACCCTGGGATCATGACCTTAGCTAAAGGCAGACATTTAACTGACAGAACCACTTAGGGGTCCCAACATCAAAGGCATTTTTTTTTTTTAAAGATTTTTTTATTTATTTGACAGCGAGAAACACAGCGTGAGAGGGGACACAAGCAGAGGGAATGGTAGCGGGAGAAGCAGGCTTCCTGCGGAGCAGGGAGCCCGATGCGGGGCTCGATCCCAAGACTCTGGGATCTGACCTGGGCTGAAGGCAGATGCTTAACGACTGAGCCACCCAGGCGCCCCAATCAAAGGCATTTTTAAACTAGAGTTGGAAAGTGTGTGTGTGTGTGTGTGTGTGTGTGTGTGTGTGTGTGTGTGTAAGTGTAAAAGATACACTTTGGGTTCAGATAGACCTAGGTTCACAACCTGGTTTCTGAAATTTCCTAGTTGTGGAAAATTGGACAAATATCTTAAATTCTATGAACTTTAGTTTCTCTATCTTTAAAATAGTACCAGTAATATCTGATTCACAGGACTGTGGAGAATGTTAAATTAGATAATGTATTTAATGTACTGTACACTACAAAACACATACTGTAAGGACTCACTAAATTATTACCATAATTTTATTACTGCTGATATAAGAATTGAAAATATTTAAAGTATTTAGCATACTGTCTTTACTGTTAATATAAGAGCAATTGCAAATATTAGTGAAGTGCACAAGTGTAAAATAGATGATCTAATCAAAGAGTTAAAAAGAATTATTCTCATTAGGTGTCATTTTAAAAGGTAAATAGTGGAAAAGTCAAATAATCAAAGAGAAGTACTAGGAAACCCTTAAAATTGAAGTCAAAGTTCAATTTCTTAATATCAAATCCATGAAAAGGGAAAGAAGGTTAAACAAGAAGAGAAGAATTTGAAAAGAAGAATTTGTGCTTTTTCAAGTTGAAGATCTATTCTGACTTTTAATATTCTAAAGTTAGACCTCTCCTCACTGGAATTTCAGTCCAGTGACATCTAGAGAAATATGACATCTCTTGTCTCTAAAGATAAGGTCTTGAAAGTATTTTGAAATGGTTCAAAAAGCTCATTTGTCATGAAGTAACTTTTTAGAAACAACTTTTCAGTGACTTCAGTGACAAGAAATCAGAAGCATCCTGAAGAGGTTTACCCTGACATGCCTATGGGTTTAAATATTAACAGGCAAAGAGCTAGGAAGGACGAAGTTTAGACATTTCCAAAGGCAATGCATTTGACCAGTTATTTGAGTCACTAAAGGAAACAAAGCACCTAGGTTCTACCTGTTTTGGTCTCTGGCACTATCCTATCACAAGTTACAGGATAAAAAATAACTCCAAATTACAATTTTTGTTTTTATTACAGAGACAAAATAAAAAATGTAATTATGCAGTCATTCTAAGTTTTAGAAGATTAAGTACAATATTTGTCAATGAAAGATGGCTTAGGAATTGGGTATCATTAGAATTTTTTTCCAATTTTGCATTTTTTTGGTAAGTTGAAATTATTTAAAATATAGTTAAAATTTCTCTTTGTTTTAGGAATAAGCTTACTTTGAGTCTTTCATATATATGTGGAATCATATATGTGGAAAAAGTAATACAAAGCAATTAAAATGTATGTACTTAAGTGTGTTATGAATAAAGCACTATTATGACAAAATCTATCCATTTATTATTTAGGAATAGAAAGTTGAAACTACTGAAGTAAAATTAGTGGTACTAAAGTGAAGCAAAGTTAATGATTTCCTTTCTTTTTAACTTCAGTCTATGGAAGCAGATTCGGTTGTTTTTGAAAATCAGTGGAAGTTACAAAATAGGCTGCATGATTATACAACTAAGATAACCACAAAGAAAAAAGGCAAAAATTATTCTGAGGTCTGTAGGTACCAGTGACTTGTGACAATAGGTACGTTCGAACTGGATGACCCAGTTTTTAAAAGTCTACTTTTAAATACTACTACCTTGGAAACCACAGGAGTGACCACTTAACTTCCTTCCTTTCAGAGATTGAAGCAAGTCCTTCATTACTATATTAAGTGCTCACAAATAGCCAAGGTAATGACTGAGGTAGTTTTGTGAAGACTTAATAAAGTCTAACTAATTTAATTTGATTTTGTGATAGAATGGTAAGTCAAATAAATGAAAAATAGTTTAAAATACTTTGACTTAATAAGAATTTTACTCTTAGAGGAGAAACAACCTGATTTTCTTGAAGCCAATATTCTACAGTGATATATCAACTCAGTTACTATTTAAATGTCAAAATCCTAGGAATAGATGTATATCTTCTATCATCTTTAGACTAGAAATAGGCACTCTTCCTTAATTCCCAGTTCACATTAGCAGAGGATGCAAAGAGTAATTTCTAACAATCCTTAAAGTTTTAAGACCCTTAGAGGACAGAAAACATTAAGAAATGATTAGATTTTGATCTACTTGGTTCAAGTTATAAAAACTTTCAATACTCTAGCTTCACAATATAACAAAAGTTGTATCTGTGTTTCTCCAAAAAACATTTCCTTTTAGTTCTTAGAAACCTAAAAGTTGTTTGAGATAGTCTTTGAGGTCCCCAATTATTTTAAATTTGTATCTAACAGAACTGCCAGGGATTTCTTAACTCTTATAACTGTACCTTAAAAATATCAAATTGAGTAACAGGCAAAATCCTGTTTATTGCCTTTTTCATATGACCAAATTTCACGTAACTTAATTTTCCCAATAATGAGTGCCCAGCACAAGCCAAATGGTTAATTTATTAATTTAATACATATTTGTTGGATGCCTATGCACTATTAGTCATTGTACTAGGCTCTGAGTGTACAATCTTGAGCTAAATATGATGCCTATCCTTACGCTGTACATATATTAGTTGAGATAACAAACATAAATAATTAGCTATAATCAGGGAAGGGTGTTTATTGGTACCTTAGCAAGGCATCTATGCTAGTATTCCTCTGGAGGCCAGGAGAAGATTCAGAGATAGCTTTCTGGTGGAAGTAATCTATACACTGAGACCTAAAGGAAAAGTAGTGGAATTCTTTAATGCAGTGGAAGAGACCACATGACAGATGCAATACCATGATTGAGATTTGCAAGAAAAAATAGCCAACACTAATCCTAGAAGTGAAAGAAAACCAATCCCTAGAGCTCTGGTGTGAGGGCAGATGAGACTGAGAAGTAGGCGATGGAGGGCCTGGTGTGTCATTCTGAGATGTGAGACTTCATGCTAATGCCAAAGGGAATCCATTAAAAGATTCAGAGCAGGTTACTAAAGTGATCATAATTGCATATTGTAAATTGAGTTATTAAAATGAAAATTTACCATTTGTGTTTTTGCTGAAGCCTTGAGACGGTGAGTGACAAATACTGTGAGAGGTAGACCATCTGAGGAGGATTTGCAAAGGTGGGGCTCAGATGAGAGATTTTGTGATCATCAACCTCCAGACTATAAAAGTGGGTGGAGACCCTGAGGTACAGAAGCAAGAGATTAGACAGATAGGTGATTAATATATAAAGAACCAGATTGCTCTGAGATGTGTCTTTGAAAGAGAGAAGAGAGGAGGGGGAAAGGAAAGAGAGAGGGGAGGTTCCAATCGGGATTTTTTTAAACCTTAATATTTGTCCCCCATAACTTGAGGGACACAGGCCTGAGAAAGCTAAAGGATAAAATCCTGTATGTAGCAGTAGCAGCAGCAAAGTATGAGTTGTGGTGTGCTTTGGGTAGTAAGAAGCCTATGTGTATGTATCCTATTAATCTGATGTGTTTTGTGTGGGTTGGGGGTGTGAAGAGTAAGTTGGAGATCAAACAACGAAGCAAACTTGTAGTTACTTTTCTTAAGATACATTTATCCAGGGTGATGCCCAGACAGTGACCACTGAGAAGCAGGGACCTTGCAGAGAGTACATCACTCAACCAGTAATACCCATCACCCATAGACCTAACCCCTCCAGGAGAGCTCCCCATCTCAAGCAAGCAACACTGTGTTAGCCAGGGGTCTCTGGAGAAACAGAACCAACATGGGGTGTGTGCGTGTGTGTTTATATTGGGAAGTATGGATGTATTTTAAGGAATTGGTTTATGTGATTGTGGAAAACTGGCAAGCCCAGAATCTTTAGGGTAAGCTGACAGAGTGGAGACCCAAGGAATAGTTGATGTTGCAGTTTGAGTCTGAATATAGTCTGGAGGAAGAATTATTTTTTCCTCAGGGAATAGTAGTCTCCCCTGGCCCTAAACAGTCTCCAATTAATTGGATGAGGCCACCCACGTTGTGGAGGGTCATCTATGCAAAGTCTACAAACTTAAATGTTATCTAAAAAATACCTTCCGCAGCAACAGGCAGCCTAGTGTTTGACCAAATGCCTTAAACAGTGACCTAGCCAATTTGATAACTAAAATTAACCATTACATCCACAATCAATTGTTAATGTACTGGAAAAGCCAAAGTACATTTAGTGACAGTTAAGAGCTTTTCTCCCCCGTTACTTTCTATCTTTTCTTTCTTTCTTTTTTTTTTTTTTTTTACTTTCTGTCTTTTCATTTACTCCAACCATGGAGATGTCAGAAACCCAGAAAAGGGAGAAAAGCTAGCAGAGTTCTCTTCATACTGCAGACTTCCTATATGCAGAAGGTTGGGGCTGGAAGAGAAGACACGTCTCTCTGTTGGAGCTTTTATTATTTCCCTGGGATGGACGTATTACTTACTCTTTAGGGCCGTCTAAAGTGACAGAGGGCAGCGAGAGATGGAGCTCACAGAGCAGGTTTGTAGGAGCAATAGGGGAAAAACAAAGTTGCTTTATCCCTTTATCTTGAGTGTGCCACACTTTTAGTAAATTGGCTCCTACTACGTGAAAATGATTTTAACATCCCCTATTTTGATACCCTATTAGGTGTATACATGTTAAATTGTTAGAATTTCCTGGAAAATTGACCCAATTATGCTATACCCCTCTTTATCCCTGATAGTTTTCTTGTTCTATAGCTGGCTTTGAAATTAAGGAGCCACATACATACTTTATTCTGATTATTGTTAGCATGGAATACCTTTTTCTTTCTTTCTCTTTTAAAGATTTATTTAGAGAGAGAAAGCACACACAACTGGGGTGAGGGGCAGAGACAAAGGGAGAGGGAGAATCTCCAGCTGACCCCCTGCAGAGCATAGAGCCCAATGTGGGGCTTGCTCTGAGGATTCTAAGATCAGGACCCAATCAAGAGTCAGAAGCTTTAACTGACTGAGCCACCAGGTGCCCCTGGAATGCCTTTTTCCATCCCTTTACTTTTAACCTGAGTCTTTATATTTAGAATGACTTGCAGACAGCATACAGTTTCTTATTATTTTATCAACTTTTATAATTTGCCTTTTACATCATTTATACCATTTATATTTAAATTGATTATCGATATCATTGGATTAATATTTCCCATGTTTTAACTGTTTTATTTGTTGCACTTGCACTTTCTTTTCCCTACCACTTTCCCTCTTTGGTTTTAACTGAGCATTGTGTATGTTTCCATTTTACCTTCTCTGTTAGCATATCAATTGTTATCTCTTTAACTTTTTTTTTTTTTTTTTGGTTGTTGCCTTGAATTTTGCAATACATAATTACAACTATTTTAAATCTATCATCAAATAAGGATAACTGCTTCATGGGGAGTGCAGGTACCTTATGACAGATTTCTCTATTCTTCCCTCCTATCTCTTATGACATTACTGTTATTAATTTCATTTATATATATGCTATAACTACCTATGTTACTTTTATTTAAACAAAAAAACTGTCTTAGATCAATTAAGAATAAAAAATAAAAGATTTCAATTTACCTTTATTTCTCTGACACTTCCTTTGTGTAGATTCTGACTTTTTTTTTAGAGATTTTATTTATTTATTTGACAGAGAGAGAGAGAGAGAGATCACAAGCAGGCAGAGGCAGGCAGAGAGAGAGGGGGAAGCAAGCTCCCTGCTGAGCAGAAAGTCCAATGCAGGGCTCGATCCCAGGACCCTGAGATCATGACCTGAGCTGAAGGCAGAGGCTTTAACCCATTGAGCCACCCAGGCGTTCCTAGATTCTGATTTCAGATCTACATCACTTTTCTTCTTCCTAAAGATTTCTTTTTAACCTACCTTGCAAGATAGGTTGATTGGCAATTAACTTCTATAGTTTTTGTTTTTCTGTGAAAATATTGTTCCTTCATTTTGTAGGGCAGTTTAATCGGACATAGAATTCTAGGTTAGTGTCTTCTTTTCCTAATATTTTAAGTAAATCACTCTATTCTCTCTCCCTTGCACGGTTTTTGATGAGAAGTTCTATTTATTACTTCTTTATTGATGTTTCTCTATAAGTTAGGTACTTTTCATTTGGCTTCTTTCAAAATCTTGTCTTTGTCTTTGATTTTCTGTAGTTTAAACGTGAAACGCTTAGGTGTAGGCTTTTTGGAATTTATTCTGCTTGGAATTTTCTTAGCTTCTTGGATTAGTAGTTTGATATTTGTCATTAATTTTGTAAAATTGTCAACTGTTATTTCTCCAGATATTCTTTGTGCTCCATTCTCTTTTTTTCTCTTTCTAGTATTCCAGTTAGGCATATGTTAAATTTTTGAAACTGTCCCTCAGTTCTTGGCTTTTTTTCTTCTTATTTTTCATTCCTTTTTCTCTTTCCATTTCAGCTTGAGAATTTGTACTGATATATCATCAAAATCATTTATTCTTTCTTTGACTATGTCCAGTCTACTAATGAGCCTATCAAAACCATTTCATAAATCATTTCTGTTCCAGTATTGTTGACTTATAGAATTTTTTTTACATTTTTTTCTTAGAACTTACATATTGATGCTTACATTATCCGTATTTTGATACATTTTCTTTTTCTATCACAACACTTACTATATTAATTATAGTTACTCAAATTTACTATCTCAATATTCTCACATCTGTGTTATAGCTGAGTTTGATTCTTTGCTAGCTTTGTCTCTTGTGGTCTTGTAATTTTTTATAGAAAGCTTGACATGATTTACCAGGTAGTAGGAACTGAGGAAAAGGTCTCTAGTGGAGGTTTGTGTTAATCTGACCATGGATTAGTCTGCGCCTAATGTTTATTGTTTCTATAAATGCCAGACACTTCAAACTCATCTAGTGCTCCTATTTTTGTATCCTTAAATTCAGTCTGTGTCCTGCAGCCCATTCAGCTGTCAGTCACTGGTCTAACACTAGAGCCTCACTGATGTGACAGTAAGGAGGGGGCAGGGAGGGGAACTAATCTATAAACTTACTTTTTTTTTTTAATGTTTAAATTTTAATTTTTAAATTTTATTTATAATTTAATTCATGTAGTTTACATACAGTGTTAGTTGCAGATGTACAATATAGTGATATAGTAGTTTCACATATTACTCAGTGCTCATCAAGACAAGTGTACTCTAAATCCCCTCCACTTATGAATTTATTCTTAAATCTCAATCAGCTAGTAAGCCTGTGTCCCTGATTTGTGACAATTGTAATGTTTATTAATTTTCTCTTTAGATGGGTCTAAACATACTCCCTGAGCTTTTAATTTCTACTATGAGATTTTATTTCTAGAAGACAGTTTGTTCTTTTTGCAAAATTCATTGTTTTAAGCCTCTTGTATTTTTTGAATGCTATCAAACATACTTTTGGAAATATAATCCTTGATTGCAAATTCAATATCTGAAGGCCCTGTGGATCCTGTTTGTTTTTTTTTTTTTTTCCTGTTTACTCTTGCTTATATATGCATTTTCCTCTGGCATTTTTTGACTGTTAGTTGCTTTTATTTTCCTTAAAACTTTGAGTTTTGGGGGGTTTAATCTAAGGTAGGTTCTACCAGAGAGGATTTGTTTTGGGTTAAATATTTGTGAGTCTTAACACTTTAAATTTTAAGATAAATTGTTGGCTTAACAGTTTTCTTATTAACCAAGCACTGTGAATTAGGGCACGAAACTCACATGAGTTCTTCTTCTATTAATTTTCAAGAAAGATTCCTCAGACACTTCTCCTCCCTCCACTCAGTGTAAATATATGAGACAGATTTTGTTTGCTTGGTTGGTTGATTGCTTATTAAGAGTACTAAATGCATAGCACTTTTATTTTCTATTTTTATATAAAGGTGAAGCTTTTTTAATTCTTGCTTTATCCTGAAAACCAGACTATTAGATTCTCCATTTTCAGAGGCTGTTGGGCATTCTTTTCTATTTCTACAGTACTCTGAAGGTTTAAATTCAGTCTACTTTAGCACATTTTTTTTTTTAAACTATCTGCACCCCTACCTTTAAATCTTAGCCAGAATATTTCTTTCATAACAACTCCTGGCTACATTTATAAAGATATATTTGCGTGTCATCTGCAGATTTTGATTGGGATACTTAACTGGTCATAATGGTGAGAAAAGTAGTATTAATCATTCTTTGTGGACTAGAATTCTGTACCTGTATCACTTCTGTAAAGTTGGTTATACATTTGCTTCTTGAATACAGATCTACTCTTGGGGTATGGATAAATTCAAAGATCTAGATGTGCTTGTTTCTTTTGAATGTTGACAAGATCTATATATAATAGATGAAATATATGATAGATGAAACAGATACTGCTTTTATCAACATGTTGGTATGGAGGATCTAAAATTTTGTTTTCGAAAACCAATCCAAATTAAGGATACTAATAAGCCTTGAGGATACTTATTTTTCTCGTTTTTTTTCTCCAGTAGCCATTTATATTTGTTTGCCATTTTTCTGGAGGAGGGGGAAGATCTATTTATTATTAAAGAGTTTATTTATGATGACACTTACATATTTTGAGTATTTAATTGTGGCAATGTATCTCCTATTGTTGGAGTCACATTGCCTCTTACTAACTTTGTGTCCTTGGATATTTTATAGACTACTATGTACCTCTGACTCCTTATGGGTAAAATGGGGATAAAAATAACACCTACCTCATGATGATGTTGGTGATAATCATGATGTCTAAGATGGATCTGGGAAAGTGAGGTTGGAGAAGAAACTGTTTACAAGTCTTAGCATAACTTTTTCCTTAGGATTCTTTGCCGAGGATTTTATGCACTCAGAATACTAAATTGGTGCTTTAAGATCTCAGTTCCTAGCGGCGCCCGGGTGGATCAGTGGGTTAAAGCCTCTGCCTTCAGCTCCGGTCATGATCTCAGGGTCATGGGTTCGAGCCCTCCATCGGGCTCTCTGCTCAGCAGGGGGGCCTGCTTCCCCCTCTCTCTCTGCCTGCCTCTCTGCCTACTTGTGATCTCTCTCTCTCTGTCAAATAAATAAAATCTTCAAAAAAAAATATGTTTCCACAGAATAATTTTTAATATATATATATTTTTTATTTATTTGACAGACAGAGAGAGAGGGAGAGAGAGAGATCACAAGTAGGCAGAGAGAGGGGAAGCAGGCTCCCCACTGAGCAGAGAGCCCGTTGTGGGGCTCGATCCCAGGGCCCTGGGATCATGACCTGAGCCGAAAGCAGAGGCTTTAACCCACTGAGCCACCCAGGTGCCCCTCCACAGAATAATTTGTGGGGTCAGTTTTAACCCATGTGATTTTTTTTTTTTTTAAGAATTTGATTAGAATGAAAGTACTTTAATTATTTCTTCCCTAACTTGATCTTATTTCCAACTTCACCACAGAGTCATCACTGACTTTATTGCATATGGCATTTTTGAGAAGTCAGTCTAAACCATCCATTTATTCCAAATGAGAAATAGAATAATAAGATAATCCCTTTTCCACCTTTTAGTCTCTTTTTAGGGATCAGGTCTGAGGCTTTCCCATATAAGCTTCCTAAAAGTTGACCTCAACCTTACTTTCTAGTTTTAATTTCCTCCTAATGTTCCCTTGCAATCCAATCTGTTCACTATTCTCTGGATACACATAATTTTCACATCTTTGTCTTTAAGGCTTTGTTCAAACTATTCCCTCTGATAAGAATGCCCTACTCTATCTTCCTTCTCTTCTAGATTGACCCCTCCTCTCTGCCCCTAGACTTGTTCCCTTGAATATATTCATTACACTAACTGAATTGATCTTTGGAAAATGCAAATTGATGATGTCAGTTCCCTGTTTAAATCCCTTAAATAGCTGCTATTGCTCTAAGGAATGGAATTCAATCACCTTATATAGTTTATCATGTGTTCTCCATCCTTCTGGACTTATTTTTGTTTAGCCTGCCTGACAGTGCATAGAATCACTCCAGCCCTTTTAGATGTTATTTTCTCTTTTTCAGATGGTCTCCCAGTTTCACCCATATATCCTTGGTATGGAAAAACTATTCAATTCATCCTTCAGATTTAGTGTTGTCAGATAAAATACAGGATACTAATTTAATTTTGAATTCCACCAAAATAGCAAATAATTTGTTATAGAAGTATGTCCCAAATATTACATAGGATATACCTGTACTACAAAATATTTGTTTATTTAAAATTTAAATTTAAATGGGAATCCTGTATTTTTATTAGCTAAGTCTAGCAATTTTACTCAGATTATAACTAAACTTTCTGTTAGTTTTAGGGACTCTTCTACATAGGTCAACAAAATCCTGTATTCCTCTTAACATGCTTGACTAAATGGCCCTAACCACCATACATTGAAAAAGAATGAAATCTTGCCATTCTGACAACATAGATGTACCTGGAAGGTATTATACTAAGTGAAATAAGTCAGAAAAAGACAAATCCCATATGATTTCATTTATATGTGGACTCTAATAAAAAAAAATAGATTCATAAATACAGAGAATAAACTGTTGGTTGCTGGAGGAGAAAGCAAGTGGGAAGATAGACAAAATAGGTGAAGGGAATTAAGAGGTACAAAGTTGCAGTTCTAAAATAAGTCACAGTGACAAAAAGTACAGCATAAGGTACACAGTAATATTCCAATAACATTGTTTGGTGGCTGATGGTAACTACACTTACTGTGGTGAGCATTGTATAATGTATATAATTTTTGAATCACTATGTTGTGTGTATGTCCGAGACTAATATAATATTGTACAAGATTTACTTGTTAATAAAAAAAGTCATAATTGCCTTATGAAGCAAGCACTTGTGTCTGTATTTCTACGTACTAAAAATGTGAAAATTAGGCTTAGGGATGTGCCCAATATCCTGATGTAGTAAATTGTGGAAAACATCCAAGATGCCTTGCTAAACAAGCCAATGCTGTTTAAAAGATCATATATAATATGAAAAAGTAGTGGAAGGAAAAGGGGTTATTTAACATGAGCAGAAAAAAATGATAATTGTTTTCAGATATGTGGGGGGATCAGACTTTTCTCTTTCTTTTTTAAAATTTATTTTGAGAGAGACAGAGAGCTGAAGGAGGGGAAGAGAGAGGGAGAAGAAGAGGGAAAGAATCTCATGCAGAATCCCTTCAGAGTGTGGACCCCACCTGGGGCATGATCTCTTGAGACCATGACCTGAGCCAAAATCAAGAGTCCAGTGTTTAACAGACTGAGCTGCCCAAGCGCCCTGAGGATCAGACTTTCTCTGTGTTTCCAGGGAGCAGAATTAAGACAAATGGGAAATATAAATGGCTAGATAAAAATGGGAATTGCCTAACACCTAAAGTTTAGGTGTAAATAATTTATTCAGAATTGGGATAATTGAATTTGGAATAGAATTGATTCAAGACTCTTCTACAAAGAGTAGTTTTCTAAATCCTTGAAGATTTAAGAGGCGATAGAGATGAGATTCAGTAGGTAGCTTGCATGAACAGATTACACTCCAAATTACAGATAAAAACTGGATATCTGGTATTTTAAAGATGTTAGATTTAATGATTTTATATGTAGAAAGTTCCTTGGCTGAAACTTCAGACATTTTTATAAATTTCTGTAGAGCTAGTGGTAGCTGGAAAAAGATGACATTTTAAATCTATAAGCCTTTTTAATATCTGAGGTAAAGAAATACACGTGTTGGCCATTCGATTTCACTATTTTATAGTAACTATCTAAAACAATCTTTTTTAAATGCAAAGTATGCCTCCTATTGTTCTTTGGGGACATTTCAAAATAACTATTAACTTTAATAAAGACGTTTTGGGGGCGCCTGGGTGGCTCAGTGGGTTAAAGCCTCTGCCTTCAGCCCAGGTCATGATCTCAGGGTCCTGGGATCGAGCCCCACATCGGGCTCTTTGCTCAGCAGGGAGTCTGCTTCCCCCCCCTCTCTGCCTCCTTCTCTGCCTACCTGTGATCTCTCTCTGTCAAATAAATAAATAAAAAAATCTTAAAAAAAAAAAAAAAAAAAAAAAATAAAGACGTTTTGGACTGAGAAGGGATTTATTATATTTAGGATTGCACATAGTTGTGCATTGTTGAGGCAGAATTCTGTCTTCACAGGCTTTTCTGCTTATGAAGGAGAAGAATGTTTCTTTTCTCCATGTGGATTTAGGTTGTACTGTATTCGTATTTGAAAATTCATTGACAAAAGATATGAAGTGGTATTCTAGATGACTGTAGGAAGAAATTGTACTAGACTAAGGGTGTTAAAATCCAACCCGTGCTGTGCCAGGAATGATCTGCACATATCATTCTACATAGGTCAATAACCAAGATGTGTGATATACTAATGTTGGAATATTGTGTTCTTATATGACAGTGCTTTTGGAGTCACTGAATAAGAGTATATATATGCACCCTAGTTTCCTTGAGTGGATTCTATATTCCCACTGTCTGTGATCACATTTAGGCAAATACAGAGCCTAAGACTGGGACCACTCTTTGGTTCAGTTATTGAGACCTGATTCTGAACATTAGCTTTTCTTTAAAGGCACTCTTATTGATTGGATTAAGCTAGTCTCTTTCACAAAGAGGCAGGATTGATATTGAAAGAGAAGATAATGTTCTGAATATCTAAGTATGAAGGCACCTTCTCAAGGAGGATTGACTAGAGACTTTGAGCTCTGAGAATAGCCATGTATACTGTAAGTTGTAAATTACTGTGCTGTAATTCTCTCATGTAAATTAATTCAAGCTTAGAAAACATCTCCTCCAAAACTACAAACTTTTCTTCTGTGTTGGGAAAACTAAGTGAAGGGTCAGAGCCATGCCTGGAAATAATGATGAAAAGCAGGTAATAACAACTCTCCCTTATGAGACTCCCCTACTTCATTCTAGGATAGTGTGCCAATAATAGATTGTCCTAGGATGGTGGGTGGTTTAAGAACTGCCAGAAGTTTCTTCTGAGAGGTAAAAGTGCAGAGAATAGCAGTAAGAATCCAAAAAATGCAGAGTCAAGACACAGACTAATGCAAAAAACCCCATAAGGTGCTGCCTAGTTTGATGACTCATTAGGAAATACTAGGGGGATGTAGTGGCCATGACAATGCTGCCCTGAGAGTATCCCACAGATAGCTTGCTACAGAGTATAGTTAGCTGGCAGCTCAGCTGCTCTCATTGAGGTCTACCATTGAGTTTATGGCAAAGCTGTGATTCTACCAAGATGTCAGCTACCATCTCTGAGCACGGTAGGCAGACTAGTGGCAGACTATTTCTGTGATGCATAGTTCATGTAATTGATTACTTTACCTTCAGGACTCCTCATTGGTCTGGTCAAAAGTTTTCTAAAAAGAAATAGCTTTCTGTGACTCTTCTCATCTCCTCCTTCCTTCCTCCTCTCTTTATACAGTGGTCAAATAATATCATAGTCTGAGGGCTTTACCTATATACTTCTCCCTTCCCTTTCACCTTCCTAAGTGCTAATTCCTTGCTTAGGTCTTCTCAGAGGATCAAAACTCGCACAGGTACTGTGAGATTTAGCATAAATGGCAGATATAACAGAGACCAATTTTAGTTTTGGTGTTCATATGAATGTGACATAATTGAACTTGGACATTTTAGTTATATATGCAAATGTGTTAAGCATATCAAATTGAAAAGTCACCTAAAAGAGAATTTGAGCTACTTCAAGCTAGAAGAAATGGGAAAGGGATTTTTTTGACATTACGATTTATAGTAAGGTAAATATTTGGTCTTCATCCCCATTTCTGGCAAAGAGCTCCTAAAACCTTTGGAATTTCCTAAGAGATAAGAACCATAAGGTGCCCCTTGTTATGTTAAGAGGTTACTTTGGAAGGCACCTTGGAAGGCACCTAAGGGTGGGGGCTGGTTGCCTGGAGAACCAACCAAGAGATTAAAGTGTTGACAATTTCAGTCACCACTTGACCACCTCCTGGGAGGGAAGAGGGGTTACAGTTTGCATCAATGGCCAGTGGCCAATGATTGGATCAATTATGCCTATGTAATGAAGTCTCCATAAAACCCAAAAGGATTGGGTTCATTGAGCTTCTGGATTGGTGAATACACGGAGATTGAGGGAAAGTCCTGTGCTTAGGGAGGGCGTGGAAGCTCTTTCCCCATATCTTGCCCCATGCATCTCTTCCATCTGGTTATTCCTTAGTTATATTGTTTTATAATAAACTGGCAATCTAGTAAGTAAAATGCTTTCCTGAATTATGTGAGCCACTTTGGTAAATTAAACCCAAGAAGAGGATCATTGGAACTTCTGTCTGTAGCTTGTTGGTCAGAAGTACAGGTGGGGTGCCTGGGTGGCTCAGTGGGTTAAAGCCTCTGCCTGTTGTGTCCGGATCAAGACCCTCCAGCTAGCTGGAGCCCCCACTGGAAATAAATCCTCTTGCTGTTGCATCTAGCCTGCTTTGTGTGGGTTCTTTTGGGAGGGTCTCAATCTGGACACAACATACCCTCGGCTCAGGTCATGATCTCAGGGTCCTGGGATCTAGCCCCACATCGGGCTCTCTGCTCAGCAGGGAGCCTGCTTCCTCCTCTCTCTCTGCCTACCTCTCTGCCTACTTGTGATCGCTTTCTCTCTCTGTCAAATAAATAAATGAGTGGATTAATAAAAAAAATCTAAAAAAAAAAAAAAAGTACAGGTAACAACCTGGATTTGCAATTGTCATCTGAAGTTGAGTGGTGTGGAGTCAGTCTCAGAGGATTGAGACCTATGGTGTCTGAGGCTATCTTTAGGTAGTTAAAGTCAGAACTGAGTTTCATTGTAGGACACCCAGATGGTAGTATATGGGAAAAACAAAACAAAACAAAACACACGCTGGAATTGGAATCAGAAGTATTGCTTGTTAATGAATTCATAAGTGTTGGTAAAACAAACAGGGTAACCCTGAGATAAAAACAAGGACTGGGATGGGGAGAAAAAATATAGATGCCAAAAGCCTGAGAAGAAGGATTGGCATAAGAGAGGTGTTAGATACAGAGTATGAGAATAAAGAGGTGGAAAAATAGCTTTAAGATGTGGTGCAGCGTAGCAATAAAATGATGAGGAAAAAAATCTGGGGTCTATAGGTGCAAAAATATGGATTTCAGCAAAAATACAGAAATAAAGTAAAAATTGTTGGTAGGGTATATATAGTATAAGCCTGAAAGCTCTCTTCAGCTTGTTCAATTATGAATATTGGTAATGAAACTGAAGGATTTAATTATAAATCATTTGACCTACATCCTTGGATTTCCTTAGAAATCCTGCTTCAAACACGACAAAGCTAGGATTGAATCCAATGCGAAGAAAATAGAAAAAATGAAATGTTGGGGCGCCTGGGTGGCTCAGTCGTTAAGTGTCTGCCTTCGGCCCAGGTCATGATCCCAGGATCCTGGGATCGAGCCCCGCATCGGGCTCCCTGCTCAGCTGGAAGCCTGCTTCTCCCGCTACCATTCCCTCTGCTTGTGTTCCCTCTCTCACTGTGTTTCTCTCTGTCAAATAAATAAAAAATCTAAAAAAAAATAAAAAAAATGAAATGTTATTCTCACATGTGATCCCTAATTCATCTTTCTCTGAACTATATTTCTTCCTATCAGTGGAAAAAAGAGTGTTAAGGAATTACCATTGGTATTAGAGAACTTAGATTGACACATCATGGAGATAAATCATTCAAATCTTTAAATATTTGCTGATATCAAACAATGTAAAAAATCAAAATAATTAAGTGTACACCCTTAGAAATAGCAATCACATATTTTTGAGGATAAATGAATTACCCTGTATAAAAGTAATGATGTTTAACTAGATCTTGCTTTTTAAATATTTTTCTCCAGTGAGAGAGATGAATTTATACAATCTATTAACAAATTTTCCCAAGGTACACTTTTCTACCAGGAGTCCTATTCAAATGTCAGGTGGTCAGAATCAAGTGGTCAGTGTTTGATTTTCAAAGTGTTGTTAATTGACCTCTACAAAGATTTAGCTCAGGCAATGGGAAAATTAGATGAAAAAGTAGTCACTTAAGCATAGACTAGAAAGAAAACCATCAGCTTGATTTTCATTAGTTTTTTTTTTTTTTTTAAAGATTTTATTTATTTGACAGAGAGAAACACAGCCAGAGAGGGAACACAAGCAGAGGGAATGGTAGTGGGAGAAGCAGGCTTCCTGATGAGCAGGGAGCAGGATGTGGGGCTCGATCCCAGGACCCTGGGATCATGACCTGAGCTGAAGACAGACGCTTAACGACTAAGCCACCCAGGCACCCTCATTAGTTTAACTCAATGTAGTTACTCAAAACCCAACCAATAAATAAGAACCGATATCCGACTCTCCCATCTCCACTTTCTAAGGAGTAGAATAAGAAGCTTTCTTTTTTTTCAAGTAACAAGTGGGTCCCATTGTCTCACATTACAATTTGTGATGTTTCCTTTAGTGTAAAAATAAAATACTGCTAATTCCTAGTTTACAATGTTGCAGTGAAGAAAAAAGTGAGCCATATATTCAACACACCTAATAGATGCCCAGCATCTTGGGGTCTCAACTTAGTCACTATTAACACACTGAGAGTTCACAATTGGACAACGTTAATAAACATTATTTGAAAAGAAAGTGAAGAAGGATGATACCTAGGGAAAGGCATAAAATTTATACACAATGAAAAGACAGGTAAGAAATCTAAGTATTACAAAAGTAGGAGAAAGGAATATATAATCAAAGCAAAAGAAGACCTTTGAGAAGAATGAATGTAAAGAAAAATGCAGTTTCATAAATGTGAATTGAAAAGACAGGAAAGGAAGTTTTTTAATATTTTATTTATTTGAGAGAGAAAGTGAGTTAGAGAGAGAGCACGGGTGGGGCAGGAGCAGCAGGAGAGGAAGAAGCCAACTCCCCACTGAGCAGGGATCATGATGTTGGGTTGGATCCCAGGAATCCAGGATCATGACCTGAGCCGAAGGCAGATGCTTAACTGAATGAACCATGCAGGTGCCCACCCTCAAGAAGGGAAGACTATAAATCCCTTGAGAGAGATTGAAATAAATTCAATGACAAAAGAGGCAAATGCAGCAAGAAAAATGATTGACTTTCCTGTGTAAGTGCTCATGGGTGTTGTAGGGAGTCATGTAGGGGGTGTGACCACCAGTTGACCCATGAGCTGGACCTGGGCCATGGGAGGCTCCTTCCTTCGCTCCCCTGTCCTTGGAGTGTGTGTATTCTGGAATGTGCTTTCCTGTTCCCAGAAGCTGACCCAACAACATAACCTTGAGACAGTGATGTGGTTATGAGACCAACTGCATGTTTTAAGTGACCGAACCCAATAAAAGCTTTTATGTAAACTTTTAAGATTTGATGAGTGGTGTTGAGATCTATTTGTTTTGCAGCCTTGCATCAACCCTTGTGTATAAGTTCCTTTGCCTATTAAACCTCTCACCTACCAATCTGGAGTGGTCTGCTTCTTCCTTTGGTCTCTCCCTGCCATCCATGTACAGGGTTTTTTATTATTAGATTACGCTTGGGAAATTCCTAAGGATATTGCAAACGAATGAATTGGGAAGAACTTGAGGTTGTAGCAGAAAGTGAAGTTTCCCATAGGGAGATGGCAAAGTCCTAAAACCAAAGAACGGGAAAATCATTTACATAGGTAATGCTTCATAATAAAGCCTATAGTACTTTTATATTGTTTTTATTGGAGCAAAATTTTATTGAAATGATTTCAGGTGTGAAAAACTGATAGATTTGGAATAATAATGGATATCTGCGCATTAAAAACTACAGAAAATGATTCTGCACATAGATTTGCATCACACTCTGATAGAGAAGTATATAGTTTTGTAAAACAAAAAAAGTAGAATGGTTAAATACATAATAAAATTCAGATGATGAAGTATTTTGCCAATATGATAATGCTTATAAAAGTCAATACACGTGATATATTAAATACAAAGAAATTAAATATATAGAGTGAAGATTGAGGAAGATAAATACTGAGAAGTTCCATAGCAAAATGTTAAAAGTAATTATCTCTGGATATTGAGACTATGGATTATTTTTATATTCTTTCCACTTTTCTGAATTTTCTAAATTACATACTTTTATAATTAACATCAACCTATATATAAAATCTAGATTTCACAAATAAGTGCATGTATAAAGTTTTAAAAATCACCTAGCTCTATAAGGCTTATAATTAAAAACAGCATCCCCTTCCTCTACCTTTTTTTGTTTTCCCAAAAAACAAAGCAGCCACTTGGAAACATTTTAACTGTTCCTTCTAATATTTACCTCCATATTTATAAATAACTGTCATTTATTTTTAAGGGATTCTTTGTTGATTTATTCATGTGGAGAACAGATTTCCTTTTCTCATGTCCCTGCCCACAACACCCATATAAGTATTTCTCCCTTTATCTTCCCAGTACATTTGTGTCATATATATATGTAGGTTAAATGAATATTTTTCTAT
This sequence comes from Procyon lotor, assembly GCA_028646535.1. Lineage (NCBI taxonomy): Eukaryota > Metazoa > Chordata > Mammalia > Carnivora > Procyonidae > Procyon > Procyon lotor. The sequence goes on along the minus strand of CM053604.1, from coordinate 131,164,217 downwards.
TGATCCATAGTGAAGACATATAGTGCAATATAACTTTTATTTTCTTCCATGTGTACGTTGTTTTTCTTGTGGTTTAATAATTGCTTCTTTTTGTTTTCATAAGAATCTACTCAAACTGTCAGAGGTGTAAAGCTCCTCTCAATGTTTACATAGATCACCTAAGGCCTTGATTCGAGTTCCTTAGAAATAGAGCTTGAGAAAGGGATTTGGATGCATTTAATTTATTAAATAAACACACTAGTAGAAGAGACGTAAGAGAAGTTCTGGTCTGGGACAGTCAGTAAACAAGGATAATAGTCTTTCAGTTGGGGTAGCTTTCATCTGATCCCAAGGGGGAAGCTAAGGCAGTGTTACCTTTGAGCAGTTTCTGGCACTGAGAAGCATGGAGCTAGCTGTGGAGTTTATGGGCATGGTGGCTTCCTTTCTGCCAAGGACAGTTCCCCGGAGGAGGGGATAGGTGGGTGTACATAGCATCCATCAGCTGGATAATGAATGTACTGGCCCCAAAAAATGGATTGGGGAAGAGTACAACAGATCAAAGAGAAGTAACCTCAGTTTTTTGTTCCTTTGTTCTTTCTGTGTCTTGGGGTCATTTTTCCTGGGTACCCACATATAAGCATATATCAGTCTTTCTCTTGAAATGGCCTACTCCTCTAGAAAGTAAACTAGTCTCTTGCCTGAGGCATGCGTGTATGATTTATTTTTAGCATTCTTGGGGCCAACAAGGGGGAATGGTCTGCCTCATCATATTTTGTAGCACATAGGCTTCCATGTATGTTTTATGTTCAACTCTTCTGCAACAATATCTTAACCCCAGTTAAGGCAAAGGACAATAAAGGGGTAGAGATTCTGGGAGCTGAAGTGTTCTTAAATAGACTTTCAATAAATGCTTCTGGTTTTAGTCCCTCATCTATAGCTCTACATTAAAGAATAACTGGTTTCCCCTATACCTAAACCAGTCCAAGATTCCGTGACACAAAAAGTTTTGCTTTCTTCCCCCTTCTTCCTGACTGTGGGCTTATTGTTTCACTTTTCCTGGTCTGCTTAGTAAGTTGTAATGTTCTGCTTTCCAGCTATAAAATTCCCTTTGACATCTTATCAGTCACCATTTTTTCCCCAATTTTCTTTGTCTTTTGGGGTTTATTCCTTTTCATCCCATTACTCTCATTATGGCTGATTTTAGGAGATAAACTCATAAATTCAGTTACCATGTTAAATCAAAATATACTGTTGTAATAAAATAAATTTTTATTTTTATTTCTTTTTAAAGATTTTATTTGACAGAGAGGCAGGCAGAAGGAGAGGGGGAAGCAGGCTCCCTGATGAGCATAGAGCTTGATGCAGGGCTCGATCCCAAGACCTCGAGATCATGACCTGAGCCAAAGACAGAGGCTTTAACCCACTGAGCCACCTAGGCACCCATAAAATAAATTGTTAACGTGCTTGACTTAACCTATGTTGACAGAAATCATAAGACAAATTAGTAGTAATATTTTGTTAGGAAAATCTGCAGATTATCTTTATTAAGAAAAGGAAAAACAAAACTGCATTAAAATAAGTTTAACATATCTTTCTTTAGCAAAGAGAGCATGAACATGAATAAATATTTGAATTTATGGGGAAAATAGCTATAATCTGTGGTATTAGATTATTGTTTGTACACAGAAGGTACATTGATCCTATGTGAAATTCTGGTTAATATTGTGTCTCAGAAGTAACATTCTTTGTGGGGATCTGGGATGACACTTTGGATTCTCAAATTCTCAGTATATGAGATTCTGTAATGTGCAAGTAGAGCCTGTACTTCTTACTTTCTATGGTCCATGTATAAGTCAGATTTTAGTCTTTTGTTCCCAGAATAAAATTTTCTGGAGTGCAACCTCAATGTAAAATATGCCCAAACAAAAAGAAAACCTGCCTCTCTGGAGAATAACTCAGCCAAGGAAATTCCATTTTTATTAGGAAGCATACTTTCCCTTGAGAGAAATCTTGATTGGACTCCAAAAACAGAGTTCTGCTGGAGTCTTGACAAGAACACATCACAATGATCGTGCATTATGATTATTTAATTCTGATATGAATAAAATTTGTTACTAATTTGCTCAAATAATAAAGATATAGCTTTATAGGGTACTTTACGTGTCTCACAATATTATCCCATCAACTGCTAATTTTATTCTTACTCTAGTTACAAGAACTGTTAACAGGTGGTTTTATTCATATGTAACAGATAAAGTAACTGTTGAGTGAATTGCCAAGAACCACAGCTACTTAAGCAGCAGACCAAAGTGTAGAATTGACATTCCATGAACTGAGTCCTGTACTCTTCTTCTATACAGTTCTGGCTCTCTTTTATATGCTCTGCACTCAGAGACACCCTATATGCTTTGTTCTGAGATTGTCTTATGATTTAAAAGAATTTTTTGCTTTGTAACTACTATAAGGGTGGCATTATTCCCAAGTAGCATTATCATCTTGGCAGAGAATCACCTCCCATATGTCATTCATTGGATCTGTACTTTTTTAGTCAGTCATTGTTAACTAAATTGCAGTTTACTATTCACATTTCCATACAATTTGAACTTTAGCTTTCTTGGTTTTTTATTTAATTTATTTGATGTGTGTATCTACTACCTCTGTGATATTCATTCTTGGTTTTGTACTACTACTACTTCTACTGTCTCATTTCTTTTTAATCCCTTTACACCCTGCTACCTCCAAGCCTCTGTGGGTTAAGGGAAATTAGTATAAGCAGTTCCAAGGGAAGAGTCCTTGTTGACAAGGTAGCAGTGTGAACTGTCCTTGAAGGGACCACTGAGCAGTGGTTGGAGGTCAAAGGAAACTTCTAACTTAAGCATATGATATACTTCCTTTAGAGGAGGAATTGTGTCTCTTAGAAATAAAGCCCACAGGTATTCTTACAAGTCACACTCAGTCCTATCTTACAACAATATCGTCACTAAGAATTTTGGAGAATTAGCAATATGGCTCCAAAGTTGCTGCTAAATAGGTTATATGGGTGGCTTACTTGCATATTTTAGAAATAGATTTTCCAGGACTTGTAGCACCAAAATTATTCCATATATAATTCCACCTAGTAAACTGTACAATTTCTAACAATATAAATAAACTATTCCATCCTGAAAGAACATTTCTTCTGCGGTACTGAAAAAATACGTCTTTTAAGTGAAGGAGAGAGTGGAATCATTGGTGAATACAATATTTTCAACATAGTGTTCAAAAGAAGAATTGCAAAATGACATCAAGGATTTATTGTTGTCCACAAAAAGTTTTCCAGTGTGTGGGGGGGTTCAGATGCTCGATTATTAGAGTATCCTAATGTCACCTAAATCCTACCATGCAATCAGTCTGTGTCCCTAATGCCCTAGTTGAAACAGGTAGATTTCAGCAAGGAAAAGGACTTTATATATCCAATTGCCAGTGATGATGCAACTAAGATGGGTTCTTTACCAAAGTGATTGTTAGGAATAGAATAAAGCACATAGGATTGGAGTGGAACAAAGTCAACAGTGAACCAGAGACATTGAGAAGGTAGGTACACAGGCTTCCAGGAATCATGGAAGAAAACAAACTTCTCACTGGAGATGAGATATGGTGACTCAAACAGAGAAATTTGTGTGAGATGAATAGATATCAGGTTAGGTGGTGAGGTTCCACAAGAACTGCCTTGAGGAGTTGAGTAAGTGGAGATGAGGTAAGATAAGAAATGGCATTTGTAAAACAGAGGGCTCCTCACCTTGGCATCCTAGAGTCACACACTTAACCTCACTGAACGCAAAGAGAAATTTCTCTGGAGTCAATGAGTATTTTGAAAGACCTCTACAATTATGTCTTCTGGTTAAAAGATAATAGAAGGAGGGGTGCCTGGGTGGCTCATTTGGTTAAGTGACTGCCTTCGGCTTGAGTCCCGAACCCAGTGTCCTGCAATCTTGCTCCACATCAGGCTCCTTGCTCAGCAGGGAGCCTGCTTCTCCCTCTCCCTCTCCCTGCTACTCTGCCTGCTTGTGCTCTCTCTCTGCCAAATAAATAAAATTAAAAAAAAAAAAAAAGATAATAGAAGGAAACCTTGTGTTTACCCGGGAGTAATAATAGCCCCTGGTATATCTGACATAATTTGGATTATTGCCTTCTTATTTTTATCTAGATTGGTACAGCAGGAATCATGAAATTATCTCAAAAAATAAAACAATGAATTTTTGTTTGTGTCATACTCAATGTCAATCTTGAGTTTAGTGTCATTATGAACCAAAACAAACTATAAGCATTCTAAAAAAATTTACATATCTGTCTTTCTATTTATTTACTTTTAAAGATTTTATTTATTTATTTGACAGAGAGAGATCACAAGTAGGCAGAGGCAGGCAGAGAGAGAGGGGGAAGCAAGCTCCCTGCTGAGCAGAAAGTCCAATGCAGGGCTCGATCCCAGGACCCTGAGATCATGACCTGAGCTGAAAGCAGAGGCTTTAAACCACTGAGCCACCCAGATGCCCCTACATATCTGTCTTTTTAAAATCTTATATCTCCCCTGTGCTATGTAAAATACATGCTTAATAAATACTTGCTTCTTATTAAATAATGACTTTACTATTTTCTTGTGAGGATAAACATTTTAATGAGCTAATTTTAATGAGAAAATATCCATGCATTTCACTTTTTTGTTTTATTGTTTATGTTGGTTTACATCGAACAATTAAAATCAGCCTGGGACATTGTGGACATTGCCCCATTGTTTTATATCGCCTTGGCTGTGAGTGAGTTATTCATTGTATAAAATACCATTTACCCTCTCTGTTTCTTAGTTTCCTCAGGTGTAAAATGAGAACATTTGATGACATGATAGCTAAGACATTTTCTAAACTATCTTCCATTCTATGTACATTGAGTTCGTGCTCCTCCTAATGCATACATAATTCCTTCATTGCATAAATATTCTCCCCTTTCAGAATGGAGTCATTTTATGTTTATATGTTCTTTATCCCTATACATTAGATATTTATAAGCTTGAAGATTCTGTGCCATGTGCATGTTACTACAACAATATTTTCTTTTGTTCTCTGAGGCACTAATTCCAGAGTGGCTATCCGCTTCTTTGCTTCTTTTCTATTTAGCACTTAGGTCCTAATGATTAGGTTGAAGTGAATTTCTTCATCTGTCAGTGGCTTATTTAGGTCTCAGGACAGATAGTCCATTTACACAATTTACTTTTTTCCTCCATTCCATTTGTACAATTTACTCCCATACTGCAAAGACTGAAATGATACTCTTTGCGTTTTCTGTTGATTTTCATGGAGGTTTGGCTCATTATGCCTGATGGACTTCTAAAATCACTCACTGAGTCCTGTGGAATTACCTGTGTCTCTTTCTTGGAAATGTGAAAACTTATTTACCCAAGTGATGTGATGCTTTTCTTTGTGTTTTTGCTTTTTTTCCTCCCAACACACAAGGCAACTTGTCTTTGCCACAGTAATTCTGTTTCTCATTTTTTATCTTCTGCTGAATTCTCAAGAAAGAGGTCTTGGTAGAATTGAGAAAGAGTGCTTTGTTTGTTTCTTGCCATCCCCCCCCCTTTTTTTTTTTGCTTTCATTCGCACAGACCCTTGTTAGAATGAGTTTATATGCAAGTTTGTTCTGAGAATGTTATTTAACAGTCATATCTTTTCTCTGAGAGCACATAGAAATAGAGCAGGACTGTTTTAAAATGCTGGAGATGAGAAACTAGACAATAATAGTGCACTCACCAGTGTGTATCACCTTTCACTGCAACCTGAAGAAGTACTACTTGAAAGATGGGCCTTTTGATTTGTATAGGTTCTATTATAATCTCTAGAAAGAACAGAAGGGAGAATGGAAACAATTTCAAGAAGGCTTATAAGAATAAGAATTTGTTCTGGGTCTTTGATTCTTTCTTCTGGACACCTGATGTAAAATAGAACAGTTGAGTCAAATCCGTGGAATAGCAGGTTATATTCTCAGGCCATTTTTCATTCGTATTTTGTCCCTGGGCATTCTCATAGCTTTAATAATTATATTCTCTTAGTCATGAATCATATAATAACAAGGAATGAAAGCCAACTCAAATGATCTAGAAAAAAAATACAAACCCAAAGAAGCAGCTCATGGAAATCAGCTGCAAGAAGGTTGGAAAGAACTGCAATGTCACTAAGTTTCAATTCTGCGTCTTTCAAGAGCTCTTTGTTTTGCTTCTGTCTCCATTTCTGTCTCCCTCTGCAGTCTGAATTTTTGTAGCTATTTTTCTATAGCCCATCAGGACTGCTTCAATATGCAGTGTCACTTTCAGACAAAGGCAAGGGGAAATTCTTTCTAGTTCTGCTCAATTTTTATCCCCCTACTAGACCAGGCTATGGATACCTGGGGTCTAGAATTCTCTGATAGACTAGCCTCAAGTATCCTACAGCCCCTCTGGAATTGTCCTCTTTGGGCACAGCCTCCTGAGGATGCAGTAGGTAGGAGCTCCTGCAGTAGGTGTGTGTCTCTGTGGGCCCTAGTGTTGGCTATGGGAGAGAAGTTTTCAGGGAGTGAGATATCCTCACTTTATGGATAAGCCTCACTCTAGAAAGAGAAGGGACATGGCCATGATCCAGGACCACCGGGCAGTTCTCCCTGTGTCTCCACATTCTTGCAAGAAATTTTCAAAGTTCTAAAAAAAAATTCTATATATGAATCTGGTTTTGTAATGATATATTTGTCAACGTAAGAGGCTAACACGTTTTCTTTTTTTTTGCACATATTCTTTTAAACAATGTATTAACTTGATTTTATAACTTTTATAGTTTATATTCATAGTATATGAAGTTCCATTTGTATTTTTGCCCTAGGTTCCACAAATGTTAAAGCCATGCTAATGTGAATAAATGCAAAATATTCCCCAATAACTAACTGACTTAGTCTTTCTGTCACATTTCAAATTTTCTGGGATAGAAATTAATTTTTCTAACTTGAGTGAGGTGTTGTGCTTGAATGTTACCTAGGAATGTCTAATTCATGTTGTTTAAAATTAAATCCATGACTTTCCACTCCTAACCTGTTACTTGTATATTTTATTCATTTAGTGCATATTTCTGTTGAAGTAAATTTGCATATGACATTATATAAATTGCAGGGAAACAATACCATAGTGCAATATTTGTATATACTATAAAATGTTCACCATTAAAAGTCTAGTTTTCATGTATCACAATGCAATTGACCCTCTTTTTCTTTTTTAAGATTTATGTATTTACTTATTTCTTTGACAGAAAGAGAGAGAGAGAGAGAGAAAGAGAGAGAGAGAGAGAGATCCCAAGCAGGCATAGAGGCAGGCAGAGAGAGAGGGGGAAGCAAGCTCCCTGCTGAGCAAAGAGCCCGATGTGGGGCTCGATCCCAGGACCCTGAGATCATGACCTGAGCCGAAGGCAGAGGCTTTAACCCACTGAGCCACCCAGGTGCCCCTCAAATTATTCTTTTTGTTTTCTTCAGATCAATATCCAGATGTAGAATGGCAGGATTATATGGTGAATCTATTCTTAATTTTTAAAGAAATTCCTATTTCTTCAGAAATAGAAATTTAAATTAAATTAAAATTTAGAAATTAAATTTAAATGAAATTAAATTTCAATTTAGAAATAGAAATTACCATTTTCTATTTGCTGCACCAATTATATTCCCACCAACATTGTATGAGGGTTCCCTTTTCTTCATATCATCACCACTATTTGTTATTTCTTGTCTTTTTTTTTTGTAATAGCCATTCTAACACATGTGAGGTGATATCTCATTGTTTTGGTTTGCATTTCTTTAATGATTAGTGATGTTGGCTATTTTTATGTCTTCTTTAGAATAATGTCTCTTCATGTTCCTTGCCCATTTTTTATTGTGTTGTTTTTTTATTCAGTTGTAAAAGTTCTTTATATTTTTTGTATATTAACCGCTTAACAGAGATATGAGTTGCAAGTATCTTTTCCCATTTGGTAGGTTACTTTTGACAATGGTTTCCTTTGCTGCGTAGAAGTTTTTTAGATTAATGTAGTCCCATTTGTTAATTTTTGCTTTTGTTTTCCTGACCTTTGGAATCAGAGCCACAGTCTTGTTACTGAGACTGATGTCAAGGCAGTTATTGCCTATGCTTTCTTCTAGGAATTTTATGGTTTCAGGTCTCTCATTCGAGTCTTTAATCCATTTTGAGTAACTTTTTGTGTATGGTATAAAATAGTGATCTAGTTTCATTCTTTTGCATTGGCTGTCCAGTTATCTCAGTACCATTTATTGAAGAAACTATTCTTTCCCCAGAGTATGCTCTTAGCTCCTTTGTCATTAATGTACTTGTCCAAATATGCCTAAGTTTATTCTGGGCTATCAGTTAGGTTCCATTAATCTGAGTGTCTGTTGTTATGCCAATACCATACTTTTTTGATTACTATATCTTTGTAGTATAGTTTGAAACCAGAGAGCATGATACCTTCACCTTTGCTCAAATAACAGATCTTGGAGATCTTTAGTGGTTCCATACTAATTTTAGGATTTTTTGTTCTAGTTTTGTGAAAAATGCCATTAAAATTTTTTGAAAGATTGTATTTGTTTTTTAGAGAGAGCATAAGGGAGAGAAGCAGGCAGAGGGAGAGGGAGAACAGGGTCCCCACTGAACAGGGATCAGAATGTGGGGCTCAATCCCAGGGTCCTAGCTAGGATCATGACTTGAGCCGAGGCAGATGTTTAACCCACTGAGCCACCCAGGTGCCCTGCCATTAGAATTTGGATAGGAATTGCATTGAATCTACAGATTGGATAGTATAGACATTTTAACAATATCTTTCCAATCCATGAGCACAGAATATCCTTTCATTTTTTGTGTCTTTAGTTTCTTTCATCAGGGTCTTATAGTTTATAGTGTACAGGTCTTCCACCTATTTGGTTAAATTTATTCCCAGGTATTTTATCATTTTTGATACAGTTGTGAATGGGATTATTTTCTTAATTTGTCTTTCTGATAGTTTATTTTTAATGTATAGAGATGCCACCAATTTCTGTATATTGATTTTGTGTCTTGCAAATTTATTGACTTCACTTATTAGTTCTAAATTTTTTTGCTGGAGACTAGGATTTTCTATAAACAGTATTATGTCATCTGCAAGTAAGGACAGTTTTGCTTCTTCCTTACCAATTGGGATGTCTTTTTCTTAACGTATTGTTGTGACTAGGTCTTCCAATACTATTTTTAGTAAAAGTGGCAAGAGTGGGCATCTTTGTCTTATTCCTGATCTTAGAGGAAAAGCTTTCAGTGTTTTACCATTGCATATAATATTAGTTGTAGGTTTGTTGAATATGATCTTTATTATGTTGAGGTATGTTTCTCCTCTACCCACTTTGCTGACAGTTTTTATCATAAATTGTGTTGAATTTTGTCAAATGCTTTTTCTACATCTATTGAGATCATGATTTTTATCCTTCACTTTGCTCATGTGGGATATCATACTGATTTGTGGATGTTGAGCCATACTAGCATTTGTGAAATTAATTCCACTTGATCATGGTATTTGATTCTTCTGATGTGTTGCTGATTTTGGTTTGCTAAGATTTTATAGAGAATTCTTGCATTTCTGTACGTCAGGGATCTTGCTGGTAATTTTATTTTTTATAGTGTCCTTGTCTGGTTTTGGTATCAGGGTAATGCTGGCTTTGTAAAATGAGTTTATTAGCATTCCTTACTCTTCAATTTTTTGGAAAAGTTTGAAAAGGAAAGGTATTAAATTTTCTTTGAATGGTAGAGTTAAACTGTCTGATCCCGGACTTTTGTTTGTTGGGAAGCTTTTGATTAATGATTAATTTCCTTGCTAGAAATTAGTCTATTCAGATTTTCTATTTCTTCATGATTCAGCCTTGGAAGATTGTATGTTTTTTGAAATTTATCCATTTCTTCTAGCTTATCCAAATGTTGGAGTATAATTATTCATAGTAATTTTTTATGATCCTTGTATTTTTGTGGTCTCAGTAGTAACTTTTTGTTCTTTTTGATTTTATTTTTTTGAGCCTCCTTTTTCTTGTTTAGCTTTTGTCAATTAAAAAGTTTTTTTCAAATAACCATCTTCTGGCTACACTAATCTTTTTGTCTTCTCAATTATTATTTCATTTCTTTCTCCTCTGATCTTTCTTCTTTCCTTTTTTCTAACTCTGGCTTCATTTGTTCTTTTTCTAGTTATATTAGATGTAAAGTTAAATAGTTCGAGATTTTTCTTGTTTCTTGAAGTAAGCCTATATTGTGAACTTTCGGCTTCAAACTGCTTTTGCTGATAGATTTTGGTATGTCATGTTTCTGTTTTCATTCATCTCTAGGAATTTTTTTTTTTTATTTCTCCTTTGATTTCTTCAGTGACTCATTAGTTGTTCAGTAGCCTGTTGTTTAATCTCTACATATTTTTGTTTTTTCCATTATTCTTATTTTAATTGAGTTCTAGTTCCATGCTCTTGTGATCAGAAAAGATACTGAATTCTTGAATTTGATGCTTGTGGCCTAATGTGTAATCTACCCTGGAGACTGTTCCATGTGTACCTGAACAGAATGTGTCTTCTGTTGCTTTTGAAAGGAATGTTCTGTACATATCTATTAAGTCCATGGTATAATATGCCATTTAAAGCCAATGTTTCCTTGTTGACTTTTTGTCTAAATGATCTATCCAATGATGTTAGTAGAGTTAAAGTCCCCCTAGCATTATTTTATTACTGTCAATTTCTCCTTTTAGGTCCATTAATATTTGCCTTATACACTTTGGTTCTTCTATTTGGGTTTATATATATTAATATGTTTTATCTTCTTGCTAGATCGACCCTTTAATATAGTATGAAGCCCTTTCTTTGTCTTTTATTACTATATTTGTTTTAAAATCCATTTTGTTTAATATAACTAGGTAGGCTCTTTTTGTTCCCATTTTTGCAGAATATCTTTTTCCATCCTTTTACTCTCAGACTGTGTGTGTCCTTACTTTTGAAGTGAGTCTCTTAAAGGCAGCAGATAGATGGATCTTGTTTCTTTATCCATTTATCCCCTCTATGTCTTTTGATTAATGTAGTCCATTTCCATTTAAAGTGATTATTTTTAGGTGTGTACTGATTGCCATTTTGAAATTTTCTGGTTGTTTTTGTTATTCCTTTTTGATTGCTTTCTTATTTGGATTACTTTTTTATTTTGTTTTTACTATAATTTTATGCTTCGTAGTTACCATGAGGTTTGCATATAACATCCTAGGTATATAATGGTTGATTTTAAGTTGATAGAAACTTAAATTTGAACACATCCCAAAACTTTACATTTTTTTTCCTTCCTCAATGTTTTATATTTATGATGTCACATTTTACATCTTTTCATTTTTTTGTATCTCTTGACTAATTGTTTTAGTTTTAGTTAATTTTACTACTTCTGTCTTCTAACCTTCATACTTGCTTATAAGTGACTAATATGCTCTCTTTGCTATCTTTACCTATTACAATGAGATTTTTAGTTTGGGTTTTTTTTAATCAACATTTCTTTTCAGCTTAAAAAAGTCCCTTTATCCTTTTTTCTATGGTTGACTTAGTAGTGATGAATGCCTTTAGTTTTTCCTTGTCTGGGAATCTGTGTCCCTTTTAATTCTGAATGATAAACTTGCAGAGTAGAGAATTTTTGATTGAAAGTTTTTTCCTTTCAGCACCTTGCATATGTCCTGTCACTCTATTCTGGCCCATAAGGTTTCTGCTGAAAAATCTGGTGATAGACTTACGGGGTTTCCCTTGTACATAACAAGTTGCTTTTTGCTTGCCTTTAAAACTCTTTATTTTTATTTTATTTATTTATTTTTTTGCCATTTTAATTATGTGTCTTGGCATGGATCTCTGTGGATTTATTTTATTTGGAATTTTCTTGACTTCTTGGACCTACGTCCCTCAGGTTAGGGAAGTTTTCAGCTATTATTTCTTCAAATAAGTTTTCTGGCCCTTTCTGACTTTTCTTCTTTTGGGACCCCAGTAATATACATGTTGTTCTTACTTGATATTGTCCCAAATGTCCCTTAAGTTATTTTCATTTTTTAATGTTCCCTTTCCTTTTTTGCTACTCTGTCTGGGTGTCTTGTCTTTATAACTCATTGTTTTGGTCTGCTTTATCCAGTCTGCTGTTGAACCATTCTAGTGTATTTTTCAGTTCAGTTATATTCTTCAGCTTTGTAACTTCTGTTTGATAGTTTTGAACATTTTCCATCTCTTTGTTGAAGTTCTCACTGTGTTCATCCATTGTTCTCCCAAGTTTGGTGAGGATCTCTATGATTATTACTTTGAAACTTTTCAGGATGCCTGGGTGGCTCAGGTGGTTAAGTATCTGCCTTTCACTCAGGTCATAATCTCAGGGTCCTGGGATTGAGCCCCGTGTTGGGCTCCCTGCTTTGTGGGGAGCCTGTTTCTCCCTCTCCCTCTGCTTCTCCCCCTGCTTGTGCTCTCCATCTCTCTCACTCTGTCACATAAATAAATAAAATTTTAAATAAATTATCAGGTATATTTTTTACTTCTGTCTTATTAAGGTCTTTTTCTGAAGTTTTATCTTACTCTTTCATTTGGAATATACTCCTCTGTCTCTTCCTTCTGTTTGTTTCTCTGCATTTGTTTCTATGTATTAGACAAATCAGCTATCTCTCCCAATCTTGAAAGAGTAGTCTTGTATAGAAGATGTCCAGTGGTGCTCAGAGTGCTAGTTCCCCACAACCAGAACCTAGTAATCAAAAGATATTCCCTGTGTGAACTGTATACACTAACCTGTATAGTGGGGCTATAGCTGTGGTATGGTAGGTGGGTAATCTCTCATCTGTGTGCATACAGCACATTTTACTGAGAACTGATTTTTGAGCCAGGTACTTTGATAGTCAGTGGGGACAAAATAATGGGACACCTGTACACAATGCTTGTTTAGATGTAGTGGAAGAGATTCATTCTGTGTTTTGATTGGGAATACCAATCACATACTTTATCAATCCCCAGATCTTAAACTTTTTATGATTTGGCATCTTTTACCTTAGCCTTAGCTGATCAGTTATCAATCACAATTGATTTTGCCTCTTAACATTTTTCCCATTTTGTCACCTTTTTCTTATCCCTGCTGCCACAATCTTAATTTCCCCCCAATTGTCTTCTCTTACCTAGACTTCTTACTGAGCTTTTATTTCTAATTTTTTTTCCTGCCTTCAGGTTTGTTTTTATCAAATAATTAAAACAAAAATATTTCACCTTACTTACCTACCTACTTGATTATAATTCATCAGTCCTTATGTGCTCACTCCTATTTCCTTACTGCCCTCACTCACCCACCCCTTCCCAAGACAAATACTAACTACTTATAGACTATAGTTTAGTTTACCACAGGAGAAAAGGCCTTCCATGAACAGTTTTCTACTTACCTTCTTTCCATGATTGTCCCAACTCTCAATTAGAATATTAAATTTCAGTAGCAGCAGTTTCTAGTTTTTGTTCCTTTGCCTGGAACATTCTTTTTCATCAAATTAGACTTTTTTCTAGTCGTACCTATCTCTTCTCCTACACACACACACACACACACACACACACACACACACACACACGTACGTGGTTTGCTTTTTTATGTGCTTTCGTTGCAAAGACTCATGCATAAGACTATAAGGACATCTACCTAAAGTACTGAAATAGCATGCACACATGCACACACACAGTCCTGAATATATTCATTTCACCAGATTTTTAACTACTAAAGAGTAGCACTATTTTTATCAAAAAGTAGGTCATCAGTAAATACACTTAACTAAACACACAAAGTTTGGTAACTCGTAACCTATCAGAGTTCTTTAACTTCATTATTTTTTATTTTTTTAAGATTGACATCATTGCTCTTGTTCACCTTGTAGCCCCTGTTGTAAACTATTCCAGATGAAACACTTATGTCTCTAAGATAAATCCTAAAGTCAATAGTGTTGCTTTGATTTTGGGCAGAATAAAAGGGGTCAGAGGTTTTCACCTAGAGTCTTGTGGTTACACTGAATGAATGTAAGCTATTCATTCCTGATATACAGCAATATAAAAACTCTTCATCTTCAAATGTCTCTAGCCTGCAAATAGGAATTTTTAAGTATATAAAGATGACCTATATTCTAAAGAAGTTTATACCATCGCAGGAATAAGGAACAAGATAGTGAAATAAATTTAGTCATGTAGATGATTACTGAGTAGAGTTCCACATAAACATATCCCCATGGTATATGCCTTGTTGTGGAAAACCACCTCTATTAGGCAGACTGTAGGAATGATTACTGGCATGTTTAAGATCCAAAAGTCTCTTAGTTGTATCTCATTTTATTTATATAAATTAAGTAAATAGCAACATGATTTATCCATTCAGTTTGCTCATTTGATTCCAAGTGGTTAGATCCCAAATCCTGATATATGTTGTCCTTTTCTTTCAGTTCAAAATACTTTCTAATTCTCCTTTGATTTTTTTTTTCTCAGATCAATAAACTATTTAGAAGTGTGTTATTTAGTTTTTAAATGCTTGGATATTTTCTTGATAGGTTTATGTTATTTCTAATTTAATTTCTTGTGATAAGAGAACATTGTATGATTTTAATCATTTTAATTTTATTGAGATTTATTTTATGGCTCAGGATATGGTCTATCAGTATATAATGTGTTATAAATACAGAAATAAAGGGCATAGTAATTATCAAGAATTTCATATTTTTTCACCTAATAGACCTATTTTCAAATTATAATACAATGTTATAAATATAAAAAGGTATATGGGCATTATTTTATGAAATATTACTGTAGTCAAGGAATAAGTCATGATTTACATAAAATTGTCATTTTCTTGGCACTTACTACAGGACAGACATGATATATTTATTGTAACTTTGGGACTTAGATGTTGTTTCTCTTATTAAGAAAAGATTTCAGAATTAGTAGAACAAGATCATAGGATCAGGACAATTTTAAGAGCTTGACAATGAGAAGGCGTCATTAAATCTGGGCCAACAGAATTAAAAATAGACATCTTCAAAGACTTAAATATCTATTTGAAGACTTCATCTTAATTTAAAATTAATGTAGATTAAAATTTTAATTAAATTTTATTGTATTCAATCATTAGACCAAGTCTCCTTGGACTTAGAACTCCTTTGTTGAATGCTGATACACATAATCTAAATGAGAGGCAACTTGTCCAACCTGTGAAAGACTGCATTTGTGAAAGTTTGCATCTAAATATGAAATGCATTCCAATTCACAGCAGCAGATGCCTGTATGCAACCGATATCTCCCTAACCAGGAATGTGAAGACAAAGATCCGGTGTTCTCTAGATAATAATAATATCATTTTGTCTTTATTGAGCACTTATCTCTGAGGAACAAATGTGATTTACAAAAATTATCTCATTAGTTCATATAATATTCTTATGAAGCAATATAGATGGCAGCTAATGTTGTCTTTGTTTTTTAAAAGAATTCTCTAGGTACAGCCTGGGAAATCTGATTAGATAGGTGAGCTAGATTCCTAACATCCTATTCTAAGAGAAACTATCATTCAAACACTGGTAGAATCGTTAACATTCAAAAGACAATTTAGCAATCCTAAAGTTTTCAGAGTATATACCAGCTAGAGGAGCAAGCCATACCTACAGTTGCTTTTAATAGGGTGCATTTTTAAGAAGCCAGATTTTATAAATTATCTATTCAATCAAATAATTCTCTATATAGCAGAATTCTTAAATTAAAAAAAAATGAAAGCATGGTATCTTTTGAATAGCTTTTGGCCTTTTTAGTAAGATAAAATTTTAAAAAAGAAAGCTTATTAAGGATTTCACAAACACATATGCTGTATAGATGACTCTGTCTTTGTCCTGTCCCTCTGTTTGTTTATCTATCTATCTAAAATAAAATAAAAATAATATGGCATAGATAAAAAGTTCTCTTTCAGGAACAAATAGAACACTATAAGATAATTTTAAGGAAAGGTTGATTATAAACAGTTTCTTATTACACTTAAGTAAAATGCAAATGCCTTGCTGTGGCCTTTAAAGCTCTGCATGGATTGCTCTGATTACCTATTCAGTGTCAACAAATAAAGAACTATTTCTTATTTGGCTTGTCCTCCAACTTCTAACTTTTCTGCCACATCCCCAGTTTCAGCTGATGATCTTGCATCTTATTTCACTAAGAAAATAGAAGCAATCAGTAGAGCATTTCCACAAGCTGTTGCTATCATATTTACAGATGTAACCTCATCTGTTCTCATATACTCTGGCTCCTTTGTTTTAGTAGAGATGAACTGTCTGTGATACCATCTAAGCTCTCCTCCCCCACATTTCTTAAGTACTAGACCCTATCCTCTAGCCTACTTAAGGCTATGCCTTAGGAATATTCCTCTCCTGATGTGTCAGATTTTTCTACTGAATCAGTCAAACAAGCTCTTATTTCTTCCATAAAAAGAAAAAGTATTCATGATGCTACAAATTATTTTCTATCCTCCATTCTCTCTTTAGACCACTCGAAGCAAGTTCATGTTGTTAAGGCAAGCAGTGATTTACACTCTGTTAAATCCAGTGCTTGGTCCTCAGTCCTCTTCTAAGCTAACCTGTCAGTAGCATTGGACCCCACTGATAGTACCCTCTTCTTTATTCTTTTTTGTTCTTTTCTTTTAGTACTCTCCTCTTTAAAACAATTTATTCACTGGTTTTTCTCCCCTGGTTTTTCGCCTACCTCACTGTTTGGTCTTGGTCTTCTTTGCAGTTTCCTCTGCTTTTTTTCAAATTACTTAATATTGGTGTGGAGGAATTGGCAGTTCATTTTTTATTACATATTATCCTAAAATATATTGAAACTGTTAACTGTTTTTGGCCTATTAACAAACAAACCAAATTTGGTTTGTTTTGACACTGTGGTTGCAGGTTCATTACAATGAAAGTTTGTTATGATCTAAGCTACTGGAAGAGTTCAGAGAAGACTGAGTCAGAATAGGATACAAGATGGTCCCACCTACCTATATACTCACCACAGGGTTAAACTCACTGCTTGTCCTTCATTTGTTTGTTTTAATGTAGTTCAGTTTAAAACTGTCATAGTGCAATTGGAAGGGGTCTCAGCTTGGATGCTAAGTCAATTGACAGAGTGTTTCCTAGAGGGATCAAAAAAATGCTTAGTGATCATGAAAAGACTGGAGATGGCAGAGAAGTAGGAGGACCCTAAGGTTGCCACGTTCCTTGAACACAGCTTGATAAATATCAAATCATTTTGAACACCCAAATCAATCTGAAGACTGAGAGAGCCAAATTGCACAACTAAAGGTAGAAAAACAGTCACATCATGGAAGGTAGGACTGCAAAGAACTGATCTGGGGGAGAAAATAACTGTGGGTGCTGCAAAGGGAGGCAGCCCTGATCACAGAGAGAGGAGCAAGAGAGAGAGAGAAAGAGTGAAAGTGCTTACAGATGATTACACACACACAAAAATCTCTTCCCAAAACCACCAGCTGGCAAAAGAAGGGGAGTGACCACTGCAAATATTTATAAGCAGTGGAACACAAAGTCTGAAGTTTTAGAGGTCTTTGCCATCACCAGGATCATGCATGCTGGCTTATAGGTGCTCCAGTGGGGAAGAAAGCTAGACACCCAGGAGCAGGCAGTGTAGTCTGAGGATCCCCTGGGTCACATGGGGAGAAACTGTTCCCCTGCTTGTGCATTTTGGAGTGGCAGCATGGCCAATCCAGGGATGAAAGAACTGGTGTTGCCAATGTGCTACCCTATTCACTAGTATAGATACCAGCTGAGGGCAGCAAGCCTTGGTGATGAGTTTTTGCTGTGCTTTATCATAAACACTGAACTGCTGCATGTTTGCAAGACCAATTCTGGGACAAACTGGCACCAGCCACAGCACAGTGAGACCCTCCCCCAGAGGATCAGCATGTACCTCTAAAATTTAGAATTTTGAAACCCAGTTGTATACTTGAGATGAAACACAGGAGTGCTGTGCCACCTGGCAGGTGGACAGCTCATATGCAGACAGGAAGCTGGAGACACAAGAGGGCTGATTGTTCATTCTTCTGTGAAGGCTTCCTGAAGGGTGGTGGGTGTGAACTTTCCCCTCTGTGGATGAGAGAGCAGTATGACACCATTTGCCCCCCTGCCCATCAGCACTACTGGACCTCAGTGAGCAAAACAGCACTGCCCAGTGGAGGGTGGAGACGCTTACACCAAGCCCTACCCCCTGTGCCTTGTAGGTGCATCTCCACCAGAGCATATCCAACTGAAAATCAGTGCAGCAGGCCCCACCTCCAGAAAACCAGCACAAACACTTCACTCACATCAAGTCTACTGATCATGAAGTGCTACAAAGCTTCAGCTCTAAGGGAAGCAGGAGCTGGCTTCCTTTTTTTTTTTTTTCCCCCTCCTCTTCTTAATATAGCCATTACTCTCAGGAGCAGGAATACAGCAGGCTTTAACATACAAAAAACCATGACCTAGACAAAATGACAGGATGGAAAAATTCACCCAAGAGGAACAGGAAGAAGTAATGGCCAGGGATTTAATCATTACAGATACAAGTAAGATGTCTGAATCAGAATTTAAAACAATAATCATTAAGGATACTATGTTTGCTTGAGAAAAAGCATAGAAGACCCTACAGAATCCCTTATTGAAAAGATAACTAAAAACAAGTCAGACCAAAATTTAAAAATGCTATAACTGAGATGCAAAACCGAATAGATGCAATGATAATGGAGATGGATGAATCAAAGAAACTGTTAGTGAAACAGAAGGTAAAATTATGGAAAATAATCAAGCTAAAAAAAGAGGGAAAGAAAGGTAGTGGATTATGAATGTAGACTTAGGAAACTCAGTGACTCTTCAAAGCATAATAACGTTCATATCATCGGAGTCCCAGAAGAAGAAGAGAAAGAAAAAGGAGTAGAAGGTTTATTTGAGCAAATTATAGCTGAAAACTTTCCGAATCTGGGGAAGGTAACAGACATCAACATCCAAGAAGCACAGAGGACTCCCATTAAACTCAACAAAAACTGGCCATCACCAAGATAGTCAAATTCACAGAAAGACGGACAATGGAAGAATCCTGAAAGCAGCAAGAGAAAAAATCCTTAACCTACAAGGGAAAGCAGATCAGGTTCATAGCTGATCTATCCACAAAAATTTGGCAGGCCAGAGGAGAATGGCATGGCATATTCAACATGTTGAATGGGAAAAATATGCAGCCAAGAATGGGTTAGCCAGCAGGGCTCTCATTCAGAATAAGAGAAATAAAATGTTTCCCAGACAAACAAAAACTAAAGGAATTTGTGACCACTAAACCAGCTCTGTAAGAAACATTAAAGGGAACTCAGGATGTGGGGAGAAAAAAAAAGCAACAAAGACTAGAAAAGAACAGAGAATATTACTAGAAACACAAACTTTACAGGTAACATAATGGCGCTAAATTCATATGTATCATCACTCTAAATGTAAATGAATTAAATGCTCCAATTAAAAGACATAGGGTATCAGAATGGATAAAAACAAAAACAAAAACAAGAAACAAAAAACAAGGCTCATCTATATGCTGCCTACAAGAGACTCATTTCAGACCTAAAGATATCTGCAGATTAAAAGTGAAGGGATGGAGAACCATCTATAATGTTAGTGGGTGCCAAAAATAATGTGGAGTAGCCATCTTTATAGCAAAAAGATTTTAAACCAAAGACAGTAACCAGAGTTGAAGAAGAGCATTATATTATAATTAAGGGGTCTATCCATCAAGATCTAACAATTGTAAATATTTATGCTCCCAACTTGGGAGCACCCAGATATATAAATCAGTTAATAACAAACATAAACTCATTGATAATAATAGAATAATAGTAGTGGACTTTAACACCCCACTTAAAGCAATAGACAGAAAATCAGCAAGGAAACCATTGCTTTGAATGGCACTCTGGTCTGGATGGACTTAATAGATATATTCAGATAATTTCATCCTAAAGCAGTAGAATCACATTCTTTTAGAGTATACATGGTACATTGTCCAGAGTAGATCACACTAGGTCACAAATCAGCCCTTAACAACACATAAAACTATTGAAACCATATCAGGCATATTTCAGACCACAATATTATGAAACTTGAAGTCAACTACAAGACAAAATTAGGGAAGACCACAAATACATGGATATTAAAGAACATCCTACTAAAGAATGAATGGGTCAACCAGGAAATTAAAGAAGAAATTCTAAAAAAATACATGGAAGCAAATGAAAATGAAAACACAACACTCCAAAACTTTTAGGATGTAGCGATCAGTCTTAAAAGGGAAGTATATTGCAATAACAGGCCTACCACAAGAAGCAAGAAAAGTCTCAGATCTACAACCTAACCTTACAACTTAAGGAGCT
Source organism: Procyon lotor (assembly GCA_028646535.1). Classification (NCBI taxonomy): domain Eukaryota; kingdom Metazoa; phylum Chordata; class Mammalia; order Carnivora; family Procyonidae; genus Procyon; species Procyon lotor. The sequence continues at coordinate 131,143,783 of CM053604.1, read as the reverse complement.
ATATATAAAGGAAACAGCAAATAACGCAGAAGAAGAGAAATAAAGATTAGAGCAGATAAGTGAATAGAAACAAACAAAACAGTGGAACAGATCAACAAAACTAAGAGCTGATTCTTTGAAAGAACAAAATGGATCAACCCCAAGCCAAACTTAAGAAAAAGAGAAGAGAAAGGACCCAAATAAATAAAATCACAAATGAAAGAGGAGAGCTCATAACTAACACCACAGAAATAAAAACAATTATAAAAGGATATTATGAAAACTTACATGCCAGGGGCACCTGGGTGGCTCAGTCAGTTAAGCAGCTGCCTTTGGCTTGGGTCATGATCTCAGGGTCCTAGGATCGAGCCCCACATTGGACTCCCTGCTCAGCGGGAGCCTGCTTCACCCTCTTGCTCTGCCTGCCTCTCTGTCAACTTGTGCTCTGTTTCCATCTCTCTGTCAAATAAATAAATAAAACCTAAAAACAAAAAACTTACATGCCAATAAACTTGGAAATCTGGAAGAAATGGATAAATTCCTAGAAACATACAAACTACTAAAACTGAAACAGGAAGAAATAAAATATTTGAACAGACCCATAACCAGCAAAGAAAATTGAATCAGTAATTTAAAAAAATCTCCCAATAAGCAAAAGGCCAGGGCCAAGATGGCTTCCTAGGGGAATTCTACCAGGCATTTAATGAACAGTTAATACCTATTCTTCTCAAACTGTTTCAAAGAATAGAAATGGAAGGAAAACTTCCAAATTCATTCTATGAGGCCAAAAAATGTATAGTGTCCAAGCAATTCCAAAACACTGTCCTCCAACATCCTGCACTTCTGTAGCAAGCACATAGTGAGACCTGAAGTATTGGGAGTCATTCCTTGGGCAGTAGTAAGTTTGCATTTCTCTGAGTTGCTGTAGCAGGACCAACATCAAGCTGACTTTCAGAGAGCCCAAAGTTACATTAAGAGTGGAGAAAGAAAACACTACTTCATGATGGCATCCTAGAGTTTACAAGTTGGATCAAAATTCCCAATACTGATTTGGGGGCCATCAGTGTATAACAGTAATCATTTATGTTTCAAGTGAAGATGAGCTCATTTAGGGAAAAGACCACACAATTTGGGGCTATGCTTAAGGAGCATGGGGAGGCAGACAATAGCATGGGGAACTAATCAATGTGGCAAGAGTGTGAAGAAAATTCTGTATATTGTGATTAAGACTATATTGCTAAAGTGAATAAAACAAAATAAAACTTTAAAAACCTATCCAATTAATGTATCCACCACCAACCACTCCTATATACATATTAAGATTGTGGTGGCAGAAAATCATGTAGTAGTAGCAATGCATTGTCAGCAAAAGTAGGGATCATAAAAGGCTCTGTATGAGTTTTATCTTTGACACTGTAATTCTCTCTTGTAGTTAACACACAGTGTAATTGTAGTTTCAGGTACATGATTTAGTGATTCAGTACTTACAAAAA
>CM053604.1:131102986-131141811 GCA_028646535.1 Procyon lotor | reverse complement strand
GTGATCTCTCTCTCTGTCAAATAAATAAATAAAATCTTTAAAAAAAAAAAAAAACTGGGGCGTGATCTCACTGATCTTGAATCAGAGCCAGTTGGCTCCGTTTGTCACACTTTTGCTAGTGTCCCAGGTCTCCACTTTTGGGCAGAATGAAGGATGAGCAGGCTTGGATGGTAAATGTTATCTTTCTTTCTTTTTCTTTTTTTTTTTTTTTTTTAAAGATTTTATTTATTTGACAGAGAGAGATAGATACCACAAGTAGGCAGAGAGACAGGCAGAGAGAGAGGGCTTCCCACTGAGCAGAGAGCCCGATGCGGGACTCGATCCCAGCACCCTGAGATCATGACCTGAGCCGAAGGCAGAGGCTTTAACCCACTGAGCCACCCAGGTGCCCCAAATGTTATCTTTCTGATCCTGTTACCTCGAAGGTCACTTTTTTAAATTTAAAATCTGATTGTGTTCTTAGAAATTTGGAATCCAGTATAAGGCCTTTAGCCACCTTCCATGCCTCATTCGAAGTATTCTTATTAACAAACATTAAAGGGTTGCATTCATTCTCTTTTAAGACATTTAAGGCATTCTAATATTAAAGTCAGTCTTCTCACAATTCACTGGAATTGTATTTGAAATCAGTTTATAGATGAAAGTTAATCCTATTTTAGCACATCAAATATTTCATAAGATCATAAATCGTTCTCAAGAAAACTGAGCTCTATTAATTACTCTATGATGCAGATAATGGGATGCACTAAGTTTTTATTTTTATGTTCTGGGCAGATCTCCATCCGTGGGAGGCCTGACATTTAATACAAGATAAAAACCCAGGTTTGTAGAAAATACAATATTTTCTTACAATTAAAAATAAATTACTATTATGACTTTATTTCACAGTGTGGTTAAAGCTATTTTCATTAATTTGGAGTCCTACCCCATTTCTCTGGGAGTTGCTTCTAAATCCTGGGGTACTTTTAATTCCACTACATTCTTGGGAAGGTGGCATATTGTCTAGATAACTATCAAGCTACTCTAGAATAAACTATGTTTTTTCCCCCTCTGGTGTTTTGTCCATGAAGACCACTTCTAAGTGGTCCCTTGTTTTAGGACTACAGTCTCATTTGAGGCTCAACCAGGGAAGGATGCACCTCTAAGCTTATGTGGTTGCTAGCAAAATTCAATTCCTTGCATGCTTTAGGACTGGGACCTCATTTAGCTCTGCTGTCTTTCAGTTAATTCTGTTGTTCCTTGTGAACCCATGGATCCTCCTCCTTTTATGTGAAATAATGTGGCTGGGAGAAACTCAATGAGGCTGTTTCTAATCATTCACTACTTTTGTACAGATAGTAAGAGGAAGAGAAATATTCTTTGCAGTGTCTTTTTTGCAATCTGGGCTTTACCTGGAAAGAAGACATAGTTTTCCTCTGTACTTGAATTCTCCCCATCTCTCTTGCTTTCTGAGACATATCCAGGGTTTCTGTCTGCTTCATTTCAGCATCTGTGATGCTGCAGAGGCAGGACTCTCCTTTCTCAAGGATCCACACCATGCCCTCATTTCTTTTTTTCTTTCCCAAAGCTCTTCTTTTCTTTGTCCTTCTGGTCCAAGGAAATTGTCTTATATGTGGATATTGGGGGTTTTGAGCAGAAAATTGTGTTTCTTGTCATAATGTAAATCTGTCACTCATACTCTAACCTATTCCAATTCTCTTGAGATCCAAGCTTTTGAATTTCAGTAGTCAAAATGTGATATTTTTGTTTTATCTTCTTTCCAGTGTTTCAACATTTTCATAAGTGAACAAATCAGAGACTCTCCTACAGCCTGCCCAAATGGAAAAGAATAAAACACTTTGGATAATCTATCAAAATATTTTTCTGCTGTGGATATATTATGAATCTCTCTCTTGGTTCTCTTTTTTCACACTGTCCTCATATGTATGTATGTATGTGTATATAACTATATATAATTTTGCAAAATCACGTATATTGGTCAACCAATTCTACTAAAAATGAAACATGACTTAAACACATTGTTATTATATTCTTCAAGTTCTCTTTATGGTTGTCTTGCCTAGAGAGAAGAGAGTGGCAAGACATATGCCAGATATATTCATAAATCATAATCATTTGATAAAGCAACCAATGTGTCCCATTTGCTTTTGTAGGACTAAGGAAGATAAAATATTTTAAAATATTAAATTAAGTGACTAAGACAATAGATTATTATTAGAACCAGAAATCTGTCCTTTTCCTAGATTTTCTCACTCTGGTAATATGTGAAAATACAGAGAATACCTAGAGGTTCATGAATCATTCCTACTTAATGTCTGTCACTTCCATCACCTATTGGAATGCCTTATAAATCCATTGTAACCCTGAAAGCCTATTCCCCAAATGGTAGACCTCTGTGAGCTTTTCTGTTGCTCTTGTGTGTGTGTGTGTGTGTGTGTGTGTCCCAAAATTGTCCATTGCCATGCCTGCCTAATTGTGCCACTGCCCTGCAAGTGGAACTCTTCAGAGGGTTGAAGAACATTCCCTCCCTGCAGCCAAGGGCTATGGTGGGATGGGTAAGATAAGGCATATCATAAGTACCAGAGAAGCCCAGTCCCCCCACACCAAGGCTGAAATGTTTAATAGAAAGGGAAAAATAGTTTTTCTCCATTTTTTTTTTCAGTCTAGGGTATTATAAGTCAAGTGACCAGCTCTTTCTATTCATACCCATATAGTCACTTACCCTTGGTACCTATTTAGTGACAATAAAAGTGGACCACAGAGAAATTTGTTATCAATGCATACGTTTATTAGAGCTAGTCCCTTAACATTTGGATTTTCAGAAGCCCATGAACTTTCTCCTCCTCTTCATTTACAGGTATAATGCATTTTTTCTTTTGCAAGGTTTATCACTTTCTAGAGATTATCTAGATTGCTATTTCCTTAAGGTGAAATAAAGAAGAAAGTTACAACCACATAATAACTGTTATTATGGTTTGTTTTACTGAAAAAGATCAAGTAGTTGAATAAATAGAAATTAGGTTAAATTTCTAATGAGTGAGTCTTAAAAATAAAAGTGTCAGTGAGAAGCAAATGCTAGCTCTGAAACCAAAATAAAGACTGGTGAACTAAAGAGAAAGGAACCTTGCTTTTGATATCAAGAAATGTAAGAATTGAGTGCTGTGAAGTCATGCACTGTGGGGTTGTATAATGCTTTGAGACAAGATTCATCATAGGGTATACACATGAAGAAGTGACTGATGAATGTATTTCATCATTGTCAGGTTGGGGTCCAAGAAGAGTCACTAATATTATTTCAGTCACCAGCCATATCCACTTGTGGACAAAGCCTTGAGACAGGGGAGTAGTAGTTGGTGCTACGACCTCCCTTTTCAATGCTGTATATGACTAGTAGTCTCTGTTCTTTTCAATATCTGATATAAACTGTCAGTGTGATCAGTGATGTGTGAATAAGGGAGGCTTGTGATAATCTACTTGTAGTTGCCCTTAATTTCTCAATCTAATTTGTGAGATATCATTAATGTAATAGCATTGTTTCCTTGTGAAATCACAGTGGGACCCTTATTGATCAGTTTCCTTTTCTGTGGACAAAATGCTAACTAAACTTCAGTTTTATGCTCTTCTTGTCTTTACTGTATAAAGTATCAGGAAAAATAGTTTTTATCTAAAACCATTTTAGATAAAATAGACTTTCATAAATGAGGTGAAAATGAACTGTTCCATTAATGTTTAGCAATTTTGTTTTGTCTTATTTTTAAATTTTAACTTTATATTTTTTATTGTGCCACATTAGTCACCATACAGTACATCATTAGTTTTTTTTTTTTTTTTAAGATTTTCTTTATTTGACAGAGAGAAACACAGCGAGAGAGAGAACACAAGCAGAGGGAATGGTAGCGGGAGAAGCAGGCTTCCTGCCAAACAAGGGAGCCTGATGCGGGGCTCAATCCCAGGACCCTGGGATCATGACCTGAGCCGAAGGCAGACACTTAATGACTGAGCCACCCAGGTGCCCCACATCATTAGTTTTTGATGTAGTGTTCCATGATTCATTGTTTGCATATAACACCCAGTGCTCCATGTAATCCATGGCCTCCTTAATACCCATCACCAGTGTCACCCATCCTTCAACTCCCCTCCCTTCTAAAAATCTCTGTTTCCTGGAGTCCGTAGTCTCATGATTCACCTCCCACTCCAATTTCCCCCCCTTCATTTTTCCCTTCCTTCTCCTAATGTTCTTCCCTAATGTGGGATCTCTATTCCACAAATAAGTGAAACCATATAATTGACTTTCTCTGTTTAACTTATTTCACTTAACATAATCTCCAGTCCCATCCAAGTTGGTGCAAAAGTTGGGTGTTCATCCTTTCTGATGGCTGAGTTGTGTATATGGACTACATCTTTATCCATTTGAAGGGCATCTTGGTTCTTTCCACATGTTGGCCATTGTGAACATTGTTGCTATGATCATTGGGGTGCATATGGCCCTTCTTTTCACTTCATCTGTACCTTTGGGGTAAATACCTAGTAGTGCAATTGCAGGGTCATAGGGTAGCTCTATTTTTAATTTTTTGAGGAACCTCCACACTGTTTTCCAAAGTGACTGCACCAATCTGCACTCCCACGAACAGTGTAAGAGGGTTCCTTTTTCTCCACAACTTCTCCAATATTTGTTGTTTCTTGCCTTGTCAATTTTTGCCATTCTAACTGGTATGTAGTCATATCTCAGTGTGGTTTATATTTGAATTTCCCTGATGGCTGATGACAATGAACACTCTCTCATGTGTCTGTTAGCCACTTGTTATGTTTTCTTTGGAGACATGTCTGCTCATGTTTTCTGCCCATTTTTTGACTTGATTATCTGTTTTTTGGATATGAGTTTGAGAAGTTCTTTATAGATCTTGGATATCAGTCCTTTTGTCTTTAGTGTCATTTCCAAATATATTCTCCCATTCTATGGGTTGCCTCTTTGTTTTTCTGTTTTCTTTGCTGTAAAGAAGTTTTTTATCTTGAAGAAGTCCCAAAAGTTCATTTTCACTTTTGTTTCCCTTGCCTTTGGAGACACATCTTGAAAGAAGTTGCTGTGGTTGATGTAAAAAAGGCTACTGCCTATGTTCTCCTCTAGAATTTTGATGGATTCCTGTCTCACGTTGAGGTCTTTCATCCATTTAGAGCTTCTCTTAGTGTATGGTGTAAGAGAATTTCATTCTTCTGTATATAGTTATCCAATTTTCCCAGCACCATTTTTTGAAGAGACTTTCTTTCTTCCATTGGATATTTTTTCCTGCTTTGTCAAAGATTAGTTGACCATAGAGTTGAGGGTCCATATCTGGGATCTCTATTCTGTTTCATTGGTCTATTTGTCTGTATTTGTGCCAGTACCATGCTGTCTTGGTGATTATAGCTTCTATATAGCCTGAAATCAGGCACTGTGATGCTCCCGGCTTTGTTTTTCTCCTTTAACTTTTCCTTGGCGATATGATGTCTTTTTTGGTTCCATACAAATTTTAGGATTGTTTGTTCTAGCACTTTGAAAAATACCATTGGTATATTGATCAGGATGGTGTTGAAAGTATAGATTACTTTGGGCAGCATAGTCATTTTAATGATGTTTATTGTTCCAACGTATGAGAAGGGAATGTTTTTCCATCTTTTTCTGTCTTCTTCAATATCTTTCTATGAGTGTTTTGTAGGTCCTAGAGTATAGAGCCTTTATCTCTTTGGTTAGGTTTATTACAAGGTATCTAATGGCTTTTGGTGTTATTGTAAATGGAATCGATTCTCTAATTTCTCTTTTTACCATTTCATTATTAGTGTGTAAGAAAACAGTTGATTTCTGTGCATTGATTTTGTATCCTGCCACATTACTGAATTGCTGTATGAGTTCTAGTAATTTGGGAGTGGAGACTCGAGTTTTCTACATAGAGTATCATGTCATCTGCAAAGAGAGAGAGTTTGACTTCTTTGCCAATCTGGATACATTTTATTTCTTTTTGTTGTCTGATTATTGTTGCTAGGACTTCTAGTACTATGTTGAACAAGAGTGGCAAGAGTCGGCATCCTTGTCATGTTCCTGATCTCAATGGAAAGGCTCTCAGCTTTTCCCATTGAGAATGATATTCAGTGTGGGTTTTTCATAGGTGGATTTTATAAAGTTGAGGAATGTTCCCTCTTTCCCTATACTCTGCAGAGTTTTAATCAGGAAGGATGCTGTATTTTGTCAAATGCCTTTTCTGCCTCAACTGAGAGGATCATATGGTTCTTGTCTCTTCTCTTATTTATGTGTTCAATCACATTGATTGATTTGCGAATGTTGAACCAATCTTACATCCCAGGGATAAATCCCACCTGGTTGTGATGGATAATCCTTTTAATGTACTGTTGGATCCTATTAACTAGGATCTTGTTGAGAATTTTGGCAACTGTATACTTCAGGGATATTGGTCCAAATTCTCCCTTTTGATGGGGTCTTTGCCTGGTTTGGGGATCAAGGTAATGCTGGCTTCATAGAAAGAGTCTGGAAGTTTTCCTTCTGTTTCTATTTTTTGAAACAGTTTCAGGAGAACAGTATTATTTCTTCTTTGAATATTTGGTAGGATTCCCCAGGGAATTCATCAGACTTTGGACTCCTATTTTTTGGATGTTTTGATCACCACTTTAATCTTGTTATTAGTTATTAGTCTATTCATGTTTTCAATTTCTTCCTGTTTCAGTCTTGGAAGTTTATAGGTTTCCAGGAATGCATCCATTTTTTCTAGGTTGCACTCCTTGGCATGTAGCTGTTGATAATAATTTCTGATGATTGCTTCTATTTCCTTGGTGTTCGTTGTGATCTCTCCCCTTTCATTCATAATTTTATTAATTTGGGTCCTTTATTTCTTCTTTTGGATAAGTCTAGCCAGTGATTTATTGATCTTATTAATTCTTTCAAAAAACCAGGGTCTAGTTTCACTAATGTGTTCCACTGTATTTCAGGTTTCTAATTCATTGGTCTCTGTTCTAATCTTCATTATTTATCTTCTCATGCATGGTTAGGTTTAATTTGTTGTTGATTCTCCAGCTCTTTAAGGTGTAAAGAAAGTTGGCGTATTTGAGATTTTTCTATTTTTTTGAGTGAGGCTAGGTTGGCTATGTATTTACCTCTTAGGACTGCCTTTGCCATACCCCATAGATTTTGGACCAATGTGTCTTCATTCTCTTTGGTTTTCATGAGTTGATTAAGTTCTTTGATTTCCTGGTTGATCCAAACATTCTTGAGCAGGATTGTCTTTAGCTTCCAAGTGTTTGGATTCCATCCAAACTTTTTCTTGTGGTTGAGTTACAGTTTCAAAGCACTGTGGTCTGAGAATATGCAGGGAATAATCTCAATCTTTTGGTATTGGTTGAGCTCTGATTTGTGACACTGTATGTGGTCTATTCTGGAGAAAGTTCCATGTGCGTTTGAAAAGAATGAGTATTCTGTTGTTTTAGGGTGGAATGTTCTGTATATATCTATGAGGTCCATCTGGTCCAATGTGTCATTCAAAGTTCTTGTTTCTTTATTGATTTTCTGCTTAGATGATATGTCTATTACTGAGAGTGGTGTGTTAAGATCCTCTACAATTAACATATTCTTATCAATATGTTTTTTTATTTGATTAACAGTTGGGTTATGTAGTTGGCTGCTCCCATATTGGGGGCATAGATATTTACAATTGTTAGATCTTCTTGTTGGGTAGACCCTTTAGGAATGGTATAGTGTCTTTCTGAATGTCTAAATACAGTCTTTAGCTTAAAATCTAATTTGTCTGTATGAAATTGCTACCCCAGCTTCCTTTTGAGATCCGTTGGAATGAAAGATAGTTCTCCATCCCATCACTTTCAGCCTGGATGTATCTTTAGGTTCAAAATGAGTCTCTTGTAGACAGCATATGGATGGGTCCTGTTTTTATTTTTTATCTAATCTGCAACCCTGTGCCATTTTATGGGAGCATTTAGGCTGTTCACATTGAGAGTGCTTATTGACAGATAAGATTTTATTGTCATCATGTTGCCTGTAAAGTCCTTGTTTCTACAGATTCTCTCTGTATATCTCTATTCTGTATCACTCTTGGGGTCTTTCTCCTTTTCTAGAGCCCCCTTTAATATTACTTGCAAGGCTGGCTTAGTGGTCACATATTCTTTCAGTGTCTGCTGGTCCCGGAAGCTTTTTATCTCTCCATCTGTTCTGAATGACAGCCTTGCTGGCTAAAGAATTCCTGGCTGCATATTCTTCTCATTTAGTACTCTGAATATGTCTTGGCAACCCCTTCTGGCTTGGCAGGTCTCTGTGGACAGGTCTGACATTATTCTGATGTTCTTCCCTCTGTACATAAGGGATCTCTTCCCCCTAATTGCCCTTAAAATTTTTTCTTTGGCTCTAAGATTTGCGAGTTTTACTATTACATGCCCTGGGGTTGATCTGCCCTCATTGATCTTGGGGGGGAGGTGTCCTCTCTGCATCTAGGCCACAATTACTTGTTTCATTCCCCATATTAGGGAAATCTTGGCTATGATTTGGTCAAATATATCTTCTAGTTCTTTTTCTTGCTCCACCTCCTCAGGGATCCCAATAATTCTGACACTGGGACATTTTAGGGCATCATTTCTCTAATTGTGTTTTCATGGACTTCAGGCTGTTCGTTCTAGGTCTCCTCCTGCTCCTTCTTTTCTATCAATTTGTCTTCAAGATCATTAGGGGCACCTGGGTGGCTCAGTCGTTAAGCGTCTGCCTTCGGCTCAGGTCATGATCCCAGGGTCCTGGGATCGAGCCCTGCATCGGGCTCCCCACTCCTCAGGAAGCCTGCTTCTCCCACTTCCATTCCCTCTGCTTGTGTCCCCTCTCTAGCTGTGTTTCTCTCTGTCAAAATAAATAAAATCTTTAAAAAAAATCATTAATTCATTCTTCTGCCTTACTTGCCCTAACTGTTGGAGTATCTAGATTAGGTTGGATGTCATTGATGGCATTTATAAGTTCTGCCAGATCTACTTTCACTTCTGCCCTTAACAAATCTCTGTTGCCATTAATAGTTTTCTCCAGCTTGACCATTTTCTTCAAAACTGCTGCCCTGAAGTCTATTTCTGACATCTTTCTTAGATGCAGATCCATTAGATCTGCTGGAGAGGCCATTGTCTCTGGGTCTTTGCTTTGTTGGGAATTCCTCCTCCTTGTCATTCTGTTGAGTTATGGTTGAGGGGATTCATAGCTGAAAATATCAACCACTATCTAGGCAAGGTGCACCCTGGGAAGTCTTGGAGCAATCAGAAGTCACTGTTAGGAAGAAGGAAAAAGAAAGAAAGAAAGAAAGAAAGAAAGAAAGAAAGAAAGAAAGAAAGAAAGAAAGAAAGAAAGAAAGAAACTAACTTAGCCAAAATGAGCCCCAAGAGTAAGATTTATAAAGTACAATGACAAACACAAACCAAAAGAGTGAGAAAAGAAAGAGAAAAAGAAAACAAACAAAAAATAGCCAAAATGAGCCCAAGATTAAGAGATATATAAAGTCCAAAAACAAAAGCAAACAAACAAGACCAAGAATAGAAAAAAAAATATATATATAAAGGGAGGGGTGATGGGAAGATGGTTATAATCCCTCAATATGGGTGAGGAAGTGTATTTCAGTTCTTCCTGGGTGCATCTTGTTATCTTTGTTAGAGAACTCTACTTTCCAGAGATTAGAGGGAAATTAAAACTTATATATATATGTTTTATATATATATTTATATATACATATAAAGGTAGTATTGAATGGGGAAGAAAGGACTACATTGAAGCTTATAACTATATAAGCTTATATCTATCTATCTATCATCTATCTATCTATCTATAAAGAAAAAGAAAAAATGCATATGAATGAAAAAGTTCAAGTTAAAAAGTTACTATGGAATATGTTGTATTAAACATCTAGTTGAAATGGTAAGTAGGTAAAAAATAAAGAATCATGAGGAAGAATTTTAAAAAGAGAAAAGGTGGATCTAAGAAATATATAGGCTGCGAGGCAATACAAGGAGTTTAATATACTGTTTTCCCCTGGTGTTGGGATTTTACAGTTTTATGGGGACCCTGTGGTGATTGTCCTCTTGTTCGCTCAGCTTGTCCTTTGGAGGAGGGGCCCGCTGCATTGTTTTTCAGTCCATCCTGCTTGGGCGGAGTTGCCCTGTCCCCTATCAAGGTGCTCCATGGAAACCAGTTTTTGGGCTTTTGCTCTATGGAGACTTTTGTTCTCTGGCAGCTTTTTGCAGCTTTTCAGAGGGTCAGAGCAAAACAAACTGTCCGCACCCAGACCTCCACCTCAGAGAGAAGCCACAGTCTGCTCTGCTCTGAATTGTCCAGAACACACAGACTGTGTCCTGCAAACCCCATTGAATGCCACAGCCTCCCATAGGCAGTGTGCACCCCCGGTCACCATCTCAGTGGTTGACTGAGGCCCCTGCTTGTCTCTGTACCCTCATGCCACCAAAACCACAAGCGATACTGGTGCAGTTGAGCCCGGTCCTGGGGGTTGCCATTCCTGGGACTGCTGACTTGAGTCCTTGCCGAGTCCTCTCAGGCGTGCATGGGTGGTGCCTACAGCTGGTCCAGGGACTGTGGACTTAGGTCCGAGCCTGCAGCTGCCTGTCCCAGCAATTGTCCCTTATGTTCCATTGTTCTGTTTGAGTGCTGTTATCTGTCCCTTCCCATCTCGCAGCCTCCGGTCCAAGCTATTGCTGGTCCTCAAGCACAGGGCATTTTCGCATTGGGGTATTACTTTCCAATGGCTCGCTTCTGGTGCCTCCCTCCCCCTTCTGTTTATGCTCCAATATCTACCTGCATAATCCCAACTCCGTCCTTTGTACCTCTCAACTGATGATCCTCTGCCCTGTAGAGATCCAAAAGTTATAATCTTACATCTCAGGCTGATTTCATGGATGTTCGGAGTATCGACACTGGTCGATATCCAGCTCAGTTCAGGGGACTGGTTGAAATAGGGTCCCTTGTTCCCCTGCCATCTGAGGCAGCAATTTTGTTTTAATATAGTACACTTTGATTCTAATTTTAAAATTTAGTATCAGACAACCCCAGCAGTGTTAGAGAAGGAAGAATAAGCAACACTCTTCCAGATATATGTGTTTGTTTCTTATTTTGTAGGAAACAATTATTACTTCTACCTTAAAGTATTCTATCTTAAAGTATTCTAGAGAAATTATTCATTTTCTTCAACTGTTCAAAGTCTGATCTCATTTATCATGATGAAAACACATCAAAAAGCTTCTCAGAATTTTGTGTTTTTGTTCATTTTTAAGAAAAATAGAACAGTAATTACAATATGTTATCTGAACTTACTATATTTAATTTGTAAAAAAAAATGCCTCCATTCATTATTCCCTAATAATTGGTATCCACAGATACAATAGTATATACTACTATTAGGTATAATTAAAATAAATAAATGTTATGTTTCATTAACGGAAGATCACTACAGAATATGTTAAGATACATGCTTAGGCTATTTAAATTGTAAGTTTGCAGCACACTCATGCTATTTCATCCCAGGTTTTATATACTACATTATATTATGTATTATTATCATTTTATATGTGTGTTATATATGATATGTATTACATGTATTGTAATATATTACACATATAATATGAATATATAATTATATGTTATATAATATATAATTATAATTACACATATATTATAATATGAATATAATAGATACTTAGTATTAGCATTTATGCTGCTAAGATAAGTAGGATAATAAGAATATTATAATAACTTATTCAGGAGATTTTATGTTATAAATCAGTTAAAAGAGGGAAAAAATAATAACTTGCAATAATATATTACAAGGACTGTTTTACACAGCAAAAGTGTGATGCATTTGAATCCAAACCCCACATTTTTACCAGGAAATGATTAGAATGAAAAAAACAAAAGTTCCTGTTTAGCTATTTTATTCTCAGTCATAGCCAGAGTGAGCATTCCAGTAATCATTTAATATAATCTTATCAACATGATCTTGCATAGTAATTTCTATTCTCAAAGAAATTATACTTGTTCTATGATTCTCTAAATATATACAAAACAATATTTGAAAACATTCTGATTCTACTTAGACCACCAAAAACCAGTTAGTTTCTTAAAAATTATTGTAAATTAGTGATCTTTTGATAGTATCAGATTATTTCTCCACCAGTGTTCTTAATAAAACACATGTAAATTTTTATATTACATTCTATATATCATTAAATGATTAGCACAAGCCTCATATAGGGAATGTAGTGATTCATATGCTGCCAGCAATGAGAGAAATAAATTTATAATCTAAAGATTCATTTTTCTATTTAATTTTTTTCCTGGAAAATAAGTATTGAAAATTTTTTAAATAAAAATTTTAAAAAATAAAATATGTATGTATGTGTAGGTCTAAATTGAATGCAGAAGAATAATATTCCATATACTAAGGACCATCAGTTTCAATTGTCAAGTAATCGCAGTGTTCATGTAGAAAATATCATGATAAAAAAGAGTACACAGTCCTCAAAGAAGACTGTCCTATCATACTCATAAATATTAACAAATTTTTTTATTTAAAATTGTCTCATTTCACTAAAAAATCCTTTAACCCCTCCCCCCAGAAAATTATTTCATCTTATATTAAGTAAAAAGTGGACCATAAGTTTCTGTAGTAGATATCGCCTAATTATACTGACTTCATGGAAAGATTGGGGAAAATTCATAACAATGAAAACTTAATGACATGTAGCCCCTTTTTACACTCATTTTTTTATTGGGAATATTTAAGGAAGTAAATTCTAAAAACAAAAACTAATTTAAGAATAAATATAAGCCCTCTACATGTGTTCAGATCAAGAAAAGTGTTTTCTAGACACGCAATTTGTGAGGTCTTGTATGTTTTTATTATGCCGAATAGATGCCACTCCCCTCAAGATTTCAGTGAACCTTTGCTGACAGGCACTCTTAGTTGTCATCGCCTGCCCCTTGTGCCCAGACATCCAGACAGTAAAATTTGATTTTAGCCTGTCAACCATAAGCAGAAATAATTATTTCTCAAGTAGTGAAAGTGAAGTGTGACAGCCATTTCATACCAATGGGCTTTTCCAAGCTCTTTAAAACTTCCAGGTTTCTCTTTCTCTACTTCTTATGGACCATCCAAAGGGAAAAGAAAGCTAGGGCAGACAAGACTAAGGGTTTCCTTATGTGTTTTTTTTTTTTTCTATCAAACTATACTTTTAAAACTAGACTTAAAAACAAGCAAAAATTAGAACACAATTGATAGTTTTCCAGCCTCTTTTAACTTAATTGTGATTGTTATGTTCTCAATGAAACTGGTAATCTTAGTCTCTTAAAACAAAAACACCCCAAACCTATATAATTTGGTTCACTGAATAATTATTGGAGAGGAATTCTACAGATTGTAAAGAGCATCATATTAGTGCTATAATGTACTCTTACTTTCCTTATATTATTACTTAATAATGACAGGGACACATAGTTACATTAATCAGATTTTAATCATGTAATTAAAATGCTAAAAATTTCATATTTTTAAAAGTTTTAGTTTAGAAATAAACTAAACTGCAAATTTGTGTTACTTTCTTTAAATACATACATTTATTAGATGAATATCTCTCAAAGTGGGTAATAAGACATTAGAATCACTTGAATTGATGTAAAAATGCCCATTCCTGGGTTCAAAATTCTGAACCCAAAACTGAGAGGTCAGAGGGAGTCCAGGTATCTCCATTTTCTATAAGATCCATACCACTATCCTCTACTGTGATACTAATGTACAGTAAAGCTTGGAAATTACCAATTTAGACACAACCCAGAAGTCAATTTTACCAGCTCTAGGAAAAATAAGCCATTTCAGATCAATTTGCTTTTCTTTTTTTTTTTTTTTTTGAAGATTTTATTTATTTGACAGAGAGAAACACAGCGAGAGAGGGAACACAAGCAGAGGGAATGGTAGCAGGAGAAGCAGGCTTCCTGCAGAGCAGAGAGCCCGATGCGGGGCTCGATCCCAGGACCCTGGGATCTGACCTGGGCCGAAGGCAGACGCTTAACGACTGAGCCACCCAGGCGCCCCTCAATTTGCTTTTCTTAAATGGATAAGCTTGAAAGTGGGGGTAAACAGTTTCACTTTTTATTTTAAGGACAATTTTGGGCAAATGTATGCTAAAAATGTAAAGAATATAAACAGTGGCTCTTTCTGTCTTTGAGAAATTTAGATGGTCTTTGCAATCACAAAGAATCTTATTTCTGTATTCCCATCAGAAAAATGGAAAGACACAGTGCTTAGAGTGTATATGGAATATTGGTGTTCAGTGAATGTTTATTTTTTTATTTCTTTAAAAGATTTATTTATTAGAGAGAGAGAGAGATATCACAAGTAGGCAGAGAGGCAGGCAGAGAGAGGGAGGAAGCAGGCGTAGGGCTCGATCTCAGGACCCCGAGATCATGACCTGAGCCTAAGGCAGAGGCTTTAACCCCTTGAGCCACCCAGGTACCCCATCAGTGAATGTTTATAAAATAAATATACTGTTCATCCATCAAAAAGAATGAAATCTTGCCATTTGCAATGATGTGGATAGAACTAAAATATATTATGCTAAGTGAAATAAGTCAGTCCACTCACATGTGCAATTTAAGAAACAAAACATATGAACATAGAGGAAGGGAGCAAAAAAATGAGAGGGAAGCAAACTATTAGAGACTCTTAACCATAGAGAACAAACTGAGGGATGATGGAGGAGTGGTGGGTGGGGGATGGGCTAAATGGATGGTGGATATTAAAGAGGGCACTTGTGTTGAGCACTGGGTACTATACTAAGTGATGAATCACTAAATTCTACTCCTGAAACCAGCATTACCTTATATGTTAACTAAAATAAAAATAAAAATTTGAAAATAAATAAATAAACACAGCAATAGGACTAAGTACAATTAAAATAAAACTAATGTCTCCATATCAATATAGTGATTCATAGTAATACCAATGAGCCGAGTTATGCAATTCTATTAATTATACCTGTGATTGCCCAATTTCTTATATGAATCTAATGGAACCCCTTTTGGAAGTTTGGAGTTCTATTTTTTCATTATGTGTGTTTTTCTACATTTTATTAAAGATAATATAGATGATATAGGTGAACTTTCTATAATAGTTCTGGAAGAAATATTGTTCTGATCAAATTGCTAGGTGTTATATTTAGAAGTTTATATAAAATGCGCAATTAATTCTCAGAATACTATCCCTATTTTGCAGTTGCAGCCATTCAGACTCAAAGTTGCTAAGTACCTCCCAATAATATTTTGGTAACTAGAAAGGAAGTGAACATTTGAACAGACGTGTGACTTAATATAAAGCCTTTTAGCTATTACGCAGCACTGCCTCTATTTGCTTTCATTATGAAAGAAAGAGGCTAGCTCAAAATAAGATGTCAAAGTAGTTAGATAGCATCTCCATTTCCTCCTGCCTCTTTTGACAACTCTGATGTAATTTCATTCATTATTGATTTATTTATTCAACTTATGTCTCTTAAGGGATACAGTAGTAAAGAGAAAAAAAAAACAGTCTTTGTTTCTGTGGAGTTCATATTCTAGAGGAAAAGACAGAAAATACAAGGGAATAAAAAAGTAAATATGTCCTAAGTCAGGAGGTGGTAAGGGCTACCAGAAAAAGTAGAGTGTGATGATATAAAAAGTGATAATGGGAGGTGTTAATTTATACTAGTTACAAGGGAAACCTTTTTGCTAGCGAGAGAGTGAGCAAAGCAGATCTATGAGGGAAGGCACTCTAAACAGAGGGAACAGTAAGTGTATACACCTCGAGGTCAGAGTGAGCTTAAGTGTTCCAGAAGCACTAGGATGATTAGTTTGGCTGGAGCAGAGGGGAAGTGGTGTAAGTGGAGGCCAATGAGACAGTCAGGGGGTGAGGACTGAAAGTTCTCTGTAGGCCAAAGTGTGCACTTAGGTCTTTCTTCTGTGTGAGATGGGAAATTTTCTGAGATTACATGTCATCAGAAGTAGATTATAGGAAGGGTTTTCTACCATTTTGGGATCTGCTCAGCACAAAGGAGAAATGTAATACTTTATGTATTTATTTAAAGATTTTATTTATTTGACAGTGAAAAACACAGCGAGAGAGGGAACACAAGCAGAGGGAATGGTAGCGGGAGAAGCAGGCTTCCTGCCGAGCACGGAGTCTGATGCGGGGCTCGGTCCCAGGACTCTGGGATCATGACCTGAGCCGAAGGCAGACGCTTAACGACTGAGCCATCCAGGCGCCCCTGTAATACTTTATTTTTATTGAATTATAGATTCATCTCCTTCTAACTCTGACTCAGAATGAAAATATCGAACCATTTTCTTTTAGAAACCAGTGCAATAGTATTGGTATTAAAAAAAAAAAAAGACTTTCATTGCCCAAACTAAAGTAAGCTTGGTAATTTGGATGACTGAAAAATAATCTTTATTTTCTGACGGTGGAGCTCAAATTGTACGTATACCTGTGGGAATGCTGGTATTCAAGGACACAGGTACGTGCTGCAATGTCTAATTTCCTCTGAATTTATTTCATATTATTTTTAGGTATTCATTAGTTTTACATATACAGAGTTGCTTTATATATATGCACATGAAAAACTTTAAAATATATTCAGTATGTGAGGAAACAGTTTCTTTAAAACCTTTTATATCTGGTGGAGCTTTTTTCCCTTTCTATAAAAAGAGCCATATGGGAGGAGAAATAATCAAATCCCCAGCAGGAAGTTAATACCCGCTGAGCTGCTCTGACAGTGGCAAGACTCCTATAAAGCCCCTAAGTGTGTGAGATCCAGTCTTCATAAAAATGAGTCAGGGTTTGCTCTGTGACAGGTAAAATCTTCCATTTCATAAGTTATTTTTAACTTTAAAAAATAATAATTTCTGTGAGTTTTATGCTATTGAACCTGCTTCCTACTACTTAATCATGGAAGATTTTTTTGTTGTTGTTGTTGCTGTTTTTTTTTTTATTATTTCTTTTTTCCCCAAATATGTTTATTTTTTCAGTGTTACAAGATTTATTGTTCATGCACCAAACCCAGTGCTCCATGCAATACGTGCCCTCCTCAATACCCACCACCAGGCTCGCCCAACCCCCCCACCCCCGCCCCTCCTAAACCCTCAATTTGTTGCTCAGAGTCCACAGTCTCTCATGGTTCATCTCCCCCTCTGATTTCCCCCATTCACCTTTCCCTTCCTTCTCACAATGCCCTCCATGTTTTTATTTATGCTCAGCACATAAGTGAGACCATAAGGTAATTAGCTCTCTCTGCTTGAATTATTTCACTCCGCATAATCTCTTCCAGTCCCATCCATGTTGATACAAAAGTTGGATATTCGTTTTTTCTACTGGAGGCATAATAGTCCACTGTATATATGGAAGATTTTTTTGAAAGGATGTAATATGCTCTTTGCCTTTTGAATATTTGATGATATACAGTCAGAGAAGAAAAACACAAATAGGCATCACCAAATCTTTGGAGTCTACTTTACCTTAGAAGTATTAGATGAGATTGGACAAAATTAAATGCATACATAAACACCAGTGGTTATAAGCTGTGAAATACAAGGGAAGAACCTTCAAATCTCAGTGATGTAAAGTGTAGGGAGATTTTGTTCTCATTTACATGTAATGTGTGGTTCATCATTATTATCATCCTTCTCAAAAGCATCAGCATTACTGTTATTTATCAAGCCACTAGTGGACATAAAATTTTGTCAGTTATTATACAGATTAATACTTCTATCTTTCCATACCTTAGTGATTTTTGGTTTTTAATTTTTATATTAGCAGAATATGATTAACATTTTATTATTGATAATCCCACCAGTAGCATCTGATAATTAGGTAGAGTTGTGTCAGAAAAGTCAGGACTTCCATTAACTAAATAGAATGCCACATAAAAATGCAGTAAATTTTAGAGCCTGTCTATACAGGTGGTTGGATTGTTAATTTTACAGTTCACTTGCTGGAGCATGAATAGTACGTAATTGGGTCTGTTTCACAGAGATAGATTATTATGAGAGTTGGAAAAACCCCATCAAATCAACTCTAATAAATTCATATGATCCCCTGCTACATGAGCCTTAGTTTTCTGTATTTTTGCAGCAGTTCAGAAACTTTTGATCAATTACTTATATGACCTGTAATGAAAATTTCAAAATGCAGCAAAGATTCCAGTTTAGCATTAATTTTCAGATTACTGTGAGTGTATTTATTTATTAACTTGTGAAGAGAATTTTAAAAGGCTGGGTGGTACATGGTACAATCTTTTATAATAAATTGTTCATATAGTTAAAGCAGGGTTTCCTGCTGCGTAAGTACTGAGGTTTCTATTCATCTATGTTACCATATCTATTTGCATCTGCTGATTTTTACTGTTAGCCACAAGCTTCGTCAGGAAAATCATGCATTTTATCCACAATGTAGTTTAGATATAAGAAGTTTGGAGTGGAGGGGGTCATAGTGGTCAAGGAAACAAGAAAACTCAGTGTACGGGGGATGACTGCAGCAAAGAGAGAAAGGGATTCCCTGCAATAAGCGGAGCTTAGCAATAAGATGAAATCATTTTACAACAGTGGTGTTTCTGGGTTTGAAAGAATGGCTGCCACTTAACCCATTAAATGTAATACATTAGGAAAATATGGATTGGCTTGAGGAGGGTATAGTGTGGATGTGTGATGCAGGAAAATTTGGAACAATTTCAAGATACAAATAAGCTCTGTTACATTTTAGGGCTCAAGCTACTCTACTGTGGCATCTCCCCTTAATTTAGCAAAACACGGAGAATTTGCTCCTCACATGCGTGAGCTGTTCCTGTCACTCTGCATTTTGCAAGCCTCAGAGGTTGGGCAGTTGTCAAAATCAGGCCTCAGGGAGATCAGTGGTCTGAATGGATACGAGAACAAAGAAGACACCGACATTGTAAGGGGCAAGTGAATCACCTTCTGAAACCACCAAGAATGTTTGGAAACTTTGTATCCTGCTTGAGCAAATAGGAGACACAAAGCTCTTGGTTCAGATATTTTGTTTGTGGGAATCTAATTTCACAGCTAAATACTAGGGAACTAGTATTGTTTTGTTTGGTAGCAAACCTAAAAGCCCAAGCTTGATGAATTCACTGACTTCTTAACCTTAGATACTTCAGAACAAATATTATTCATAAAGATAAAGCGATATCTTTTCAAAAGTGATACATCTGTGGAATTATTTAATCTTTAAAAGTTAGTAAGAAAGCTTATGATAGCTGGAATGAAAGATGGGAAAGGGTTATGGCAGTCTATTTATTTACTTTTTTAAAGATTTTTTTTTTTTATTTATTTGACAGAGAAAGAGATCACAAGTAAGCAGAGAGGCAGACAGAGAGAGAGGGGGGAAGCAGGCTCCCTGCTGAGCAGGGAGCCCCATGCGGGGCATGATCCCAGGACCCTGAGATCGTGACCTGAGCGAAAGGCAGAGGTTTTAAACCACTGACCCACCCAGGCATCCCATGGCAGTCTATTTAAATGGTTTAATGAAAGTCTGCAAAATTTGCTGATGTAGAAGCCAGAGGCTTAAGATAATTTTAGTTGTGAAAGTTATTTGACTTATTATGTTCAACAGTTTTCCAGTCTTGATTATAAATACCACTTTTCTTTCCTAACCCTCCTAAATTATTCTAAAACTTCTTTGTTAATTAATGTCAAATTATATGTTAATAGGAACAGAGCTAGTTAGACATGTTTTTTATTTTAAAAATGACAAATTACAATGATAAAACAGTTTCAGATTTCTCTTTTATCATTTTATATAACAAGATTTAGTCATTTAATCATTTTTAATTCTCTCCATCACACACACATACGTACACATACATATATATTTTTTGTTGTCATTAGAATTTTTTATGAAATTTACTGAAAAGTATCCAGTGGATAATAAACATTAAGAATAAAAGAAAGGACTGCATTCAACAAAAATGAGAAGGGCAACTTCAGAAAACATGATTGCCTTATCTATAGGGATTTGATATTATGCCAAATAGATACTGAAAAATGTTTCAGGCAGGATTCAGTGAGCAAGAACAAAACAAGCAGAAACAGATGCATAAATACAAAGAACAAACTGATGATTGCCAGAGGGGAGGAGGTTAAGGGGATGGGGCAAAAGGAATGAGGGGGAGTGGAAGATACAGGCCCCCAGTTATGGAATGAATAAATCACGGAGATGAAGGATACAGCGTGGAGAATGTCATTGGTGACACAGTTGTGGTATTTAGTCAGATGGTAGCATCACTTGTGCTGAGCTTAGCATAAGGTATAGAGTTATAGAAACACTATGTTGTATTTCTAAAACTCATGTAGCATTGTATATCAACTATGCTTCAATAATAAATAAATGAATAATAAGCTTTTTGAAAAATATACTATAAAATACGCAAACTTTAAATACAAATTTTTTAAAATGGCAGAGGAACAATGTTCCCTCTTTATTAGGCAGAAAACTAAAATCATATAGATGACAACATTTTTGGTGCATTAAAACTTCTACCTATAAAACAGATGTTAGCAATAAGAGGCATCAAAGATGTTTGTGTAATTAAAAAAATGTGAGAATATCTGTAGGTGAACAAATTACATGGAAATCTGAGATTTCTGTTGGAAAACTGAGATTTCATCCAGCTTTAAAAATTGAGTCATGGAAGAACACAGTACATCAGGGCTCACAGTACATTGGGGGTCCAACTCATGATGGGCCAGTGGTTTATCCAGATGTCAATTACTCCTAGTGAAGAGTATCAGTGTCACCCTCAAATTTGGTCCATGGTAGATATGCAATTGGAAATACTCCTGACTTAGCAACCTCAGTGAGCTTGGCATATCCAAGTAATGACATTTGATGACTCAAATTGACCAGCCTTTCTGTCATTTGCATGATACTTTGAATACAGACATTTGTGTTTTTTTGTTGTTGTTGTTTTTAAGATTTTATTTATTTGACATAGAGAAAGAGAGATCACAAGTAGGCAGAGAGGCAGACAGAGAGAGAGTGGGAGGCAGACTCCCTGCTGAGCAGAGAGACTGATGCGGGGCTCGATCTCAGGACTCTGAGATCATGACCTGAGCCAAAGGGAGAGGCTTTAACCCACTGAGCCACCCAGGCGCCCCCAGACATTTGTTTTAATTATCTTGTATTTTACCTCCTGTGCAAAAAAGTCTGATAGCACTAGTAAACCATCTACTTTTATTATCATCATAGACCCCAAGTAAAGGATTGTAATTTCCTCTATTAAAGATATAACTTTTCTGGGAGGAGTGGGGTGGCTCAGTTGGTTAAGCTTGCAACTCTTGGTTTTTCTTCAGGTCATGATCTTCAGATTGAACCCTGTGTTGAGCTTTGTGCTCAATGCAAAGTCTGCTTGAGATTCCTTCCACTCCCTCTCCATCCCCCTCTGCTCTTCCCTCTGCTCATGCTTGCACTCTCTAAAATAAATAAAGATATAGCTTTTCTGGTCCCTAGATAATATAACTATAATATATATTATATATTATATATATCAGTTATATATATTTATCAGTTAAACATATATATAATATATATAGGTATATAATATATATCATATATGTGTGTATTATATGTATATAATTATATGTATATAATTTTATGTATGTGTATATATACACATACATAAGTATGTGTATATATCACATAATCAGTTAAGTGTATATACATATATATGTATATACACTTAACTGAGCCACCCAGGTGCCCGCAAAGTCTATATTCTTAAGTTCTCCACTCTGTGATCTCTCATAGACCAAGAACAATCTATATTTCTAGCCGCACAGTGACCTGTAGGCACATGGTATGCACATAAAAGCAGTTGTCTATTTTATGTATATTAATATTTGTTCATATATTTGTATATATGTTAAATTACATGTATTTGTTAAATTACTTAAGCAAAATCAAAAAGTTTCCCACCCCAGGGAGGTATAAATTCTGCACCGAAACTATAACCATCCAGTAATAAGCATATACTCCTTTTATTTTCCTTTCTTTCAGTCTTTTTGATTTTCCCATCAGTTTTAGGGAAGGGACATGTCTCATATTTACTCTATTCCCCCCTAGCATATAGTCCAGTTCTGCGAACACCTTGTAGCTCATAAATATGTATTTGCTGATGTCTTGGTGACTGGATCCTAAATCTTGAGAGGAACAGTCTTGTTTAGCTCCAGGTGCTCCACACATAATAAATACAACCTCCCGACACTGCTGCTTTTCCACATCTCTGGTTTGCAGACACATTTCAGGTGATTCTGTCTTGTACTTCCTTTCCTAGTATGTTTCTTACCTGTCAGCACTGGGCCACTTGTCTCTTGTTTATGCTCTTATACTCACTGTCAGATCTGCTATTAGAGAGCAAGCTGCTGGCCTTGAGGCTGATACCAGCAATTCCTTGGAGATGATTAATGCGTATTTGTTGATGATTAGGGTTTGTTTGCTTCTAGGTTGGTCAGAGGGGTCCCTCCGCATTTGCTGCCACTGTTTTTACTCTCCTCTACCTTGGTTGCATTCCAAGGCTACCCAACATACTCGAGGCTACCATTTGCTATGTTTCTTGATGATGTCCTGTCAGTGTACAAATCCCGTCTCGGGCTGCTCGCTCTCAGGTCCTTTTTCTTGTCTTCTAAGATGTGCCTTTTCAAGTCCCCTTGCTGTCATGTTTTCTCCTGTATTGTATTCTTTCTCGACCTCTCCTCTCTCTTAGCCACACCTCCTCTCCACATCTCTTCATTAGTTTATTGCCCTACTTATGACTAATATACATAGGCTTCTGGGGAAAATGGAAATAAGAAAAGATAAGTGATTTAAATTTCTTTTTTTTATTTTAGAAAAATGTGTAACAAGTACGTTTTTGAACCTAAGTTCCAAGAAGTTAGCAAATAGAACAAATCAATTGAGCAAGGTGTAAAAACTCTAGAAGTAATCAAGCTTCAGTAGCTTTTGAAAAGAAAGATTCATAGTTTTACATTCTGTTTTTCATTTCCAGGAAAAAAAAATGGATTAGCGTCTCTGTGGCCAACTTTCAAATGTTCTGTGTGATTAAAATGTAGTCTAAGCATTATAACAATCCATGAAAACTCAGAATAAATTATATGACTTTAAAATTGTCAAAAGTTATTGCTGTCTGTGTCATAGTGTCTCTAAAAAAGTAATTCAGGGAAACTGGAAGATAAACAAGAGGAGGTGAAATTTAGGGAAGGAAAGAACATTTACTCTACAGTGACAAAATATAGTAACACTATACCTTAGCATTTTGGCTTATGGGAGTAATTTGGGAAAGATTAAAAGGATGTCCATTGGACTTTTGTAGGTAATATAAAACAAATACATATAAAGAGACAAACTTTTCTGAACCTCAGGTTACCTGTATTCTGCCATGAATAAGCACTATTTATGTGGCCAGTGAAGTTGAATGCTACACCATAGTTATGGCCACTCTTCAGTGCTGTATCAGTGGGTGTCAATTAAAAAAATATTTACTAGGGTCCGGGTGCTCTAGATATTCTAGACTCTTCAGTGGGAGCTATACATATAGTATGGTATAGTGGTTGGGGGCATGGGGATTGGAATAAAAATACCAAGCTTCAAGTTCTCTGACATTTATTTAAGCTCTGTGGTCTTGAACAATTTGCTTCACCTCCCTGAGACTCACCTAGAAAATGAAGAGAATGTCTGTGTTTGAACATTCTCCTCTTTAGCCTCTCATTCAATCTGCAATCTGCAAACTTACCTTCTCTTGAACATTCTTCTGGTTCCTGGGACCCCTCTCAAGCAGTCTGTTTTCCTGAGCACAATACTTGTGGGTAGTAAGGTGTCCCCCACACCCCTCACTACCACTTTGAGATCATTCTTCCATCTTTCTCCCTGCAACCCTCCAGGTTTGAATTTCATGTCAATGAAAAATTTTGTTTCCTATCTGCCCTCTTCTCACTTCTGTAGTCCTACCCCTAGACTACACTGCCTAATAAATAGTCATTAATCACATGTGACTAATAAAGCTTTTTAAATTAGGAATTTATTTATATTGTGTTATGTTTATCCCCATACAGTACATCATTAGTTTTTGATATAGTCTTCCAAGATTCACTGTTTACATCTAACACCCAGTGCTCTGTGCAATATGTGCCCTCCTTAATACTCATCACCAGGCTCATCCATCCCCCACCCTCTAAAACCCTCAGTTTGTTTCTCAAAGTCCACAGTCTCTCATGGTTCATCTCCCCCTCCTATTTTTCCACCTTCACTTTTCCTTTCCTTCTCCTAATATCCTCCATGTTATTCCTTATGTTCCACAAGTAAGTGAACCCATATGATAATTGACTTTCTCTGCTTAATTTATTTCACTTAGCATAATCTTCTCCATTCCCATCCATGTTGATGCAAAAGTTGGGTATTCATCCTTTCTGATGGCTGAGTAATATTCCATTGTATATATAGACCACATCTTCTTTATCCATTCGTCTGTTGAAGGGCATCTTGACTCTTTCTACAGTTTGGCTATTGTGGACATTGCTGCTATGAACATTGGGGTACATATAGCCCCTAGTCCCTAATTATACTCTGCATTTTAAGTGCTTAATAGATACATGTGGCTAGTTGGCTACCCTACTTTACCACTCAGAACATTTCCATTATTACAGAAATTTCTACAGGATAGTGCTGTCTTCTAGACTCCTTCATTATCTATAAGTGAAATCTCCCATAATCTAAGTTTTATACCTCCCACTTTCTGACCCTTATTTTCTGTCTTTCCAGTTTAGTGCCTCTAGTTGCCTAATTCAGTCTTTGATACCTCCTGGATATATGGTTCATCAATCCTAGCAATTTTTTTTATGCTCCTTGATCTCGTTCATGTTCTTACTAGTCTGTTTAATTAGCCTGAAATTTAATTTCTTATTGAATCAACTTTTATAATCCTTATTTGCTTCTCTTCTTAACTCTTTTGCACCTCCCTCATTTCTTTATATTCTCCTGGTTAAAATACAAACTTGGTTCAATCAAACTACCTTCATAATTGTACCAAAGAGGCTGTAAGGATTTGGAGAATATTCCATAATGCTTCCTGGCCTAATTCTGCACCCACTACCCTGAATTTCAAGAGATAAATAGAACTGTTTTTGAGATTGGGCAATTCCTATTGATATGTCTTGTTAACTTAACACCTTTTTCCACATTCTTCAAAGTATCATTAACTCATTTAATAAAATTTCACTTTTCTAATCTTAAATTTTCATTTGGTTCTTTTGTAGGTTTTCTGTTGCTCTGGGGAGATTACTCATCTAGTTATTCTTTATGTCCATATTTTCTCTGACATCTGGATCTATATATACTAGTTCTTTTAACGTCCTTGACTATTAATTTCAATATCTAAGACATCTCAGAATCTATTCTAATTGTATGGTATTTTTTCCTTGAGTAGGGGTTGAATTTATTTATTTTTTTGTACGCCAAGTTGTTGTAAGTCTATGCTAGATACTGTGAAAGATATGTTGTAAGGAATCTGGATTATCTTCCCTTTATTTATAGGTTGTTGATTTTTGTTCTTGACGATGGTTGATTTACCTGTAGAGTTTTTTGAACCTGCCAGATTTGGTTTTGTTGTTGTTGGTTCCATACTCCATTGCCTTTATCTCATTTTGTCTTCTCAATTTCAGTACGCTTGCCATGCTGTTTTGGGACTCCATCTCCAATAAAGGAAATTGGGACAATGTAGAACTCACCTCATATGTTTCCCTTTTTATAAGCATTATAGTACTTTGCAACTCTCTACCCAGTGTTTGATATTTATTTGTGTGGTTGTCTCATATATTCTCCAGTGTTATAATTGTTTAGAGCATTGGGTTGAGTCCAGTCTCAGTAACTTTGTCATGGATAAAAGTAGAGTTCTGGCCCAACTTATCTTACTTTTCAAAATGATATATTTTGCAAATAACACACATACAGAAATAAACATAAAATATTTATGTTTTACATAAAACAGAAAAGTGTATGATTTTCTGTTTAACAGAAAAGAAATCATAAATGAAGTTTCTACTTAGGTCAAGAAATAGAATATTTCACTACTGTGGAAATATGTTTCTAATATAGTCATTCATAAACTAAATCCCATTCCTCTTTCCTAAACATAATCACTATTCTAATGGTATGGTAATCACTCCTTTTATTTTCCTTATATTTTTGCTGCTCCAGTGGACATTGCTGAAGACTAAGATTTAATTTGACCTGTTTGTAAATTATATAAATGCAATAATACATATAATAAATGTGCTTTTATGGCTACTTTTTTCTCTTAACATTATGCTTAATGATATTTTTTCATGTCACTGGGTGCAAATATAGCTTATTCATGTTGGTCCATTTCTTTCTTTAAATCACTTCAATCAATCTCTTTCCATACCATTTCACCTAACCCGTTCTTGTCAGGGTTGGTTATGACCTTCACCAAGGTTAGACCATTCCTCTTCTCAGTTTAAAGCACTAGACCCTCTAAACTTCCTCCCTCCTACTCCTTCCCTCCACCTTCAGCTTATTCATTCAGTTCATAGGTCCTTAGGCATGATCCCACAGCAACAAAGAGGGTATGTGTGTAGATCACTAAATTTTATGGAAACCATGGAATGTTTGTGAACACATATAAGGGTAGTGTATATATCTACTATAGGTATTCTGAGACATACCAGAATCCTCTATGTGCCCACTAAATAGCCATATCAAAAAATGAAATAAAGATTTGGTTATTGTCTTTAAGATAATTCCAGGAAGAAACACATGTAAAAAGAATCTGTCTCTCCTTCACAAAAGTTAATCAGAAAGGCAGTCTCTGGTCCTTGGCTCAGCAAAATTTCAGTTTAGGCACAAAAGGATGAAAAATTCAGGAATGAGGGTATTTTTAAACTTGTTCACAATTCTGGAACTTATATCTTTCATTGTAGTAGAAAACTGATCATCTGGGAAAGGCATTAAAGGGAAGTAAAATTCTTTCTTTTATTGCTAGGAAAGATGTACTTCTTTAATTTCCTCAGAAGTTAGACTATCTTCGAAGTCTTATATGCTAAAGCATATTTTTTGAATTATCCAAAAGGGTCCTGTTCTTATTCTCATTTTGGTTATTAGTCTGAAAATTGCCACCATTCTGGGATCTCTATGACATTCTCTATTATAGCCAAACCCAAGAGCCAATTTACTTATTAGTGGCAAGTGACTGAAGAGACCATAAAGTCAGATAGTTTTACATTAGGTTTGGGATTGGTGCCCAGAATTACCACTTACATGAAGAACTACATTCTAAGTCTTGCAGCTACTCTTACTTCTTAAAATTAGGTAATATCACCATTGTCCCTTGAATTACCTAGATAAATTTTCTCTTTTAAAAAGTACATTGAGTATATCAATTACCTGGTAACTGTGTAAAATTCTTCATTAGGTGAGTTGAGAAGAACCTTTTCCTACTTAAGGCAGTTTTGCCACGTGCAATTATGCACTCCCAAGAATATGTCAAATTAAAAAAAACCCTGGCATTTCCCTTTTCCTCTGATCTCCTTGATTATTATGAATATGTTTTCAAAGGCTGAGAACTCCTGTAGGTGTAAAAAGATAATGAATGACTCCATATTACCTGGATACATAAAAGGCCCTGGGATGGCTATACTTGTGTTGCATGAAATGCATTGCAGTATCATGTGCTCCCACTTTAGTGAAGCATTCAGTACCACCCAGAGAATATTTTGGACAATCCCTATTAATTAATATTAGAGTGTACTTTGCCATAATTGGGTAGCCAAAAATACTAGAGAGATGTGGTATGTTTCCACTGCCCATTTCGTGTGCAACTAATGTTATCAGCTCAAATTTGATTTAACAGAATGATGATCCAGCATCCACGATAGGAAGGTCAAGGGGATTATTGATTGAAAGCAGACTTTGATCAACTTGTCAGGCCAAGAAATACTGGTGAAAAGACAGTCAGCTTTGTGAGAATAAACTGATAAATAGTCCAAGGACAGAAAAAAAAATGTCGGGGGCGCCTGGGTGGCTCAGTGGCTTAAAGCCTCTGCCTTCAGCTCAGGTCATGATCCCAGGGTTCTGGGATCGAGCCCCACATTGGGATCTCTGCTCAGCAGGGAGTCTGCTTCCCCCCCCCACCCGCCTGCCTCTTTGCCTACTTGTTATCTCTCTCTCTGTGTCAAATAAATAAATAAAATCTTTTGAAAAAAAAAGAAAAAAATGTCATACAATCTATAAAGGTTGACAAAACTTGAATAAATGTAAGCAGGTTGAAACCTAAGATCTTATCTGCCTTCACACCTCCTTTATGCTAGTTTTGCATAATGGTGATTATGTTTGTGCATGTGTGTGTGTGTCCACCCAAAGCAATAATTAGGGTAACCCAGTGAGCTTAAAGTCTGTGCGCAAACTTTCATGTATACAAAAGGTGACTGAGCAGCTAAAATGATCATTTTCATAGTTTTCCCATAGTAGTACAATGGAGTACTTTCTTTGATATGGCTTAAGGGCAAACCATTTTAAAAGTTAAGTTCAAGGGTAGCAGTCGATTGTCTGCCCCAAGTCTACTTTCTCTTCATCAAAGAATCCCAACTTTACTCACAATGGCAATCCCAACTTTACTCACATGCTTCTACTTCTGCCTTTCTGATACTTCATTCTCATCTCAAGTATCCTTGCACCTTGGTATGGTCCTGTGACTTTTGATAAATAAGAGCTAAGCAGATTTAATCAATCTAGGATGTTGCATCAGAATTCTAGGTATACTCTTCAAAGTGAGATGATTTATTCAGGTTATGCATCCTTTATGATCTCCTCCCTTCCCCTTTCTTTCCTTTTTTGTTTTTTTAAGATTTTATTTATTTATTTGACAGAGAGCTCACAAGCAGGCAGAGAGGCAGGCAGAGGGAGAGGGGGAAACAGGCTCCCTGCTGAGCAGAGAGCCCAATGTGGGGCTTGATCCCAGGACCCTGAGATCATGACCTGAGCTGAAGGCAAAGGCTTAACACACTGAGCCACCCAGGCACCCCATCCGCTCCCCTTTCTTATTGCATGAAGTATGGATATGATTTCGGGAGCTCCAGTAGCCATTGTAAAAATGTGTTTCAGTGTAAGAATGGCAGTCACGGGCTAAGAGAATGAAGGAAATACCTAATGATACTAGGTCCTGCATGGATTTGTAGCTCCTGTGCCTGTTTAGGAGTTTAAGTCAGTGTCTTTTTTGTTTTATGTGAGGGAATAAGCAAGCCACAGATTTTTTTTTTTTTTTTTTTGGTTTCCTCTTTTTAAAAGCCAAATCTAATTCTAAATTATACATTTTGAAGTAGAGAAAGACTTAAATGCAGGGAAAACTTTTGATCAGAGACAGAAATATGACATTTATATGAAGTATTTATATAGCAACTTTGACACTACTTTTAGTATTAGAAAATAATGCACATAGTCTTCATTTCGTAGTTTTCTCAAGTGATCATTAAAAAATAAGTATTCTTTTACAAATTTGCCTGACTGCCTAGACATTTTTGCTCTAGGCTAACTGTGTGTGTGCACATGTGTGTGTGATTATGTGTGTGCATGTGTATGCGCGCTGCGGGTGGGAGAGAGAGAGAAGAGCTTTTCTTAATCTATGGAGCATGATGAAAAATAGTCAAACTAGATTTTTAAAACATTTTTAATTTTTTAAAACAATATTTACCATAAAATTAAAATCTTGCAATAACTTTTCCAAGGTGATTTATGAAGTTACAACTGAATGTGCAGTGTTTAGATACTAGTTTTGTTCTTAGATATATGTGTGAAATCATGGTGTTCTTTCTCACTTGAGATAGACTGAGTCACAAAATAAAATTGTGTTTTAGGCTTTTATTATTACTCATTCTGCATTTATTCAGGTGTATGTATGTGCACATGTTGAGGTTGTATTACTTATCTATAATTGGTTTTGTCATGTGTGCTGCTGTATTTATATATGATATGTGTGTATATATGTATACATATATATGGATGCTTAAAATAGCAAGAATATGTATATATGTATATAATATATATGTAAATATATTTATCTCCCCTTCCTCCATATACATTTGCATGCTTCTACTTCTTCAGTCATTTTGTTTTATCAACACTCACCTTTTTCCTTTGTGGCATTAGCTGATACGTGAAGAATAGGGATACAGGATATTGAATTCCCCCTAATGCTTTCTATGTCTTCTCTACTGTATTCTTATTATGCACTTATCATGATCTAACATGGTGTATGTTTTATGTATTTCTATTTTTTTTTATTTCCTGCTTCTCCCACTAGATTATAAATTCCATGGAGAGACCTGGATTTATTTTTGTTTGTGTGTTTTTGTTCTACTTTATTCACTGCTGTATTCCCACCACCTAGAAGAGTATATGGTATTTTTTAAGCAAAGAAATATTTGTTGAATGAATGGATAAATTCCAGTCACTGGTGAAGATACTAATTGAAAAGTCATTTTTATTTTTTAAATTTTTATTTATTTTATTTTATTTTTTCAGTGTTCCAAGATTCATTGTTCATGCACCACACCCAGTGCTCCATGCAATATGTGCCCTCCTCAATTGCCACCACGAGGCCCACCCAACCCCCCAACCCCTCTCCTCTCCAAAACCCCCAGTTTGTTACTCAGAGTCCACAGTCTCTCATGTTTCATCTCCCCCTCCAGTTTCCCCCAATTCACCCTTCTTTTCCTTCTCCCGATGTCC
Organism: Procyon lotor; assembly: GCA_028646535.1. Classification (NCBI taxonomy): domain Eukaryota; kingdom Metazoa; phylum Chordata; class Mammalia; order Carnivora; family Procyonidae; genus Procyon; species Procyon lotor. The sequence goes on along the minus strand of CM053604.1, from coordinate 131,110,963 downwards.
TCCATGTTTTTCATTATACTCCACACGTAAGTGAAACCATAAGATAATTGACTCTATCTGCTTGACTTATTTCCTCCACATAATCTCTTCCAGTCCCATCCATGTTGATACAAATGTTGGGTATTCATCCTTTCTGATGGAGGCATAATATTCCATCATATATATGGACCATATCTTCTTTATCCATTCATCTGTTGAAGGGCATCTTGACTCTTTCCACAGTTTGGCGACTGTGGCCATTGCTGCTATAAACATTGGGGTACATGTGGCCCTTCTTTGCGCTACATCTGTATCTTTGGGGTAAATACCCAGTAGTGCAATTGCGGAGTCATAGAGTAGTTCTATTTTTAATTTCTTAAGGAATCGCCACACTGTTTTCCAAGTTATTTTTAAAGAAATAGTATTAGAATTCAATTCTATGAAATATTCATATTTCTCATTTTTTTTTAAAGATTTTATTTATTTATTTGACAGAGAAAGAGAAATCACAAGTAGGCAGAGAGGCAGGCAGAGAGAGAGGGGGAAGCAGGCTCCCTGCTGAGCAGAGAACCCGATGTGGGGCTCAATCCCAGGACCCTGAGACCATGACCTGAGCTGAGGCAGAGGCTTTAACCCACTGAGCCACCCAGGCACCCCCATATTTCTCATTTTAATAAGGGCATCAGATAATAACATTTTAGAAGGAGGCCGCTTCACAGTGGTAAATTCTTTTGGATATCTTTTACTTTTTATATTTCCCAAGTCATTTTGAAGGTGTTAATTACATGCTTAAAATGTTAACTTCAAAGTAATTTGGGAAATAATAACATGTAAAGCGTGTATAAAAAAAGTACCATTAGAAAGAGGCCACTTCAGGGGCACCTGGGCGGCTCAGTGTGTTAAAGCCTCTGCCTTCAGCTCAGGTCATGATCTCAGGGTCCTGGGATCGAGCCCTGCATCGGGCTCTCTGCTCAGCGGGGAGCCTGCTTATTCCTCTCTCTCTGCCTGCCTCTCTGCCTACTTGTGATCTCTCTCTCTGTCAAATAAATAAAATCTTTAAAAAAAAAATATATATATATATATATAAAAGAAAGAGGCCACTTCAGGGACCTGGGTGGCGCAGTCAGTTACGTACCAATTCTTGTTTTCCACTCAGGTGATGATCTCCAGTTGTGAGATTGAGCCCAGCTTGGGCTCCCGGCCCATCAGGGAGTCTGCCTGGGATTCTCTCTCCCTCTCCTTCTGCCCCTCCTGCATATGTTCTCTCTCTCTCTCTCTTTCTCAAGTAAATTTTTTTTTTAAGGAGGTCACTTTCTAAAATGATAGTATCTTTGACTATTTGAGATAGAAGATACCTTAGAAGGAAATGAATACAATTTTATTCATTAGGAAATTGAGGCCCATGAAAGTTAAAAGGTGTGTTCAGTACAACTCAGTTATTAGTAGACTGACCAGAGCCCATGTGCACAAAGATGAGGCCAGAATCAGAAGCCATAATTATATTCTCATGTTTAAGAATTTTATGACTTTGAGCAAATTATGTAACATTACCTAGCTTCATTGACATTAGTAATATACATTATGGGGTAGATGTGAATAAACCATTAAAAATTAACAATTTTTGTTATTCATGTTATTCATGAATTTTATTCATTTCACTATATGTTTATGAGTTTACTTGCTAGATATTTTCTGAGGTGAAATTAGATGACTTTGTTGGGAGGGAGAATTTGACAGATTTTTTGGAATATGATGAATTGCTATCTAAAACTGAATAAACCCTTTTAAAATATTTTTCAATAGTTCAATTTTGCCTCATATTAAATAAACAGAATGTTATTAAACCAGTATTATTAGTATTGCATATTCTTTTAGAACCATTCACTATTAAACTGTGCTATTCGTGTCTAGGATCTCTTTATAATTTTGAAATAAGAAGGTTCTGTCTGGGACACATTTGTATCCTGAAAAAGATCACAAGCTACTTAAACTATAGGACATAAGGACAAAGGATGTGTTTAATTTCTTTTCCCTTAGAAATTTAGTTTCTGAGTTTTTACATTTTATAAATCCACTAAGTGTCTTGAGGTTAAGAACAGACTTTATTTTGGTATACTGTGCCTTAAAGCCAAAAGCTGTCAACAAATATTTTTGAGCCCTAATGACAGACTCTGTGCTAAGAATAGAGAGATGAGGAAAGTAGTATTTGACCTTGCTAAACTCAGAGCTCATTCAGGTGACTGAATAATTATGTGCCACATGTAAAGTCTGGTGACAGAGCATGTGATGCGAGTGCACAGGGAAGCCCCTCACCGAACACCTATGTTCAAGTCAGGCTTTCTGGAAGAAGTGGGTTATATATGAGCAGGTAGATGACCCACCACTGGAGGAAGAGAAGGGTGCTCTCTTAGGCAGTGGAGCAGCATCAACGAGAGCAATAAGTAATGTGCAAGAGCAGGAAGAAGAAACAGGGTTAAAAATTGCCCAGAATGGCTCAGGTGCAATGCAACCTGGGGGAGTAACCATGACAGCTAGAGTGGCAACTAAACCTTACCCTTTTTCCTAAACCTTTTGGGATATTTGAAAGCAAAGAATTTTTCTTGAGAGCCTCCAGAGTAGCCACTCTGAAAGTTTACAGAATAAGTTTTAAGTTTTTTGGCTAACACAGGGCATTGATTTATGACTCTGAGGTCAAGACCTGAGCTAAGATCGAGTTGGGTGCTGAAACATCTGATCCACCCAGGTGTCCCTTTGTAAGTTAGATTTATATATGAATTATAGAGCAGTAGTTTGTGGGAGAGCATCCTAGAACTAGAGAGACGATAAAACAGTTTGCCATCTTGGTAATTCTGCTGGTGACATACTCGGAAAGATCATTTAGATCTGAAGGTGTGTTGTGATGAAAGGTAGAAATTAAGTTTTTTAAGTCAAACTACTCAAACAATAAATAGGAAATACAATACATAAATTATTTTTTTATTCTCAGTTTACTACGCCTCACACAAATGAGTAATTCCTTGCTATATTTCAGTCACCCTTTTGTAAACAATATTAAGTATATTGTCAGTTTATGTAGATATTTTAAATAATTTTTTAAAAGATTTTATTTATTTGAGAGAGTGAGAGCACGAGCAGGGGGAGGGGGAGAGGGAGAAGCAGTCGCCCTTTCAAGCAAGGAGCCCAACTCAGAACTTGATACCAGGAGCCCGATATGGGCCTGGATCCCAGGACCCTGGGACCTCGACCCGAGCTGAAAGCAGACACCTAACCTATTGAGCCCCCCATGCGTCCCAGTTTATGTAGATATTTTATAATCCTTAAGATTCATTTTCTCATTCATCAAGAACTCTGAATATTTCCAAATTTCCATCAGTGTTTCACACAGTATTCAAGCATAGTCACAGTCTTCATGTGTTCTGAAAGACAATTGTGATTGACCTCACTCTAACAGCAAAGAACAGTGACTGATGTATCAAGTCGTTGAAGATCATAGGATCATTCTTGTTCCAGTTAATATTCTCTGTTACCAAGTCTCTCTTAGTTTTGGCCTCTCATTTTCAGGTAAAGTCAACTAAGAAATACCTAATTAAGAACAAAGGTTTTCTTTTTTTCTTTTTTTAAAGATTTTATTTATTTATTTGACAGAGAGAGAGCACAAGTAGGCAGAGAGGCAGGCAGAGAGAGAGGAGGAAGCAGGCTCCCTGCTGAGCAGAGAGCCAGATGCGGGGCTCGATTCCAGGACCCTGAGATCATGACCTGAGCTGAAGGCAGAGGCTTTAACCCACTGAGCCACTCAGGTGCCCCTAGAACAAAGGTTTTCTATTAGGTAAAACATTTTTACATAAAGTAGTAAACCCAGACAGTTTTTAAAAATCTTTCTATATATAAAACAAGAGTGAAAAAATATCTATGATTTTAAATTGATCAAAGTTGCATAAAAATTTTGATTCTAGCAAATATGTATTTGATACCAAGTTTCTGACACAATGTGTATGCTTAGAATTATGTCAATGCCATGTCACTTTTTAATCTAAATGAGTCTTGAAAATCGATATGGGATATCTATAATGGCTGAGCTTTGAGTCATTTTCTGGATATTAATGAGAGAGTGGGTTAATGGCCCTCAACACTTTCACTCTTAAAGATTATTTATTCCAGAGAAGTGGTCTGAGGTGGAATCACACTGTTGCTTAATTAATATTTTTTTAGACTATTGATCTTTTCAGAATAAAATAGTGTGTTTTGGAAGAGTAGGAGCTTTTATTCATTTATTTTTTACTGAACACTGAAAGTAGTAATTTTTAAAGGAATCTCATCTACCATGTGTGATGGAAGAAGAAATCTGTGTAGAAAGGGAGATTTTAGTTTTGCTCTGGGATATTCTCTTTAATGTATCATTTCTATAGAAGAAATGGCAGAGTTGCTTTGTGTTGTGTGCTGGAGCCCTTTAGCTGCTTTATTCTGCAGACTTGTGTGTGTTACCACACTTAAAGGTATAAGTTGAACAACTGCACTGCCTGTTGAAATTATTATTATTGCTTTAATGTGGAAATGAAAATAATAGTCCTTTGAATTTCTTGTTGGTAAGCTCCTCTTGGAAACATGTAAAAAACTATGTTGAGTTTGACTTGAATCAGGTTATCCTGAGTTTTTAAAGGCTCTTAAAATCCTGTAGCAAAGTCTTCTCATGCTGAAAAATATAAAATAATATGAATTTTTGTCTTTGTAAGTGATTATTAACTTTTATTCAATTCAAAAGCAAATATAAAGAATACAAAGCTTGAAAGCACTACCCAACTACAGTATTAGTATTAGTAATTAGTAACTATAACTAATACTGTGTATTAGTATCACAGAACTCTCCTAGAAGTACCCAACTTTTGTATCTGATTCTCTTTGCTCTGTTCCTTAGAACACTAATATTAATAGTTACCTGTGAGTAGATAGAGCATTCGGCATGTTAAATACTCGACATTGACTCTGAATCTACCAACCCAGAGTTATCTCAGACTCCATAGATTTAACAAGACTGTTTCAAATTCAGGCAGCCATGAGTCCAGGGGTATGTGCTCTTGTGACCAACTGTGCAAATTCAGCAGTTTCCATAACCCTATCAGATTTAATGATTCATTACACTGGTCACAGAACTCAGGAAAGCACTATACTTACAATTACACTTTTATTATAAAAGATACAAATTGTGGGGCATCTGGGTGGCTCAGTCAGTTAAGTGTCTGCCTTTGGCTCTAGTCATGATCCCAGGGTCCTGGGATTAAGCACCTCGTAGGGCTCTGCGCTCAGCAGGGAGCCTGCTTCTCCCTCTCCCTGCTGCTTCCCCTCTCCCTTCCCTTTACCCTTCTTGTACTCTCTCTCTCTGTGTCAGATAAATAAATAAAATCTTTAAAAAAAAGATACACATTGGGACAAGTCAAACGAAGAGACACAGAGAAAAGTATAGGAGGATCCCAAATGCAGAACTTCTTCGTCCTCTCCCTGTGGAATCAGGATGTGCTGCCTACCAGCATCCTGCTGGCACATCAATGTGTTTACCAACCAGGAAGTACCAGGACTGGCAGCATTCAGAGTTTTTATTGGGATTTTATTATGTAGGCAGGAGGGAGTGGACCACTGACCATGCGATTGAACCAAATCTCCAGGTTTCCTCACCTACGTAGTTTTGATGAGGCTGATATCACCTGCTCAAAGTCCCAATCCTATAATCATATGGTTGGTCTTTCTGGGGTGACAAGCTCCTGTCCTGAGTTGCCTCCTTAGCATAAATTCATTTCTGTTGAAGGGCCCACTGTGAATAACAAAGGCATCACTGTCACTTGGAAAATTCCTAGGATATAGATTTCATCTCCCAGGAACTAGAGACAAAGACCAGAGTGATTCTTTATTGTGTAGAAAATATATGTGTTCTTGATTATTTATAGCAATCCTCAAGATGTACATTTTAATCAATATTTTATAGGTATGAAAGTGAGGCTTTAAAAGCACAAGATCACATTACTGCTAGCACTGGAGTCAGGATTCAAACCCAGGTCTTCCTTATTTCAGAGTTCATTCATCTAGGACTCCATATCAGCTCTATCCTCTTAGATGGCACATTTTGCCACCCAAGCTCGATTTCATGCTACTATGGAGTAGTGCTGGAATTTGAGCCAATGTCCACCTTAACAGAGTGATTGCACACCTAGCCCTTCTATAAGTGGAAAAAGAACAGATCATATAAAATGTAAAGCCCATACACCTGTGGGAGCTCTTTCTCTAGTACTTAAAGGACACCTTGAGGGGCGGTAGGGTGGCTCAGTCAGTTGAGCATCTGACTCTTCGTTTCACTTCAGGTCATCATCTCAGGGTTGTGAAACTGAATCCCAAGTAGGGTTCCCTGCTCAGTGGGGAGTCTGCTTGAGATTCTCCCTCTCCCTCTGCACTCACCCTGCCCCCAAATAAATAAATACATCTTTAAAAAAAAGAACACCTTGACTTTGGTATTTTAAAACTTCACTGAAGAGAAATATCAGGTATGCATATTTTTTACTTTCCTGGAAACTGTAGTTAGGAAAAAAAAGGGGGAGGGGGTGTCAGATTACTATAATCTGTAAAACAATTGTTCTTGCAATTCCAAACAAAAATGTAAAAAAGAGGAAATTACAGATTATGTGTCCTTTCATCTCAATATTCTTTCCATTAACATTTATTCTAATATCCAAAGATGACAAAGGAGTCCTTTTATCATACTTATGATATTATAGGTATTGTTTTTATTTCAGTGTTTCCTTTGGTCTGTGATCAAAGTTGAGAAAACCAGCAGAATTGGGGTGGAGTTCAAGACATTACATGCCCGTAGATTAAAAAAGCTCTAAATACCTTGCTGTGTTTGACATATAAATGTATTTCACATTTGGAAAGTGTTTCATGTTTGATATTTTATTCTTTCCTATCCCAAGGTAGTTCTACTTCTCTTTTTCATTTTTTTCCCTCTTTCACCTTTTATAATAACTACAAATGGTATTATTGCTAATTCACACAGTTGTCAGCTAAACACATGCACTCACACACATGAAAGAAAAGTTTACACAATTGGGGCCCATGTGATCCAACAGTGTACAAAGGCACATTCAATACAAAAGAGTCCAACAAACTATGGTAACTGATATTCAAAAGTTATTGATGTCCTGATATATTTTCAAAGATCAGACCACACATTCTTGATATATACTGAAACATTTTTTAAAGACTGTTTTCTCTGTCTCAGTTATTTTCAGGGACCTTCATGTGAGTGGCAGATGCTCCCTCAAACCTCTTCCTTCTCTTTCATCACTTTCTCAAATCCCATCCATTTGGGCTCTGTCCTTTCTTCCTCTTCCTTTTCTGTTGCTTCTGGAAGAAATCTGGGTCATTTTCAGTTCATTTCTCTCTACCTCTCCTCTGTCTAACAAATGCCCAGGAAACGGGCTGGCAAAGAAAATACTGTATTTAGCGGGTGGGTGAGATCTAGTTTCTAAATTCTGTCCTCACCCCACAGTTTCCCTTCCAGTTCATATTTAAATCCACTTTAAAAAGTTAGGAAGATCATGTGATACTTGTCTTTCTCTGACTGACTTATTTCGCTTAGCATAATACCCTCCAGTTCCATCCATGTCGTTGCAAATGGCCAGATTTCGTTTCTCTTGATGGCTGCATAGTATTCCATTGTATATATATACCACATCTTCTTTATCCATTCATCTGTTGATGGGCATCTAGGAGTTTGGGGGGGTGGGGGAGAGAAATGAAACACGAAGGGATGGGGAGGGAGACAAACCATAAGAGACTCCTAGACTCAAGAAATGAACTAAGGGTGGCCGGGGTGGGGGTGGTGGGGTAGGGATAGGGTGGCTGGGTTGTGGACAATGGGGAGGGTATGTGCTATTAAGTGCTGTGAAATGTGTAAGCCCGAAGATTCACAGACATGTACCCTGGGGCAAATAATACATTATATGTTAATAAAAA
>CM053604.1:131062779-131102486 GCA_028646535.1 Procyon lotor | reverse complement strand
TCTGTTTTCTTACTGATTTTATGTTTGGATGATCTGTTCATTGTTGAGAGTGGGATATAAGGTCCTCAACTATTATTGTATTGTTGTTTATTTTTCCTTTTTGCTTTATATATTTAGGTTTACAATGGTGGGCACATAATTATTTACAATTGTTATGTCTTCTTGATGTACTAATTCCTCTATCATTATACAGTGATCTTCTTTGTCTCTTTTTACCATTTTCAAAGTCTGTTTTGTCTTATATAAGTATAGCTACTCCTGCTTTTTTTGTTGTTGTTGTTGCTTTTTGCTTAAAATATTTTTTTTCCATCCCTTACTGTCAGTATGTATGCCTTCAAGGCTAAAGTGAGTCTTTTATAGGCAGCATATCATCAGGTCTAGTTTTTTAAATCCATACATCCATTTTATGTCTTTTGATTAGATAATTTAATCTGTTTACATTTAAAGTAATTATTGATAGGTAAGGTCTTACTATTGTCATTTTAATTGTTTTCTTGGTACTTTGTAGATCTGTTTCTTATTCTGCTTAGTTTTATTTTTGATGTCTTTTGGTATGAATTTCCTGGACTTACCTTATTCTTTTGTATAATAATTGGGTAATTAGTAACACAATATTGAAGTTATGTTTATGTAAGTGGATTAGGTACCACTATTACCATATTACAACATCTAGCTTTGAGTATATATTTTACCAATGAGTTTTATGTTATCTTCTCATATTATTATGATTATTTGCATTTTTTTTTCAGTTGTACTCAAAAAACTCCTTTTAGCATTTTTTTTTTTTTTGTAAGGCAAGTCTAGTATTGATGATTTCTCTCAGCTTTTGTTTATTTGGTAAAGTCTTTATCTCTCCTTCATTTCTGAAGGATAGCTTCACTAGATGTATAGTTCTTGGTTGACATTTTATTTTTTAAAATTTCAATATTTTGAATATGTCGTCCTGTTCTCTTCTGGCTTAAAATTTTTTTTGTTGAGAAAATAGTCCAATGGGGGTTCCCTTATGTGAAACTTATCTATTCTCTCTTGCTAATTTCAAAATTTTTTATCTTTGACTTCAATTATAATATGTTTTAGTGTATTCTTATTTGGGTTCAATTTATTTGAGGAATATTTGGACCTCATGGATGTGGAAGTTCATTTTTTTCTCCCCAGGGTGTTGAAAGTTTTCAGCCATTATTGCTTTAAAAATACATTGTTCTTGTTTCTTTTTCTTTCTGGAATTCCTATAATGTGGATATTATTTCTTTTGATTGTGCCTTATAAGTCCTAATGCTTTTGTTACTTATTTTGTTTGTTTGTTTCTCTGATTTATATGCCTGTCTTCTAGGTCAATGATTCTTCTGCATGGTTGAGTCTCTTTTTGAAACTATTGAATTCTTGATTTTACTTCCTTTATTTTGGAGCTCTAGGACTTCCAGTTTTTTATTTTTTTATTTTTAATGAACTTCTTATATTGTTCATGCATTGTTTTGTCTTGTCATCTGTATGTTCTTGTAGTGCACTAAACTTCTTTAAGAGGATTATTCTGAAATATTTTGTAGTTCACAAATCTTTTTTTTTATGGTCAGTCAAAAAAGCTGTAGTAGTTTTCTTTGCTGGCATCTTATCTGATTTTTCATAATCCTTCATGCCTCACATTGGTAATCTGCACATTTGAGTTTGGAATCTGTTCAGTTTGGGTTTCTAGATTTGTCTGTTGGTAATGTCTTTGGGCAGGTGGGGCTTGCTATCAGTGTCTATATTTGGATGAGTCCATTGCCCAAGCCCTTCAGCCAGTCACAGTGGAGGGAGTTACTGCTGGCTGAGAACAAGTGCATAGCATTATTGGCTTTGGTTTCCTGCTTCAACAAGACTGAAGGATGCATTTCATGGTTGCCTGGGTTCTCTGATCAGGCTTATTAGGCAGGATTGGGCACAATTCTCAGCTGAAGTTAGAGCTATACATTAGTTGGCAGTGCAGCAAGATAGGGCTCAGGATCTGCACAATTCACTGGGGACCCAAATCAGGCAAGACTTTGAACTGAATTCCCTGGCCAGATGGTGCCACTGGTTTTATTCTACAGGTGGAAAAAGACACAGAATGTGCTTTCTGTTCAAATGCCACTGTAAGTGGGACTATTAGGCTGCATAGCTTACTGGACCATTCTCTAGATCCAGGAAAGTTCTTTGCTTTAGGACCCCAATCAGAAATACCTACAACCCATCAGGTTCACTGGTCAGACACTACCATGATTGGTTCTGCAAAGAAGCAATGCTATTGATTGGGACTACTGCTTGGGCACTGCAGGTAGAAACTCAGTCTGCCATATCCAAGTGCCACTTCTCCCTTTTTATTTTCTTGCTGGTGTCCTGTAGAACATAGAAATTTTGAATTTTGATTGAGTTCAAAGTAACCATTGCTTATATCAAGGTCATGATTTACACCTTTTTTTTCCCCTAAGAGTGTATATATAATTTTAGATATTGCATTGAGGTCTTTAATCAACTTGGAGTTAACTTTTAAGGGAAGGGGTCCAATTTTGTTGTTTTTCATGTGGTATTCAGTTGTTTCAGCACCATTTCTTGAAAACAACAACAACCCAACAATTGTTCTTTACACATTGAATTGCTTTGGCCCCTTGACTGAAATCAATTGACTACACATATATATATATATATAGGTTTATTTTTGAACTCTCCATTCTATTTCATTGATCTCTATGTTTTTATGCAACTGTCACACTGTCTTGAATCCTTTAGCTTTGCAATCCATTTTGAAATTTGGAAGTATGTTTCCTTCAGTTTTGTTCTTTTTCAATATCATTTTGGTTATTGTAGGTCCCTTAAATTTAATATAATTTTTAGGAACAAGCTTTTCAATTCTGCAAAATTTTTTTTAAAGAGTCTGCAATTTAAAGATTTTTTGGATAGCCAATGAATTCAGGAATTTTCTGTTCCTGTCTCTTTTAGTTCACTGTTAGTGAATTGAAAAGAATAGCTGGTTAAATATAATGTAGTCATCTAAGAAGAAAACTAAGATACATACCATATATTTATTGTTTTATTATCACTTACATTTTGTCTTTTACCACTATTCTTTATGCATCTAATTTTGAAAATCTTTCCTCAGAACATGGAGTGGATAGAAAACTTTTCGGGCACCTGGGTGACTCAGTGGGTTAAAGCCTCTGCCTTCAGCTCAGGTCATGGTCTCAGGGTCCTGGGATCGAGCCCCACATCGGGCTCTCTGCTCAGCGGGGAGCCTGCTTCCCCCTCTCTCTCTGCCTGCCTCTCTGCCTGCTTGTGATCTCTCTCTGTCAAATAAATAAATTAAAAAAATTAAAACAAAAACCAAAAAACTTTTCTCTGTATTCAATTTATAAGTCCCCTAGTTCAATCTAATCTAATTATCTTTAGTTTTTTTGTATTATTAATCTACTTGAACTCTTTCAAAAATTTATTGAATGAGTATAAAATATGATCCTAAGTGTTACAAACCTGCCTTCAGCTAAAGCCATTTGTGGATGGATCCCTGGTTAATTCAAAATTATAAAAGTATAGCTGGGTTATAGAAGTGCTTGTGTTTATTCATTTATTTTTATTGTCTTTTTAAAGTCAAGAATACATTAATATAATGGCATGTGCTAAGTTCTACTTAGTGGATTGCTTTAGGGGAATTCATTGTGAGCAAATGTGGAATGTCAGAGAAATTATGCCTTCAGAAAGCATATGGCTATTGATGAATGAAATTAATACAAATACTCATGACAAAAGTTTTTAAAAAAACAGAATTTAAAATTATGGGCATTATAGTTGGACACTTGAGTTGAAATTTCAGCTTCACCATTTGGCGACTTTCTGGATAAAGAATGACTTTCTTAACCTCTAAATTTTTCTCATTGTAAAAATAGTTAACCTTGGAGAATTACCATAAACAATAAATGAGATAAAGTACTTAGCACATAAAGGAATGTTTCCTTTATTAGTATTTACTGAGTACTAAGACATTCTTCCTAGCTCTAAGGATACTGAAAGATACCCGCATTGGGCTCCAGGCTCAGCAGGAAGTCTGCTTGTCCTTCTCCCTCTGCTTCTCCTGTACTCTCTCTCTTTCTCTTAAATAAATTGAAATAAATGATGTTTGATGAAATCTAGCAAAACAGAAAATAAACGCAGCTAAATATTATGGAAAAAATTCTTCAGTAAAAGAAGGAAATGGTTTAAGTAAAAATCTAGCAGAAAATGTTGGAATTTTGTAACTATATTTTTACTTACTTGTATATGCTACTTTTATGAAAATCAAGATAAGTGACCTAATTTCCCATTAAATCTCACAAATTTAACATATAAATTAAAATATGATTCCACTTATAATCCAGTAGTAATTTTGGGGGGCTGGGAGGTAAAGGAGAATTAGATAAAATCCCATAAAGCTACAGATGGAATCTTAATTCTGAGCATAGCTAATTATATTATAAGAGGGAAGAATGGAAAAAAGACTTGATTACAAAGAATGAGATTATGTGATCAATGTATTATAATAAAGTGTTATATTGGAGTAGATCAATTAGGTTAGTGAAATTTAATATATGTGTCATATATAGTCAAGTTTAATGAGAATTTATTAAAAAGTTGTATTTCAATTCAAAAAATACTTTTACTCAGTTTGTCATGTGATGTTGCAACTAGCTGTTTATATGAAACCAAAATAGTAAATTTGAGATCCTACTTTACATAATAGACCTATTTGTCTACATGTAATATAAAGAACCCTTTAAAAAATGAAATTAGGGGCACCTGGGTGGCTCAGTTGTTAAGCTTCTGCCTTCGGCTCTGGTCATGATCCCAGGGTCGTGAGATCGAGCCCCGCATCGGGCTCCCTGCTCGGCAGGAAGCCTGCTTCTCCGGCTCCCATTCCCTCTGCTTGTGTTCCCTCTCTCGCTGTGTTTCTCTCTGTCAAGTAAATGAAATCTTAAAAAAAAAAAAAATTAGTTTTTTTATTTGCTAAGACAAAGTACCTAAAGAAAAATAAACATAATTATAAACAGATAATTCCTAAAATAAAACTTGAAAAATACTTAATCTCACTTTTAATCAATGAACTACCAAGAAAATAGTAATCAGTTTTTGTTTTCTTATTTCTAACACCCAGTCCTTATGAGAATGTGAGGAAAATTTGTTCTATTGTGATTTGTTACAAATTCTGACATAATCAACTTAATCTTTATTAAGAAATCCAAATACTCCAAATCAATTCCATAAAAAGCTCCAGTAGGTAATATTATATATACCTGGCTGTTTATAGAATGGTAGAAAATAGCTTTAAAAGAGAGATGTGACTGTCAATAAGTTTTCTGGATTTTTTTTAGAGTGTTGTGTCATTCCCATGCCACGGATGTCTTGAAGCCAAAACAAACAATAATCAAAGACAGATATAAATTAGGTGACTTAGAGAAATTTCCATTATCTATTACTTGTGAGAAATGGAAGAAAGGTGCCCACAATGATGACTGACTATAATCTGATCTTCAGTAAAGTCAATATTGATACCATTCTCTAGCATTCATCACTTTGTATTTAAAAAAGGTTTCTGTTTGTACATATGCATGTTTGTATAGTCATTTATTCATTTTTAATTCAATTAAAATATGTCTGAAGAACTTCTGTGACAAATACTATTTAGCTTCTGAGATAAAAAGAAAAAATGTCTCTGCCTTCATGGCTACAGTAGGATGGTGATAGGTACTCTAGAGAAAAAGAGAGCAAGATATGTATATAGAGTAGAGGATGGTGTATATTATTCAACAGAAAATGGTAGCACCTTGATGTAATGATATGTTACCTTCCATCTCTGGTTCTTATATCCATTCTCAAACTCTCTTGGCAGTGACATTTCTACAACTATTCTTTTTTTTTTTTTTTTTATTAACATATAATGTATTATTTGCCCCAGGGTACATGTCTGTGAATCTTCGGGCTTACACATTTCACAGCACTTAATAGCACATACCCTCCCCATTGTCCACAACCCAGCCACCCTATCCCTACCCCACCCCCCCCCCCCCCCGGCCACCCTTAGTTCATTTCTTGAGTCTAGGAGTCTCTTATGGGGAGGGAGACAAACCATAAGAGACTCTACAACTATTCTTTTACTCATCTCTTTACAATAGTGTTCTCTATAGGTCATTTCTCAAAACAACTGGCCCATTTACAGATTTCTTATCAGAACCGGTTTCACTGCTCCTAGCCAAGAAAACTGGTCATGTCCATCTTTTTTGTAGGAAGATGTTATGAGGGCAAATTTGCGCCATATTTTATGGTTATAATAGGTCAAAATGTATTTAATTTGGTGAGTTCTCTGATACACAAGATGTCATTCTAATTGAAAACTTTTTCACATTATAGCATCTCTCTGACTTTCGAGATCTTTCAAATAAATTGAGGTGAATACTCAAGCTGAAAGCTTTCCATATTCTTTGGGGTGACAACTTATTTTCTGTACAAAGAAAAATCTGTTAAAGTATGTCACCAATAAAACCAACATTTATGAGAAAATTCAACTGATATAAAATTAGAAAAAAGTTTTTATAATGAATTTAAATTATTAATATATGTGTGTCTGTATATGAATATTTATACAAGAGTCACCAAAATGGAAATGATGGTTAATTCATTAAGATGATTTGGAATTTCAAGGACTTTTGAGCTTTCTTTCCTGTATATTTCTACATTAATTTTTGATAATTTTAAAGTAAATTAATATTACTAAAATATCAAAATAACATAAAAATCGCTTATACTTATTTGCTAAACATAATTCATAATTGTGGTGTGTTATACTGGCTATCATAAAGTATAACACACAAAATAGAACTTGGATAAGCCAGTTTTTTTTTTTTTTGAATTAACATATAATGCATTATTTGTTTCAGGGGTATAGGTCTGTGATTCATCAGTCTTATATAATTCACAGCACTCACCATAGCACATACCCTCCCCAATGTCCATCAGCCAGCTACCCCATCCATCCCACCTCCCTCCCCTCCAGCAACCATCATTTGTTTCCTGAGATTAAGAATCTCTTATGGTTTGTCATCCTCTCTGGTTTCACCTTGTTTCACTTTTCCCTCCCCTCCTCTATGGTTCACTGTCGTCTTTCTCAAATTCCTCATATCAGATCATATGAAAATTGTCATTCTCTCATTGATATACTTCACATAGGATACTGCCCTCTAGTATCATCCATGTCATTGTAAATGGCAAGATTTTGGTTTATTTGATGGATGTATAATTTTCATATACACTGCATCTTCATTATCCATATATCAGTTGGTGGGCATCAAGGCTCCTTCCATAGTTAGGTTATTGTGGACATTACTGCTATAAACATTTGGGTGCACATGGCCCTTTAGATTATTACATTTGTATCTTTGGGGTAAATATCCAGTAATGCAATTGTAGGGTCACAGAGTAGCTCTATTTTTAATTTTTTGAGGAATCTCCACACTGTTTTCTAAAGTGGCTGCACCAGCTTGCATTCCCACCAACAGTGTAGGAGGGCTCCCCTTTCACTGGATCCTCGCCAACATCTGTCATTTCCTGACTTGCTAATTTTAGCCATTCTGGCTGGTGTGATGTGATATCTCAATGTGGTTTTGATTTGTATTTCTCTGGTGCCAATTGATGTTGAGCATTTTTCATGTGTCTGTTGGCCATTTGGATGTCCTCTTTGCAGAAATGTCTGTTCATATCTTCTGTCCAGATGAGATAATTCTTGATCAGATTATTTGTTTGGGTGTTGAGTTGGAGAAGTTCTTTATAGATTTTGGATACTAGCCCTTTATCTGATATGTCATTTGAGAATATCTTCTCCCATTCTGTCAGTTGTCTTTGGTTTTGTTGATTGTTTCCTTTGCTGTGCAAAAGCTTTTGATCTTGATGAAGTCCCAATAGTTCATTTTTGCCCTTGCTTCCCTTGCCTTTGGCGATGTGTCTGGGATGAAGTTGCTGTGGCTGAGGCCAAAGATTTGCTGACTGTGTTTTCCTCAAGGATTCTGATGGATTCCTGTCTCACATGGAGGTCGTTCATCCACTCTGAGTCTACTTTTTGTGTGTGGAATAAGAAAATGGTCCAGTTTCATTCTTCTGCATGTGGCTGGCTGTCCAATTTTCCCAATACATTTGTTGAAGAGACCTTTTTCCATTGAACATTCTGTCCTGCTTTGTCAAAGATTAGTTGACCATAAAGTTCTGGGTCCATTTCTGGGCTCTCTTTTCTGTTCCAATGATCTATGTGTCTGTTGGTGCCAATATCATACTGTCTTGATGATTACAGCTTTGTAATAAAGCTTGAAGTCTGAAATTGTGATGCCACCAACTTTGGTTTTCCTTTTCAACATTCCTCTGTGTTTGGAGTCTTTTCTGGTTCTATATAAATTTTAGGATTATTTGTTCCATTTCTTTGAAAAAAATTGATGGTATTTTGATAGGGATTGCATTAAATGTATAGATTGCTCCAGGTAGAATAGACATTTTCATAATATTTGTTCTTCCAATCCATAAGCATGGAAACGTTTTCCATTTTTTTCTGTGTCTTACTCAGTTTCTTTCATGAGTACTTTATAGTTTTCTGAGTATAGATTCTTTGCCCTTTTGGTTAGGTATATTCCTAGGTATCTTTACGGTTTGGGGTGCAATTGTAAATGGGATTGACTCAGTTCCTCTTTCTTGTGTCTTATTGTTGGTGTATAGAAATACAACTTATTTTTGTACATCGATTTTATATCCTGACACTTTATTGAATTCTTCTATGAGTTCTAGCAGTTTTGGAGTGGAGTCTTTTGGGTTTTCGACATAAAGAATTGTATGATCTGCCAACAGTGAGAGTCTGACTTCTTCTCTGCCTATTCAGATGCCTTTTATTTCTTTCTGTTGTCTGATTGCTGAGGCTAGGACTTCTAGTACTATGTTGAATAGCAGTGGTGATAGTGGACAGCCCTGTCATGTTCCTGACCTTTGGGGAAAAACTCTCATCTTTTCCCCATTGAGAATGATATTTGCTGTGGGTTTTTTCATAGATGGCTTTGATGGTATTGAGGTATGTACTCTCTATGCCTGCACTGTGAAGGGTTTTGATCATGGAAAGGATGTAGTACTTGTCAAATGTTTTTTTCAGCATCTATTGAGAGTATCAATTATTTTTATTTTGTTTTTATTTTTATTTTTTTATTTTTTATTTTTATTTTATTTTTATTTTTATTTGTTTTATTTTGCTTTTATTAATGTATCATATTGATTGATTTGTAGATGTTGAACATTCCTTACAGCCCAGGAATAAATCCCACTTGGTTGTATAAATAACTCTTTCAATGCACTGTTGAATTATATTGGCTAGTATTTTTGTGAGAATTTTTGCATCCATGTTCATCAGGGATATTGGTCTGTAATTCTCCTTTTTGATGGGGTCCTTGTCTGGTTTTGGGATCAAGGTAATGTTGGCCTCGTAAAATGAGTTTGGAAGTTGTCCTTCCATTTTTATTTTTTGGAACAGTTTCGGGAAAATAGGTATTAATTGTTCTTTAAATGTTTGGTAGAATTCCCCTGGGAAGCCATCTGGCCCTGGGCTTTGGTTTGTTGGGAGATTTTTGATGACTGCTTCAATCTCCTTACTGGTTATGGGTCTGTTCAGGCTTTTCCATTTCTTCCTGTTTCAGTTTTGGTAGTTTATAAGTTTCCAGGAATGCATCCATTTCTTCCAGCTTGTCAAATTTGCTGTTGTATAGTTGCTCATAATGTTATAATTTTTTGCATTTCTTGGTGTTGGTTGTGATCTCTCTTATTCATGATTTTATTAATTTGGGTCCTTTCTCTTTTCTATTTGATGAGTCTGGCCAGGAGCTTATTAATCTTTAATTCTTTCAAAGAACCAACTCCTAGTTTCATTGATTTGTTCTACTGTTCTTTTGGTTTCTATTTCATTGATTTCTGCTTTGATCTTTATTATTTCTCTCCTGCTGGGTTTAGGCTTTCTTGGCTGTTCTTTCTCCAGCACTTTTAGGAGTAGGGTTAGGTCGTGTCTTTGAGACCTTTCTTGAGAAATGCTTGTGTGTGTGTGTGTGTGTGTGTGTGTGTGTGTGTGTATACTTTCAGGACCACCTTTCCTGCATCCCAAAGATTTGGAAAAGTTGTGTTTTCATTTTCATTTGTTTCCATGATTTTTTTAAAATTCTTTAATTTCCTGGTGGACCCATTTATTTTCTAGTAGGTTGCTCTTTAGTCTCCATGTGTTTGAGTTCTAGTTTCAAAGCATTGTGGGCAGGGAATGATCTCAATCTTTTGGTACTGGTTGAGACCTGATTTGTGACCCAGGATGTGAGCTATTCTGGAGAATGTTCCATGTGCACTAGAGAAGCATGTGTAATCTGTTGCTTTGGGATGGAATGTTCTGAATATATCTGTAATGCCCATCCAGCCCAATGTGTCATTTAAAACCTTTATTTCCTTGTTAACTTTTGCCCAGATGATCTGTCCATTTCAGTGAGGGGGGTGTTAAATTTCCTTACTATTATTTTATTATTGTTGATGTTTTTGTTTTTGTTATTAATTGGTTGCTCCCATGTTAGGGGTATAAATATTTAAAACTGTTAGGTCTTCTTGTAGAACAGTTCCTTTAAGTATGATATAGTGTCCTTCCCAATCTCTTACTATAGTCTTTGGCTCAAAATCTAATTTGTCAGATATAAGGATTGCCACCCCATCTTTCTTTTGATGTCCATTAGCATGATAAATTTTTTTGCATTCCCTCACTTTAAATCTGGAGGTGTCTTTGGGTCTAAAATCAGTCTCTTGCAGACAGCATATTGATGGGTCTTTTTTTTTTTTTTTTTTTTATCCATTCTGATTCCCTATGTCTTTTGATTGGGGCATTTTGCCCATTTACAATCAAGGGAAGTAGTGCCATTGTATTGCCTGTAAGGTGACTGTTACTGTATATTGTCTTTCTGGTCTGTTACTTTTAGGCTCTCTTTGCTTAGAGGACCCCTTTCAGTATTTCCTGTAGGGCTAGCTTGATGTTTGCAAATTCTTTCAGTTTTTGTTTGTCCTGGAAGATTTTTAGTTCGCCTTCTATTTTCAATGACAGCCTAGCTGGATATAGTATTCTTGGCTGCATATTTTTCTCATTTAGTGCTCTGAATATATCATGCCAGTCCTTTCTGGCCTGCCAGGTCTCTGTGGATAGCTCTGTTGCCAATCTACTATTTCTACTATTGTATGTTCCAGACCTTTTGTCCCAAGCTGCTTTCAGGGTTTTCTCTTTGTCCCTGAGACTTGTAAGTTTTACACTTTGATGATGGGTGTGTACCTATTTTTACTGATTTTTGGGGGGGGTTCTGTGCCTCCTGGATTTTAATGCTTTTCCCCTTTGCCAAATTAGGTCAGTTCTCTGCTATAATTTGTTCCAATATACCTTTTTTTAAAAAATATTTTATTTATTTATTTGACAGAGAGAAAGAGATCACAAGTAGGCAGAGAGGCAGGCAGAAAGAGAGAGGGAAGGAGGCTCCCTGCTGAGCAGAGAGCCTGATGTGGGGCTCAATCTCAGGACCCTGAGATCATGACCTGAGCCCCCCAGGTGCCCCTCTCTTCTTCTTATGTAATCCTAATTATTCTAATATTGTTTCATCATATGATATCACTTATCTCTTGAATTCTCCCCTCGTGATCCAGTAGTGGTTTATCTCTTTTTCTCCACTTCTTTATTCTCCATAATTTGGTCTTCTATATCACTAATTCTCTTTTCTACCTCCTTTATCCTAGCAGTAATAGCCTCCATTTTTTATTGCAACTCATTAATAGCTTTTCTGATTTCAACTTGGTTAGATTTTAGTTCTTTTATTTCTCCAGAAAGGGATTCTCTAGTATCTACTATGCTTTTTTCAAACCCAGCTAGTGTCTTTATAATTGTTATTCTGAACCCTAGTTCTGACATCTAATGCCTGTGTTGATTAGGTCCCTAGCTATTGGTACTGCCTCTTGTTCTTTTTTTTTTTTTTTTTTTTTGAGGTGAGTTTTTCTGCTTTGTCATTTTTTCCATAGAAGAACAGATGAATGAGAGAACAAAATGCTAAAAGGGTATAACAACCCCAGAAGAAAAAACACTAAACAACTCAGAAGAGACCCAAAACTGGGGGAAGAAAGAAAAAATATATATCAGATTTGTGAATAGAACAGAGCCACACACCTGATTTTCTGTTTATTTTGGGCTGTTAGAAGAAACTGCCTCTCAAAATTTTAAAGACATAAAAATATATATATAAAAATAAGGGTATATGCGATGAAGGGATGGTATATTAATATAAAAATGAGAATTAAAAAAGGAATTGATAAGTCTGTTGAAAAAAATAAAAAAAAAAAAACAGGAGAGAATATAATCAGGCAGGAGACTAGAACAAAGCCATACGCTAGATTTATGGTATATTTTGGTCTGTTAGAAGAAACTGTATCCCAAAATTTTAAAGAAAGAAAAACATATATATACAAAAAATAAGGTTAAATACATTGAATGGATAGACTATGGCTATAAAAATGAAGATTCGTATTGAGGAAGCCACCTATTGCCTGGAGCATTGGGTATGGTGCATGAACAATGAATCTTGGAACATAGAAAAAAATGAACATTAAAAAATTTTTAAAAACAGAAAAAAATTTTAAAAATTTAACTTTGAAGGACTAAAGAAACATGGAGAAAAACACATGAATTCTATGTACTGTATTCCCCTAGCGCTAGAGTTTTGCAGTTCTCATTGATCAATAAACTTGGTCTTGTCTGGATATTCTTGTGGTTTTTCTGGGGGAGGGGCCTGTTGCAGTGATTCTCAAATGTCTTTGGCCGAGGTGGAATTGCAATGCCTTTGCCATGGGCTGGGCTAAGTAATCTGCTCGGGTTTGCTCTTAGTAGCTTTTGTTCCCTGAAAGCTTTCCGTACAGCTTTGGAGGACAAAAATGGCAGCCTCCCAATCTCTGGCCCCAGGGGAGCTGAGAGCTCGGGGCCACCCTCTTTAGTGAGCCCTCAGAGAAAAGCAATCACTCCTGTCTCCCTGGTTTCCAGCTGTCCTCTCAGCTCACCTAGCCTATGGCCAAGCATTTCTATCTCTGGCACATGGCCCCGTTTGGAGTCTCTCCCTACTTAGCCACTAAAGCAATGTATCTCAGTAGAACAGACTTCTTAAAGTTCTGATTGTGTGCTCTGCTGTGGAGCTGTTTGGAGCTGGCTGATGGAGGTCTATCTTCTTGTATACTGCCTTGGATTCACTTCTCTGTTCATAGAATTGCTGTTATTCTTTTGTTTGGTTGGATAACTATTTAGCTGAATTCCTTGGACCAGATGAAATTTAGGTATCCCACTCCGCTACCATGTTGCTTCTCATAAGCCAGTTTTATTGACCACAGAGGTATAAATATTAGTAAAAAGTGACATAGGAATAAATTATAAAAGTAGAACACTTAATAGAAATAATTTGAAACTTTTCATTTATTAAATAGGCATGTATTTAGGAAAATACAGTATTTATATCTAACAGAATAGATTCAGAGGTACTCAGATTTGAAAAAGTGACTTCAATAGTCATCAAAGGCATAAAAAATGTAATATACCTTTCTAACATTGATTATAGATAATTTGGTGGTGCCTGGGTGGCTCAGTTGGTTAAGCATCCAGCTCAGGTCATGATCTCAGGGTTGTGAGATGAAGCCTAGCATGGAGTACTGGGCATGGAGCCTGTTTAAGATTCTCTCTTCTCTAAAAACAAAAACAAAAACTAATTTTTGCTTTGTCTCACTTTCTACAATGAATATTTTTATATGAATTTTCTTTTGTAAAAAAGGAATATAAAACAATTGACATAAGGAAAACTGATTTTAAGATTTGTATAATTATGAGAAGTATAATTTTTACCAAAGTTGAATATTTGGACCAAGCAACCAGGAAAAGCAGGAGAATGAGAGAGTGAAAGTTTTATGAAGGAAGAACTATTGTGAGAAGATGTATGGGAAGTTAGAATAGTAAAACTTTTTATTAAAGGACTGAGGTTACCAGATATCTCTGTAGTAATTTTATAATTTGCAGTCCAACATTCTCCTGGGCTGTCTTGAAATTGCACACTTCAAAGAGCTAATAGACAGTATGATGCTAAGTTGAAACTTTGTAGGAGCAATGAGAGAAGGAGTTTTTTTCCATTGTTAAGCTCATTATTATTTTGCAGTGATAGAAAAAAATTACCCAATAATTAAAAAAATACACTGGGATATATTTTATTCAGCTATGTTGTATAAAATAAATTGCTCATAACCTTGTGAGTCAGGAATCCAGGAAGAGCTCAGCTGGGTGGCTCACTGTTGTTCTCCATGACACTGAGAATCATCACAGCTTAGAAACCTGGAGGATTAATTTTCAAGATGACTCATTTGGACTTGTTTCAAACTGATGCTAACTCTTTGCTGAGAACTTGGCCAGGGCTCTTGGCTGAGACCGTCAGTCAAGGCTTTGGTCCCTTCTCACGTGGACTTCTTTTCTTTTCTACCTCTTTCTATGGGAGTTTCAAGAAGCTGCCAATCTTTTGCCTCGTATCAGAAGTCTAAGAGAATCACTTCAGTTACATTCTTTTATGGAAACCTTTTAGCAAATTTAAGCAAGTCACAAATTCAGCATAGGCTAAAGGAGAGGGAACATTATTTCTTAATTAAGAGTAGTAAAAAAATTGCAGTATTTTGAATGTTCTACAGAACACTTGAGTTCTGGCTTTTTATTATTAATATTTATCTGAAGTTCTAAAGAAGGCTTTAACTTCTGACATAAATTTAGAATAGCCAGTAACATTCTATGCCTAAATTTAGAAAATAAACACGTCATTCCAAATGGATATCAATGATAGAACTATGTTTCCTATTGTTTTTATGTGCTTCAACTTATTTAATAATCCAAACAACTCTGTATGCAAGATACTAATATTGGTTTTAAAGCTGATGTATAGAGATATTAAGTCATTTGCTCAAGGCCACATATAGAAAATGGCATATCCAAATTTCAGAAACAGGCAATCTGATCTGTAGAATGGATTTCTAACCTCTTACATTTCTTTTGAAAATATTTAAATAAGACAAAAACAAAATGTCTTTAAGTACAGTTTCTGAAACCTCATTTCAAAAGACTATCAATTTTCCTCAGATAGATACTTGAGACTTAATCTAGTTCTCAATGATGATACACTTGCATTTATTTTATGTATATTTATAAAACAATCAACTGGGGTACCTGGGTGGCTCAGTTGGTTAAGCATCTGCCTTTGGCTCAGGTCATAATCCCAGGGTACTGGAATAGAGCCCCACGTTAAGCTCCCTGCTCAATGGGGAGCCTGCTCCTCCTTCTCCCTTTACCCCTCCCCACAACTTGTGCACTCTCTCTCAAATAAGTAAAATCTTTTAATCAACTAATTATAACAATGCTATCATCTCTATAAGCTAGAGAAGCAGTCTTTAAAAGACCCTTTCAGAGTATTCTTTCTCCAGTAGTTTCCTTAGCATTATCAAGCAATTGTTTTGCATTATACTCATTTAATGTCGATAAAAAGATATTTGAGGTGGTAATGCTTTCATTTATCCCCCTTTATGAAAAGCCTTGCTGCAAGACTGAGAATTATTGACTCTGTTGAGAATACTATGAAATATTTTCACTAGTTTTAGAAAAAAATTATACACTTAAGAAACATTGTATATATTTGACATAGATATGTGGGGGAAACCAGAATATATACACATTGTGAACTGTATATATGTTGTAAATTATAAACATCTTAAGATGTTTATGACTCCTATTAGGATTTATTTGTATGTGTATGTGTAATATAGGCATTAGTAAAGGATATGTGTGTGTATATGTATACACACACCTTAAAGATTTTTTCAACTTGAAAGAGGTGATAAGTCATACATAATACAAAATACAAAGTAATTTATAAAAATATCTATATTCATGTGTCAAATACATTTTCAACAACTACCAGAACAAGAGTTTGAGCAAATAGGTATTATTTGAAGGGATAAAGATAGTTGATATTTTTCTTAAAATGAGATTTCATTTACTCTTAATGTTAGGGAAGAATTTGAAAAAAATCCTATTTATGCTGTGAAACACATTTTTTTAGAAATTTCTTAGAAGCAAATGAAAGCTCAACACCTGTCACAGAATGAAAAGGGCAGAATAATGTGCTAGAAAATGATATTCCCACAGTGAGAAATCTGAGCAGACTTCTTAGCTGTATGTCTTATTAGGAAAACAAGAAGCATGTTTTAAAGTGATATTAGTGATTTGGATGCAGGAGGTATATTCATGTTGGAGTGTGTGGTGTTAAAACTGGCTTTAATGTCCAAAATTTCTAAGATTAACTGATGCATCTAGACAGTTTACAGTGCTTTGCAATTGCAGAGACATCTTTCTATGGTTGAGAGACAGGCTCATTTTCAACATTATAAATTTTATAAATATGGGGTGCCTGGGTGGCTCAGTGGGTTAAAGCCTCTGCCTTCAGCTCAGGTCATGATCTCTGGATTCTGGGATCAAGCCTCACGTCAGGCTCTCTGCCTCCTCGTGATCTATCAAATAAAAAAAATAAATTTTAAAAATACTGTCCAGGCTAAGTTTTATAAGTCTAAATTATAAAATTGGGGGTTTATCTAAAAAATTTCTCAAGTAAGCAACAGAATCTTAGACATTTAAGGCATGGTTCAGTTTGAAATTTGTGGAGTACTACAGAGTGCTTTCATAGTATACTTTGAAACCCACAGTCATTCCATAAAACCTCAATAGTATTTGCTTTGGTAAATAACTACACAAATAAATAAAACAAAGTACAGAATGGCAGGGTCAATGATCCAGGCTCAGTATTCTGTTGGCAATAATCAACAGCTTATCCAGGTTATTCTGCCTCATCACAGTGAGTTATTAAGGCCTAAAATCAATGATTGTTAAAATTACATATAGCTTCATCTTTAGGTTTGTTTTGCCTGTCTGAGGTCACAAGGCAAACCATCCTATTGACAATTTGTAGTGTCACTAACAATGATGTTCACTGGGTAAGTTATGTGGCAATAGACTATAATTTAGGCATTGCCTACTCTGTCCCTTTTATTGTGTTAACATTTATTGCCACCATCTTATTTTTCATACAACCCAGTACTACTGCATTCCAGGTAAAGCTTATTTTTTAAATGGATGCTGGTGGAAGTTTATAGTCCCTTGCATTTAACAGGACCTGGACTTGAACCTAGAATTACTAAATGCTAATGTCCTGCTCAATTTTTATACATTTGTCAGTGGTAATGATTTTTTTTTTTCAAGAAAAAAACATACCTAGAGCACTCTAATTAGAGAGCCTACCATTTGATTTCTTTGTGATGTGGGAAAAGCAATTCCTTTGACTAATTAGAAACAATTTCTTTAACTTTGAGAAATTTCATAAAAGAGAGATTATAGAAAATACCACATGTATTGGGTTACATAGGCTCACCCCCAACATCTCTACTCAGAACCTCAGAATGTGACCTTATTTGGAAATATGGTCTTTGTCTATTCAACTAGTTAAGAATCTCAGAATTAAACATCATGGGCCCTAAATCCAATGACTGAACTTATTTATAAGAGAAAAGACAGAAAGACAAAGATTTCACACAGATGACATAGGGGGAAAGGCCACATGAAGACAGGCAGAGAGTACAGTTATGGTTCCATAAGGCAAGGTATGCCTGTAGTCAGTAGGAATTTAAAGAGGCCAGGTCAGGTTCTGTCTTAGAGCCTTCAGATGGAGCATGCTGATAACTTGGTTTCAGGCCTTTGGACTCCAGAACTGTGGGAGAATAAATTTCTATCATTTCAAGATGCTCAGTTTGGGGTAATTTGTCAAGATAGCCTTAAGAAATTGATATATCACATAACTTATTTGATTCCATACAATTTGGAAATTAGTACCACAGCCAAAAACTAAATTTAAAAAAATGTGCTCTTTTTGATAAAACCATAAAAAGGTTATTTTTAAAATGACCTAATTAATGAAGTCGTGCACACACACAGCTGTCAAAAACAATAAAATTATTTTTTGAATTTTTTAAAAGATTTTATTTTTATTTATTTGGCAGAGAGAGAGAGGGAAGCAGGCTCCCCGCTGAGCAGAGAGCCCGATGCGGGGCTCGATCCCAGGACCCTGAGCTCATGACCTGAGCCACAGGCCGAGGCTTTAGCAACCTGAACCACCCAGGCACCTCTATTTTTTGAATTTTGACATTAATTCAACAAACATAGCAGCTACAGTAGTGATGCCTACTATTTGCTAAGATATTCCTAGGTAGACTTGGTCTTAAGATGGTTTTGTGAGAGAGAGAGAGAGAGAAAGGTTAATTAAGATCTACCAGTGCAACTACCAAACATGTCTTCTCTTTATATATTTCTAGAAGTGCATATGCATACATACCTTCCGACTGCATATTTTAGATCTTATTTAATGAATGGCCTCACTGATTTTTAGTCCACATGTTTTATCAGCTATTGAATGAGACCAGTTAAAGGCTTCTTTTGTGAATATAGATATTTTAAAAGTATGGTATTAGATATATACAGAATTAGGATCGTGATACCCTTCTGAAAAATTGACTGCTTTACTCTTATTACATGTTTCTCTGTGCCTCAATTTTTATTGATCCAGGGCATTTTTGACTGATATTAAAATAGGTACATTGCTTTCTTTTGGCTATTTTTAAATGTTACTCCCCGTCCCTTGTTGAATTCTTTTTATATTGAAGGGGTGTCTCATATAAGCTTCACATAGTTGCTTTATATATTTTTAATCTAGCCTGATATTTCTTTTATTTCATTTCCCTCTATTTACTTGCTAATGATCTATGTTTTATTGTTATTTGTTACTATAGAGATAACAGTTCCTTGAGAAATCTCAATAAAATTTTTACCTTCTAACCAATTATGAAAGCATCTTTGAACAGTTAAAATTAACAATCTTCTTGTGCTTTTTGCATTACTGTTGTAATGCACTTCAAGAAAGTTAAAATTCTTAAGACATTATTGCTATTTTATTGAGTGAATATGTATTTAGTATTTGTATTTTCATATGCATTAGTACTTTAAATTTATTCTTTCTTAAATTCTGAGATCAGTGTCTTATCTTGAATAATTACCTTTTATATATTATCCTTAAGTTTCAAAATTTTGGGAGATGAATTCTTTCATTTTCTGTTTTTCTAATACATATATTTCTTTTGTGTTCATGCTTGAAAGATTTTCACAGGGTATAAAAATCTAGGTTGAGTTATTTTCTTTTAGCAACTTAAATATGTCATTCTGGTATGCTATTATGGTTAGCTTGATAATTACTAGAAAATCTTTTAAAGGTAATATTTTCTTTTCTTTTGACTATTCTTATTTTTTAAAATGCTCAACAATTATGATGTGCCTAGGTGTAACACGCAGTTAGAAAAAGTAATAACAGGTGCTGATTTTATTTAGTAAGTCAGAAAGAATGGAAAATTTTTTAAAAAGATAATTGTGTGTAAAAATTATAGTAATACATACTTTTCCAAAAAAGTATATGTTAAAGTATTTTGGTATATGTTAAAGAATTTTGGATAAAAAAATGGGAGGATGTTGAAGAATATTAAAACTTGAAAAAAAAAACAAGTATAAAGGGATATTTGGTACAGATTAACCTTTTGTCACCTTATTTTTACAGCAATACTTGTCTAAGTGCACTGAAAACCTCTACTTTCTTCTCTACAACATAACATCTGTTCTTTCAGTGTTTAAAATGGACAGCTTTGAGACACATTTTTGAGATAGCAATATCCAGGACTTCATGATGGACTGGATTTGGGGGAAGAACAAGAGAAACAAAGTCAAGATTATAGTAATGTTTTTTGATTTGGCCAACTAGGTGAATGGTGCTGTTTACTAAGCTAAAGAAAACTGGGATGGGAAAACATACATGGGAGATACTAAGGTAGAAAAGAATGAATACATTTTGGATATGCATCTGTAAATTCAAGTGGATGTCCTTTCCTTGAGAAATAGAGTCATATGCATAGGATTAGCACATCAAATAATCAGTTGAGTACATCCAGGGCAGGTTATATAGAAGGAAGTGCAGAGTCAGTAGACTAAGCAGTCTAGAAATCAGAGATCGGGAATAGGAAAGTAATTCCAACTTCAACTAGTAGCAAAGTAAGAAGTCACAGTGACTAAGAGTACAAAGTATCTCAAGAAAATCAAGTTGGTTTTGTGCCAAGATTTGGAATTTGGTCATGGTATATTCAAAGTTCTGAATGGGAAAAACCTGTAACCAAGAATACCCTATACAACAAGGCTATCATTCAGAATAGAGAGAGTTTTCCAGACAGACAAAAACTAAGGGAGTTCAAGACAACTTAGCCCTGCAAGAAATATTGAAGTGAACTCTGAGTGGAAAGGAATGATGAAAAATGACAGTATGAAGGTAGGAAACATAAAAGCTGTAAAAATGAGTATTCTTGTAAAATTATGTTAAAGAACTTACAAAATAAAAGGATGAAAAATAAGACATAATATACCTAAAACATAGGAGGAAAGGAATAAAAAACTACCAATCTACCAATAATTACTTTGGAGCATTTAGTCTATTTACATTCAATCAAAAGCCACAGGGTGACAGAATGGATAACAGAAAAACAAGACCCATCTATATGGTACCTACAAGAGACTCATTTTAGACCTAAAGACACCTGTATATTCAAAGTGAGAGGATGGAGAAACAGTTATGCTAATGGATGTCAAAAGAAAGCCAGAATAGTAATACTTATATTGGACAAAATAGACTTTAAAACAAAGACCCTAAAAAGAGACCGAGGACATTATATAACAATAAAAGGGACAATCCATCAATAACAATTGTAAATATGCCCCCAACCCAGGAGCACTCAAATATATAAATCAACAGAAAAAGAAATTAAAAGTCCAATTTATAATTGCACCAAGAACAATGAGATAGATACCTAGGAATAAACCTAACCAAAGAAATTGAAAATAACACACACAAAAAATGAAAGACATTATATGCTCATGGATCATAAGACCAAATATTGTTAAAATGCCTATACTACCCAAGGCAATCTACATATTTAATGCAATCCCTATTAAAATACCAGCAGCATTCTTCACAGAGTTAGAATAAACAATCCTAAAATTTGTATGGAACCACAAAAGACTGAGAATAGCAAAAGAAATCTCAAAAAAAATTTGAAAAAGCAAGGTGGGAGGCATTATAGTTCTTGACTTCAAGTTCTATTACAAAGCTATAGTGGTCAAAATAGTATGATGCAGGCACAAAAGTAGACACACAGATCAATGAAAGAGGATAGAAAACTCAGAAGTGAACCTACAACTATATGGTAAATTAATCTTGGATAAAGCAGGGAAGAATATGCAATGGGAAAAAATGTATCTTTCACAAATGGTGTTGGGAAAATTGGACAGTAACATGCAAAAAGAATGAAACTGAACAATTTTCTTACACCATATTCAAAAATAAATTCAAAATGGATTAAAGACCTAAATGTGAGACCTGAAACCATAAAAATCCTAGAAGAGAACACAGGCAGCAATTTCTCTGACATCAGCCATAGCACCTTTTTTTCCCTTTTTTTCTAGATGGCAAAAACAAAAACTAGTGGAACTTTATCAAAATTAAAAGTTGCTGTACAGCAAAGGAAGCAATGAACAAAATTAGAAGGCAACCAACCTACAGAATAGGAGAAGATACTTTCAAGTGACAGAAATGATAAGGTTGTTTTTTTATAAATTATCATTTACACTAAGTTATAATTTAGTATACAAAATAAAGAACTAAAATTCAACACCCCTAAAAATAAATAATTCAATTAAAAATGGGCAGAAGACATTAACAGACATTTTTCTGAAGACTTGCAATTTTCATGGTTTCATCTCATGAAAGATGTTCAATGTCACTCAACATCAGGGAAATGCAAATCAAAACCACAATGAGATATCACCTCACACATGTAAGAATGGCTAAAATCAACAACAAAAAACAACAGGTGTTGGTGAGGATTCAGAGGAAAAAGAACACTTATGCACTACTGGTGGGAATGCAAACTGGTGCAGTCACTGTGGAAAATAGTGTGGAGGTTCCTCAAAAAATTAAAAATAGAACTACCCTATGATCAGCAATCTCACTACTGAATATTTACTCAAAGAATACAAAAAGATGAATTCAAAAGGACACATGCATCTCTATGTCTATAGCAGCATTATTTACAAGGGCCAAATTATGGAATCAGCCCAAGTGCCCAATGACTGATGAATGGATAAAGAAGAAGTGGTATATATGTGTATTTACACAGTAAAATATTATTCAGCCATTAAAATGTTTGAAATATTGCCATTTGCAATGACATGGATGGATCTAAAGAGTATAATGCTAAGGGAAATAAGTCCATCAGAGAAAGATACCAAATGATTTCACTCATGTGGAATCTGAGAAACAAAACAAAGGGGAAAATGGAAAAGAGAAAGAGAGAGACAAACCAAGAAGCAGACTCTTAAATATAGCGAACAAAGGGATGGTTACCAGAGGAAAGGTGTGTGTGGGGGGGTGATGGGTGAAACAGGAGTCACTTGTGATGAGCACGAGGTGATTAAAATGAAAACTTCTAAAAAATTTAAGAATGAAAGAATTGGAGTCCTAGAGACCATCAAAACTTTCACTCGAAGAGTTCCAGAAAAATGGGACAGGAAAGAATGTGTTAGGTTTGAGAATGTGGTAACTTAGAAACTTCCTTTGGAAACAATAGTTCCCCAATAGTTTGGGAAAATTACAGAAAAATGAAATATGGAACAACATTTATGACAAGGGAGAGTATACCAACCATCAGAAAACCTGTTTGTAAGCTGTTATTTACCCTAAAGAGTAAGAGACCTTGACAGTTTAGGAGTGACAATGTATAATTTATGGTGTTACAGTCTTTGAGTCCACAGCACAAATAGAAAAACTTACATTTGACCAAGGGAAAATCACATGTCTATTTTAATTTACATTGTAATTCATAATTTATTGAAAGAAGAAGACATGTACATTTGGTGATAGAAAATATTAGGATTTGAAGATTTCTGAATTGTTTATGAATTCAAATAGAAGTTAAGAGGCTAAAAATGATGTACGAGAAGGGAGATACATGAACATAGTGTGAGAAATAGCTATCATGCATAGCTCAGAGATTACGAACAGATGTTTAAGAGAAAAATAATGAGGTTACAAGGCAATGTGAGTACCCATGGAAATGGGTGATCATAATGAGCACCTGGGTGGCTGAGGCTGTTAAGCATCTGACTCTTGATTTCAGCTCATGTCGTGATTTGAGGGTCATGAGATTGAGCAGTGCATTGGGCTTCAGTCTCAGTATATAGTCGGCTTAAGATTCTCTCCCTCTGCCCATGCTCTCTCTCTCAAATGAATAAGTAAAATCTTTAAAAAAAGGAAGAAATTGGTCATCATGAACATAGAGTAGTATGAAAGAATTGAAAGAATGGAGAAAGATTACTTTCTCCAGTATGTGTGTGTGTCCTGAAAAATTTTCCACACATGTGCTAGCATGGACAATTTTCATGAGTTCCTCCAGAAATCACATGATTGTACAAGAGGGAGCTTACAATTTGTAAATTTTTGAAACAAATCAAGCCTCTAATGATGTTAAATGATTAATAAAGGTAATGCTGACATTGGTAAAATATAGGTTATATCTGAAGGTTTTGGAGGCAATGCAACTTCTGCTGATAAGATCTCATGTTATAATGTGGGATTAGGGTAATTGGATGTAATGGAACAAAAAGTCATGGAGACCTAGAGGTTAAAAGTCTTAGAGGTAAATGGGCCAGATGGTCTAATTACACAAAGTCACCAAGAACAGAAGGGTTAGTTATGACCCAGGTACTAAATTTTTCTAATATAATACTGGAAGAGAGCAGGTAGTTTGTGGAAGACAAAAAAAAAAAAAAAAAAAAAAGAAAAGAAAAAAACAATGTTATACACTTAACTGAAAGATGAAAAGATTTTATAAGTAGAAGGAGATAAGTGGTTTAGAGACAGCACTGGATTGTGATAAACTAACCCTTCCTTATGATTCTGAGGATTATGGCATGAGGCAAAACAAACAGGTTCTATTTAAAAGAAGATTATTCTCTTTTCAATTAAAGTAGTGCAAATATTCTGGAGGAGGAGGAGGATACAGTAGATTCCATGGGGCACAGTGGTATGATTTTGGAAACAGAAAGAGAATGGTGGGAATGAAATAAGAGATATTTAGAAGGAAATATAGAAAATAATGTATAACATTTAAGAAACCTAGACTCCAAAAAAAAAAAAAAAGAAAAAAAAGAAACCTAGACTCCTGGTGGAATTGTGAAAAACAAGTAACAATTACTAATATTAATGCAGTAAATATGGTAAATTTGATAGGCAATTATCAAGATAGAGTGAACAAAACAGAGTAGTCCTTGCTCTAACTTTCTAGTGGGGCGTGGCAAAATATAAATAATTTTATAGACTATGAGATAATAGTGCTTTGAACACAAATACAGCAAGATGAGGGATATAGAGTGGTAAGGAAGTGTTATTTTACATATAGTCTTTAGGGAGAAGTCTTCAATTAAAGTGATATTTGAACAGAGTATATTAGTGTTAGGTCTGTTGTAGGAGAGAATATGGAAAATAGTTGGGAGCCAGAAATATGAAGGATTTAGGAATTTCTGTAAAGTCTCTGATTTTTACTTTGAGCGAGTAGAAAACCACTGCAGTGTTTTAAGCCAAAGGGGAATTTGATCAGAAAGGAATTTTAGAAGTGGTATTCTGGCTGCTTCATTGAGAATTAACTATATAAATGGATAAGAGCAGAATCAGGAAGATCAATTTAAAGATTATTGGATTAATCCATATACAAGTTGAGGATGGCTTGGAATAGACAATGGGAAAAGATTGGTTTCTTGATATTGATTATATCTTCAAAATATATCATTTGATGCTGTACTGCAAGAGAGGCAGAAGAGAAAAAAAATAATCATGGAGACCACTGAGTGTATGTGAGTATGTTTTTCCTGTTAAACAGATAAATGGAATCATTCTACATGTATATGGAAGGACGAAGAGCAAGCGTGTGGGTTGGGTTTTGGACATCCTAGAGGAACTGTCCAGTAGTGTAAATAGGTTAAGTGTATACTTGAGATATTATTTGAAAGTAAATAGCATGTAGTAGTATTTATATCCAAGAGACTGGTAGAGACCATGTAGAAAGCTTAATATAGTTAAATAGAAGGATTTAGTCTGGGAGACTCTATGTTTTAGAGATTAGGAAATGAGGAAGAATCACCAAAGTGGTTGACAAGGACTAGCTTAAGGTGAAAAAGGAGAACTAAATGGTGAAAAAAAAAGTTAGTTCTTCCTTCCCCTTTATCATACCTTCGATTAATTTCATTTTCCTTATTTTTGTCTCATTTGTATTTAAAGTTAACACTATAAGGAGTGACTGAGATTCTAGTAATCACTGTCTCGTTTAATACAGCTTCTTTTTAAAAATCTCTCTTTAAACATTTCTTTGGTAGGTGTTAATAGAGATAAAAAACCCAAAAAAAACCCTTTGCAATTAGTTATCCAGATCTTGGCATGGCTTTCAAGGTAGTTATTTTAGTTGTGATAAATGTGATTAATTTTGCATGTGGCAGAAACTTGGAATTGGAAATCAATCCTTAGAAGGATAAATTTAAGATGGTACTATTGCATACTTTTGAAAATGAGTGAAAGGGATAATAGTTGACATTTATGAAAGAGAATTGTTCTGAGTATTTTAGCAGAAAAAAAATAATCTACCAAAGGAGTTGATCACATAATTTTGAATTGCCATTAAGCTGGGAAACACTGTATTTAAAATAGTAGAGAAACCCATACCTATAATTTCACATTTTTATCTGTGACTCTTTTTGTTGCTGTTGTTGTTTTCTTGGGGGCTAATTTTGGAAAAATATTCTGATTTGCTCATTATTCTTCCAAACACACAAGGGAACATCTGACAAACTTTAGTAAAATCTTGCTATCTGAGAGCTAAATACATCCCACATATTAATGAAACTCTGTAATGGTAATGTAACTCTGGCAATGTGGTTATTAGAAATAATAATGTCTTAGGGGAATTAAGAAGCCCTTGGCTATGTTTTGAGAGTTAGAATATGTCAAGGCCATAATGCTGCCTGGCTACTGAAATGATAATATACTCATTCTAAAATACTCCTTAAAGAAATGTGAAGTATATAAATTTTTGTTCAAATTTTATTTGAAAAAGGAGTATCAGCATGTTCCTCTAACTACAGATTCCGATGATTTATAAACAACTTAAATTTTGACAGTTCTAGTTTTTCTATTAATGAATTTAATTTTTTTTATTATTTATGGGTAGCCATTTTCATAGATCACTTCATAAACTAATTATGCTATGCATGCATATATAATGAATATGTGTATAATATAAGTTTGTTGAGGTCTATATTTTTAATTCTCATGTGTGCTGCTGCCTGGATGGATTTGTATGCTGTAATGGTCTTGGTCTGTAAATAAAAACTTTTAAAGTCCCACTTTCTGTCTAACTAATAAGTTTATGAATTGTATAAATTGACTTATTCCTGGAGGTTACATTTTCTTATCTGTAAAGTAGAGTTAAAAGTACTCTTTGCATATTCAGAACATATTATAAATATAAAATTTGATTTAAGGCACTATTGAAATTACTTAATTAGTATTTATAAAAATATATTAATATATATTAGAATAAAGGTCTAGAATATAATAATTACTGAATAGCAAGACAAAATGATTAAATAACTATTGGGAGATGAACCATGAGAGATTGTGGACTCTGAGAAATAAACTGAGGGTTTTGGAGGGGGTAAGGGGATGGGTGAGCCTGGTGGTAGGTATTAAGGAGGGCATGTATTACATGGAGCAATGTGTGTGGTGCATAAACAATGCATCTTGGAACACTGAAAAAATAACTATTGAATTTGCTATGTGTTAAGCACTATATCAGATATTGAGAATTCAGTAGAAAAAATTATCTGATATCCTAAAATTTACGTCCTACT
This sequence comes from Procyon lotor, assembly GCA_028646535.1. Classification (NCBI taxonomy): domain Eukaryota; kingdom Metazoa; phylum Chordata; class Mammalia; order Carnivora; family Procyonidae; genus Procyon; species Procyon lotor. Next base: position 131,075,275 of record CM053604.1, on the reverse strand, counting down.
GATATGGGACAGGTAATGAACAATACACAACAGTACAATGGAAGATGAAAATTATGTTAAAACACTTTTATAAGGGAACAAAACTAGAGGCACCTGGGTGGTTCAGTCAGTTAAGCATTGCACTCTTGGTTTCTGCTCAGGTTGGGATCTCAGGATTCTCAGAGCAGTGCCTGGTTCCATGCTCAGCACAGAGTCTGCTTCAGTTTCTCCCTGCTCCTCTATCTTTGTCTTTCTCTCTAAAATAAATAACAGCTGGAGGGTTATAATTTTAAATAAGATGGCCATCATCATTGAGAAGATCATTTGAATAATAAAAACATGAAAAAGAAAAATGTAAGGATATTTGGAGGAATAACATTCTAGGAAAAGGAAGCCTCAGTGAAAAAGTTTGAAGTCAAAGTGGAAGCTCAAAAGAATTTTTCTTTTAATTATTTTAAATGGAACAAAAAAGATGTGGTTCATATATACAATGGAATATTACTCAGCCATCGGAAAGGATAAATACCCACCATTTGCATTGACATGGATGGAACTGGAGGGAATTGTACCGAGTGAAATAAGTCAAGCAGAGAAGGACAATTATCACATGGTTTCACTCATATGTGGTACATAAGGAATAGCATGGAGGACCACAGGGGAAAGGAGGGAAAACTGGGAAGAAATCAGAGAAGGAGACAAACCACCAGAGACTCTGGGAAACAAACGGAAGGTTACAGAAGGGAGTGGATTGAGGGAGGGGTAACCAGGTGATGAGTATTAAGGAGGGCATGTGATGTGATGAGCACTGGGTGTTATATACAACTAATGAATCATTGAACACTACATCAAAACTAATGATGGGGGAGGTACAAGACGGCAGAGGAGTAGGAGACTGAGATATTATCAGGTTCCAGATGTTTAGCTAGATATCAAACCATTCTGAACACCTACAAACTCAATAGGAGATAGAAGAGAAGAGTAGCAATTCTAGGAACAGAAAATTGACCATTTTTCAGAAGGTAAGATGTTCAGAGAAGTGAATCTGAAGTGAGAGGATAGACCACAGGAGGAAGGGCTGGTTCCCAGCAACCGGTAGAGCAGCATAGCACTAAGTTGGAAGTTTTAGAAATCTGCTCCACTGAGGGATGGTGATCCAGAAGCTAAGCAGGGGGTGAAGCCCTCATGGGGAGAGTGTGGTTTCAAGACCTGTGGGGTCACAAAAAGACCAGGGGTGTCTGAATGCAGCAGAGCTCCCAGGTATCGAAGTGGGGAGGCTGGCTGCAGAGATGGAGTGGAGAAGTGAGCTCTTAGCTCAGGGTTACCTTAAACTGTGATCCAAGGAACAGTCAGGCCACAGCTCTCTGAGCAGGGACCCTACCAGTGGCAGATACAGAGAGACCCCCCTCTTCTTCTTTCAAGAGGAGTGACGCAGAAGCAAATGGCAGGAATCTGCTGGGTTTGGAGATTCCAGACGGGGCTGTGCACCAGATAGAAACGCTCAGTCATAGGGTAGGTGAGCTTGGAGTGTGGCCGGAGCCAAGGGTGATGGAAGTGATTGACTCCTTTTCCCTGAGGGCACACTGAGGAGTGGAGCCCTGAGCTCTCAGCTCCTACAGGGTTGGAGTTAGGAGGCTGACATCTTCATTCCTGTCCTCCAAAGAGTATGGAAAGCATTCAGGGAACAAAATCTCCTGACAGTGAACCCGAGCAGATTACTTAGCCTGGCCCCTGGCAAGAGCAGTGCAATTCCACCTTGGGCAAAGACATTCAAGAATTGTGCAGCAGGCACTTCCCCAGAAGATCAGCAAGAACATCTGGCCAAGACCAAGTTCACCAATCAATGAGAACTGTGGAATTTCCCTAATTTTGCAAAGGGAACAAGCATCAAAATCCAGGAGTCACAGAGAACCCCCCTCAAAATCAATAAAAGTATGTCTATACCCTGTCATCTAATAGTAAAACTTACAAGTCTTAGTGACAAAGAGAAAATTATGAAAGCAGCTCAGGACAAGAGATCTGTAATGTACATTGGTAGAAATATTAGATTGGCAGCAGATCTATCCACAGAGACCTGGCAGTCCAGAAAGGACTGGCATGACATATTCAGAGGACTAAACAAGAAAAATATATAGACAAAAATAGTATATCCAGCTAGGCTGTCTTTGAAAATAGGAGGGATAAAAAGCTTCCAGGACAAACAAAAACTAAAAATTTGCAGACAACAAACCAGCCCTACAGGAAATATGAAAGGGGTCCTCTATGCAAAGAGAGCCTAAAAGGAACATAGAGAAGAAAGGAAGAGAGACAATGTACAGTAACAGTCACCTTACAGGCAACACAATGGCACTAAATTCATATCTTTCAACAGTTACCCTGAATGTAAATGGTCTAAGTGCCCCAATCAAAAGACGCAAGGTATCAGAATGGATAAAAAAACAAGACCCATAGATATGCTGTCTAAAAGAAATTAATTTTAGACCCAAGGAAACCTCCAGATTTAAAGTCAGGGGGTGGAAAACAATTTATCATGCTAATGGACATCAAAAGAAACCTGGGGTGGCAATCCTTATATCCGACAAATTAGATTTTAAGCCAAAGACTATAATAAGAGATGAGGAAGGACACTATATCATACTTAAAGGGACTGTCCAACAAGAAGATCTAACAATTGTAAATATCTATGCCCCCAACATGTGATCAGCCAAATATTTAAACAAACTAATAACAAAATCAAAACCACATCAACAATAATACAATAATAGTAGGGGACCTTAACACCCCCTCCCCCGAAATGTATAGATCATCTATGCAAAAGATCAACAAGGAAATAAAGTTTCTAAATGACACACTGGAACAGATGGACATCACAGATATATTCAGAACATTCCATCCTAAAGCAACACAATACATGTTCTTCTCAAGTGCACATGGAACATTCTCCAGAATAGATCACACTCTGGGTCACAAAATCAGTACCAAAAGATTGGGATCATTCCCTGCATATTTTAAGGCCACAATGCCATGAAACTAGAACTCAATCACAAGAGGAACTTGGAAAGAACTCAAATATATGGAGGCTAAAGAGCATCCTACTAAAGAATGAATGGGTTAACCAGGAAATTAAAGAAGAATTTAAAAAAATTCATGGAAACAAATGAAAATGAAATCATAACTGTTTAAAACCTTTGGGACACAGCAAAGGCGGTCCTGAGAGGAAAGTATATAGCAATACAAGTCTTTCTCAAGAAACAAGAAAGATCTCAAGTACACAACCGAACCCTACATGTAAAAGAGCTACAGAAAGAACAGCAATGGATGCCTAAACCCAGCAGAAAAAGAGAAATAATAAAGATCAAAGCAGAAATCAATGAAACAGAAACCAAAAGAACAGCAGAACAGCAGAATAGATCAATGAAACTAGGAGCTGGTTCTTAGAAAGAATTAATAAGATTGATAAATCCCTGGCCAGACTCACCAAAAAGAAAAGAGAAAGGACCCAAATTAATAGAATCGTGAATGAAAGAAGAGCGATCACAACCAACACCAGAGAAATACAATTATAAGAACATATTATGAGCAACTAAATACCAATAAATTTGTCAATCTGGAAGAAATGGATGCATTCCTGGAAACTTATAAACTATCAAAACTGAAGCAGGAAGAAATAGAAAACCTGAACAGACCCATAACCAGTAAGGAGATTGAAGCAGTCATCAAATATCCCCCAACAAACCAAAGCCCAGGGCCAGATGGCTTCCTAGGGGAATTCTACCAAACATTTAAAGGACAATTAATACCTATTCTCCTGAAAATTTTCCAAAAAATAAAAATTGAAGGACAACTTCCAAACTCATTTTATGAGGTCAACATTACCTTGATCCCAAAACCAGACAAGGACCCCATCAAAAAGGAAAATTACAGACCAATATCCCTGATGAACATGGATGCAAAAATTCTTGCCAAATACTAGCCAATAGGATCCAACAGTACCTTAAAAGAATTATTCACCACGACCAAGTGGGATTTATTCCTGGGATGCAAGGTTAGTTCAACATCTGCAAATCAATGTGATACATTAATAAAGAAAGAGCAAGAACCATATGATACTCTCAATAGATGCTGAAAAAGCATTTGCCAAATTACAGCATCCTTTCCTGATCAAAACCCTTCACAGTATAGGCATAGAGGGTACATACCTCAATATCATTTAAGCCATCTATGAAAAACCCACAGCAAATATCATTCTCAATGGGGAAAAACTGAGAGCTTTTCCCTTAAGATCAGGAACACTGCAGGGATGTCCACTATCTCCACTGCTATTTGACATACTAGAAGTCCTAGCCTCAGCAATCAGACAACAACAATAACAAAAAAAATAAAAGGCATCAAATCAGCAAAGAAGAAGTCAAACTCTCACTCTATGGTTGATATGATTCTTTATGTGAAAAACCCAAAAGACTCCACTCCAAAACTGCTAGAACTCATACAGGCATTCAGTAAAATACCATAATATAAAATTGATCCACAGAAATCAGTTGCAATTCTATATGCCAACAGCAAGACAGAAGAAAGAGAAATTAAGGAGTCAATCCCATTTATAATTGTACCTAGAAATGTAAGATACCTAGGAATAAACCTAACCAAAGAGGCAAAGAATCTGAACTCAGAAAACTATAAAGTACTCATGAAAGAAATTGAGGAAGACAACGAAATGGAAAAATATTCTATGCTTATGGATTGGAAGAACAAATATTGTGAAAATGTCTATGCTACCTGGAGCAATCTACACATTTAATGCAATCCCTATCAAAATACCCTCAATTTATTTCAAAGAAATGGAACAAATAATCCTAAAATTCATATAGAACAAGAAAAGACCCCAAATAAAGAGGAATGTTGAAAAGGTAAACCAAAGTTGGTGGCATCACAATTTCAGACTTCAAGCTCTACTACAAAGCTGTAATCATCAAGATAGTATGGTACTGGCACCAACACAGACACATAGATCAAGAGAACAGAATAGAGAGCCCAGAAATGGACCCCCAACATTATAGTCAACTAATCTTTGACAAAGCAGGAAAGAATGTCCAATTAAAAAAAGACAGTCTCTTCAAAAAATGGTGTTGGGAGAAGTGGACAGCCACATGCATAAGAATGAAACTGGACCATTTCCTTACACCACACACAAAAATAGACTCAAAATGGTTGAAAGACCTCAATGTGAGACAGAAATCCATCAAAATCCTTGAGGAGAACACAGGCAGCAACCTCTTCAACCTCAGTCACAGCAAATTCTTCCTAGAAACATCACCAAAGGCAAGGGAAGCAAGGGCAAAAACGAACTACTGGGACTTCATCAAGATCAAAAGCTTTTGCATAGCAAAGGAAACAGTCAACAAAACACTGACAGAATGGGAAAAGATATTTGCAAATGACATATCTTATAGAGGGCTAGTATCCAAAATCTATTAAGAACTTCTCAAACTCAACACCCAAAGAACAAATAATCCAATGAAGAAAAGGGCAGAAGACATGAATAGACATTTCTGCAAAGAGGACATCCAAATGGCCAACAGACACATGAAAAAGTGCTCAACATTACTTGGCATCAGGGAAATACAAATCAAAACCACAGTGAGATATCACCTCACACCAGGTAGAATGGCTAAAATGAACAAGTCAGGAAATGTCAGTTGTTGGTGAGGATATGGAGAAAGGGGAACCCTCCTATACTGTTGGTAGGAATGCAACCTGGTGTAGCCACTCTGGAAAATAGTATGGAGATTCCTCAAAAAGTTGAAAATAGAGCTACCCTATGACCCAGCAATCGCACTACTGGGTATTTACCCTAAAGATACAAATGCAGTGATCCAAAGGGGCACGTACCTGAATGTTTATAGCAGTGATGCCCACAATAGCCAAACTATGGGAAGAACCTAGATGTCCATCAACAGATAAATGGATAAAGAAGATGTGGTACACACGTACACACACACACACACACACACATATTATCCATGGAATACTATGCAGCCATGAAGAGAAATGAAATCTTGCCATTTGCAATGATGTAGATGGAACTAGAGGGTATTGTGCTAAGCAAAATAAGTCAATCAAAGAAAGACAATTATCATATGATCTTTCTGATATGGAGAATTTGAGAGGCCGGGTGGGGGTTGTGTGGGGAGGGAGAGTAATGAAACAAGATGGGATAGGGAGGGAGACAAAGTATAAGAGACTCTCAATCTCATGAAACAAACAGGGTTCTAAGGGGTAGGAAAGTAGGGATAGGATGGCTAGGTTATGGACATTGGGGAGGGTATGTGTTATGGTGAGTGCTGTGAAAAGATTCATAGACCTGTACCCCTGGGGAAAATAATACATTATATGTTAATAAAAAAAAGAATGAAGGGGCGCCTGGGTGGCTCAGTTGTTAAGCGTCTGCTCAGGTCATGATCTCAGGGGCCTGGGATCAGGCCCCACATCGGGCTCCCTGCTTGGCAAGAAGCCTGCTTATCCCGCTACCATTCCCTCTGCCTGTGTTCCCTCTCTCGCTGTGTTTGTCTCTGTCAAAATAAATAAAATCTTAAAAAAAAAGAATGAAAACACACACACACACACACACACACACAAAACTAATGAGGTACTATATGTTGGCTAATTGAACATAAAAAAATGAAAATACAACAATAAAAATTTTGGAGATACAGCTAAAGTAGTGTTAGGAGAGAAATGTATAGCATTGAATGCTTATATTTAAAAAGAAGTCTTAAGTCAGTACTTTAGGCCTCTATTTTAAGAAACTATAGAAGGAAGAATAAATTAAACACAAAAAAAAGCAGAATAAAAAATAATTTAGATAAAAGAAATCAATGACTTTGAAAACCAAACACAATAGTTAATAATTAATGAAAGCAAAGCCTGTCTTTTGAGATTCATAAAATGATAAATCTCCAACCAGGTTTTTTTTTTTAAATGACAGGGAAAGGGCCCAAGATGGTGACACAGTAAGACCCAGAATTCATCTCTTCCACTAACACACCAAATCTGTATCTATTTCTAAAGTAATTCCTTCTGAAAATGAACTAATGACTGACTGAAAAGCTTCTAACAAGAAAAGATAGAGAAACCACATAAAGAATGGCAAGAGATCTGGAAACATGATAACAAAGGGAACTCCCATCCCCAATGCTACTAATGCAGTGGAGAGAGAGAATACTGAAGGTCTGTGAGTAGATTCATCTGTCTTTGGGCATAGAAAAAAAAAAGCTACTATTTATAAGACCAACTCAAATACAAATGAATGAACCTTAGGATCCTGCCAAACAGCAGCAAGAGAGCTGTTAGAGTTCTCTCTGGGTCAGAGGGTCTGGTGAATGCCATGGCTTACATTCCCTCTTCACCTTGATAGTGTGGATGGGAGCAGGGTCCTAATGTCCCAGCCCCAGCCATCCCACCAAGGCTGCCCCCTGCATAGTGCACACTGGGACACCCCTGGTCAGTGCTGACTACAGCCCTAGCCATCATGAAAAGGTGATACATGTGCAAAGCACCCCCAAAACACTCCAGGTCCATGTAATTGCAGCTTCAGATGGCTTGCTAGAGCACCCTCAGCATGAATGCTCTGGGACCACCTGGCTCATACCTGCTTTGGCTCCAGCCACTCTACCAGAGTGCCCTCTGTGTAGAGCTCCCTTGGAAACCCCTGGCTTGTACCCACAGGTGAAATTTACCAAATGTATAAGAGTTAATATCTATCCTCAAACTATTCCAAAAAATAGAAGGGGAAGGAAAGCTTCCAAATACCTTCTATGAGGCTAATAGTACCCTCATAACAAAGACACTACAAAAACAAAACTGTACAGGCCAATATCCCTGATAAATACAGATGCAAAAATCCTCAACAAAATATTAGCAAACTGTAAGCAACAAACATTAAAAGGATCATTCACCACAACCAAGTGGAATTTGTTCTGGGGACGCGAGGATGCCTGAATATTTACAAATCAATCAACATGACACACCATAAAAAAGAGAGCAACAATCATATGATCACTTCAATGCAGAAAAAGTATTTGACAAAATTCAACATCCATTCAAGACAAAAAAAACTCTCTACAAAGTGGATTTAGAGGGAACATATTTCAATATAATAAAGGCCATATTTAAAAACCAATAGCTAAAAGAACACTCATATGTGAAAAATGGTGCTTTTCCTCTAGAGTCAGGAACAAGCCAATGCTCTCACCACTGTTATGCAACATATGGAAGTCCTGGCCCAGAAATCAGACAATAAAGAGAAATAAAAAACATCCAATTTGGTTAAAGAAGAAGTTAATCTATTACTATTTGCAAATGACATACTATTCTACGTAGAAGAACCTAAAGATACAAAGACAAAAACATAAAACTATTAAAACTAATAAATGGAGGAAATAAGCCTGATATGTAAGATTATATACTTTTGGATCTCTATGGGGGCAGAGGATCATCAGTCAAGAGGTACAAAGGATGGAGTTGGGATTGTGTGGACAGATATTGGAGGATAAACAGAAGGGGGACGGAGCTACCAGAAGCATGCCACTGGAAAGTAATACCCCAGTACAAAAGTGCCCTGTGCCTGGGGACCAGCGATAGCTTGGAACCAGTGGCTGAGAGACAGGAAGGGACTGATAACAGCACTCAAACAGAACAGAAGGCCTTAAGGGACAATTGCCGGGACCAGGTTGCTGTAGGTGTGGACCTAAGCCTACAGTCCCAGAACTGGGTACAGCCACCACCCACCTGCAGCTGAGAGACCTCAGCACAGATTCGAGTCAGCAGTCCTGGGAATTGCAGCTGTCAGGATCCTGCTCACCCAGACCAGTATCACTGATAGTTTTGGTGGCATGGGGGTATAGAGACAAGTGGGGACCTCAGTCAACCACCGAGACAGTCGCTGGGGGCTGCACTGCTTGTGGGAGGCTGCAGTATTCAATGGCACTTGCAGAGGGGGGTCTGTATGTTCTGGACCACTGAGGGAGGAGCAGATTGTGGCTTCTCTCTGAGGCAAAGGTCAAGGTGCAAACAGTTTACTTTGCTCTGACCCTCTGAAAAGGCACAAAAAGCCACCAGAGAACAAAAGCCTCCAGAGAACAAGTGCTTGAAAAACCCAGCTTCCATGGAGCCCCACCCCTTGATAGGGAGCAGGGCAACTCTGTCCAAGCAGGATTGACTGAAAAACAATATGGCAGGCCCCTTACCAAGAAGACAAGCTGAAAGAACAAAAGGACAACCACAGGGTCCCCATTAAACTTTAATCCCCATTAAACTTAAAACCCCATTAAAACTTTAAACCACAGCAAAATGGGTATATTAAGCTCCTGGGATTGCCTCACAGCCTATATATTTTTTAGATCCAGCTTTTCTCTCTCTTTTTAATTCTTTCTCATGATTCTTTTTTTTTTTTTACCTACTAACCATTTCAACTAGATGTTTAATACACATTCCCCATAGTAACTTTTTAACTTGAACTTTTTCATGTTTTTTTCTTTATATAGATATAGATATAGAAATATAGATATAAGCATCAATGTAGTCCTTCCCCGCCCTTCAATACTACTTTATATATATAGCAGTTTTAATTTCCCTGTATCTCTGGAAAGTTGAGTTCTCTAACAAAGATAACAAGATACACCCAGGAAGAACTGAAATACACTTTCTTGCCCACATCAAGGGATTATAACCACTTCCTATCACTGCCCACCCCACCCCACCCCACCCCACCTTTTTATTTTTATTTTTTTCTCTTTCTTTTGCCAGTCTTTTCATATGTTTGTTTTTGTACTTTATAAATCTTACTCTTGGGGCTCATTTTGGCTCTTTCTTTCTTTCTTTCTTTCTTTCTTTCTTTCTTTCTTTCTTTCTTTCTTTCATCAGGGACTTCTGATTCCTCCAAAACTTCCCAGGATGCACCTTACCTGGATAGTGGTTGATATTATCAACTGTACGTCCCCTCAACCACAACTGAATAAAATGACAAGGAAGAGGAATTTCCAGCAAAGAAAAGACCCAGAGACAATGGCCTCTCTGGCAGATCTAATGGATATGGATCTAAGCAAGATATCAGAAATAGATTTCAGGGGATCATTTATGAAGACAATAGGCTGGAGAAAACTATTAGCAATGTACATTCATTAAGGGCAGAAGTGAGAGCAGATCTCACAGAACTTAAAAATGCTATCAATGAGATCCAATCTAATCTAGATACTCTAAGAGTTAAGGTAAATGAGGCCGAAGAACATTAGTGATCTTGAATACAACTGATAGAAAAAAAGGAGCAGGAAGAGTCCTGGAACAAACAGCTTAAAATCCATGAAAACAGAATTAGAGAAATGACATCATGAAACATTCCAATGTCAGAATTATTGGGAACCCTGGGGAGTGGAGAGAGAGAGAGAGAGAGAGAGAGGACTAGAAGACATATTTGACTAAATTGTAGCCTAGAATTTCCCTATTCTGGGGAATGAAACAACTGATTATGTCCTGGAGGCAGAGAGAACACCCCCGAAGATCAACGAGGGCAGATCAACCCTGGGGCATGTAATAGTAAAACACATAAATCTTAGAACCAAGGAAACCATTTTAAGGGCAGTTAGGGGGAAGAGATTCTGCACATACAGAGGGAGGAACATCAGAATACCATCAGACCCTTCCACAGAGACCTGGCAAGCCAGAAAGGGCTTCCAAGACATATTCAGAGTACTAAATGAGAAGAATATGCAACCAAGAATTCTGTATCTGGTAAGGCTGTCATTCCAAAGAGATGGAGAGATAAGAAGATTCCAGGACCAGCAGAGACTAAAAGAATATGTGACCGCTAAGCCAGCCTTGCAAAAAATATTAAGGGGGCTCTATAAAAGGAGAAAGACCCTAAAAGTGATATAGAACAGAGATATACAGAGATAATACATAAAAACAAGGACTTCACAGGTAACATGATGACAATACAATCTTATCTGTCAATAATCACTCTCAACGTGAACAGCCTAAATGCTCCCATAAAATGGTGCAGAGTTGCAGATTAGATTAAAAACAAACAAAAATAAAAAACAGGACCCATCCATATGCTGTCTATAAGAAACTCATTTTGAACCTAAAGATACATCCAGACTAAAAGTGAAGGGATGGAGAACTATCTTTCATGCCAATGGGCCTCAAAAAGAAACTGGGATAGTAATTTCATATCAGACAAATTAGATTGTAAGCTAAAGACTGTATTTAGAGTTACAGAAGGACACTATATCATTCTTAAAGTGTCTATCCAATAAGAAGCTATAACAATTGTGAATATCCATGCCCCCAACATGGAAGCAGCCAACTACATAAGCCAATTGTTAATGAAAATAAAGAGACATACTGATAATAATATGGTAATTGTAGGACACCTTAAAACACCACTCTCAGCAATAGATCAACTAAGCAGAAAATTAACAAAGAGACAATAACTTTGAATGACACAGTGGACCAGATGTATCTCATGTATACAGAACATTCCACCCAAAAATGACAGAATAGTCATTCTTCTCAAAGTCACATGGAATTTTCTCCAGAATAGATCACATACTGGGTCACAAATCAGGTCTCACCTGATACCAAAAGATTGAGATTATTCCCTGCATATACTCAGATCTCAGTGCTGTGAATCTGGAACTCAATCACAAGAAGAACTTTGGAAGAAACTCAAACACTTGAAAGCTAAAGATCATCCTGCTCAAGAATGTCTGGGTCAATCAAGAAAACAAAGAACTTAATCAACTCATGGAAATCAATGAGAAAGAAGACACTTGATCTAAAACCTATGGGATATGGCAAAGGCAGTCCTGAGGGGGAAACAGATAGCCAACCAAGCCCCACTCAAAAAATTAGAAAAATTCTGAATATACAAACTGTCTTTACACCTTAAAGATCTAGAGAATCAAAAACAAATTAAACCTAACCCATGCATAAGAAGGGAAATAAGATTAGAGCAGAGTTAGCAATCAGAAATAGGGGCGCCTGGGTGGCTCAGTTAGTTAAGGCCTCTGCCTTCGGCTCAGGTCATGATCTCAGGGTCCTGGGATTGAGCCCTGCATCGGGCTCTCTGCTCAGCGGGGATCCTGCTTCTCTCCCTCTCTGCCTGCCTCTCTGCCTTCTTGTAATCTCTCTCTGTGTGTCAGATGAATAAATAAAATCTTAAAAAAAAAAGAAAAATCAGAAATACAGTAAAACACATTAATGAAACTAGAAGCTGGTTTTTTGAAAGAATTAATAAGCTTGATAAACCACTGGCCAGACTTACCCAAAAGAGAAGAGAAAGGACCCAAATTAATAAAATTATGAATGAAAGGGGGGGAGATCACGACTAACACCAAGGAAATAGAAACAATCATCAGAAATTATTATCATCTTTAACCATCAGGGAGATTCAAATCAAAACCACACTGAGATACCACCTTACACCTGTTAGAATGGCCAAAATCAACAGGACAGTAAACAA
>CM053604.1:131044205-131062279 GCA_028646535.1 Procyon lotor | reverse complement strand
AAAAAAAAAAAAACCACATTGACAAGGCAAGAAATAACAAATGGAGAAGTTGTGAAGAAAGAAGAACCTTCTTACACTATTTGTAAAAATGTATATTGGTGGGGCACCTGGGTGGCTCAGTCATTAAGCGTCTGCCTTCGGCCCAGGTCATGATCCTAGGGTCCTGGGATCAAGCCCCACATCGGGCTCCCTGCTCTGTGGGAAGCCTGCTTCTCCCGCTACCATTCCCTCTGCTTGTGTTCCCTCTCTCACTGTGTTTCTCTCTGTCAAATAAATAAAAAAATCTTTAAAAAAAAATGTAAATTGGTGCAGCCACTTTGGAAAACAGTGTGGAGATTCCTCAAAAGTTAAAAATAGAGCTACACTATGACCCAGCAATTGCACTACTGGGTATTTACCCCAAAGATTCAGATGTAGTGAAAAGAAGGGCCATATGCACCCCGGTATTCATAGCAGTAATATCCACAATAGCCAAAATGTGGAAAGAGCCAAGATGCCCTTCGAATGATGAATGGATAAAGAAGAAGTGGTCCATATACACAATGGAATATTACTCAGCCATCAGAAAGGATGAACACTCAACTTTTGCAACAACTTGGATGGGACTGGAGGAGATTATGCTAAGTGAAATAAACAGAGAAAGTCAGTTATATAGTTTCACTTATTTGTGGAACATAAGGAATAGCACAGAGGACATTAGGAGAAGGGGAAAATGAAGGGGGAGAAATTGGAGTGGGAAACAAACCATAAGAGACTATGGCCTCTGGGAAACAAAGGGAGAGTTTTAGAAGGGAGGGGGCGGGGGGAAGGTGAGCCTGGTGATGGGTATTAAGAAGGGCACAGATTTCATGAAGCACTGGGTGTTATATGGAAACAACGAATCAAGGAACAAAAGGAACATCAAAATCTAATGATGTACTGTATGATGACTAACATAACACAATAAAAAAAATGGTACTTCTTCACACAATACTCAAACTTTCACAGAATATGTCTAAAACTGATCATTAAAAGTTAATGAAACTTGAAAATTAAAAAAATAATAAATGGGATTCAGTAAAGTTATAGGATTTGCAGGATACAAAATACACTGAAATCTATTGCATTTCTATCAAGAATGAAGTAGCAGAAAGAGAAATTAATAAAAATTCCATTTACAATTGCACTCCCCCCCCACAAAAAAAAAAAAAAACATAGGAATAAATTTAACCAAAGAAGTGAAAGACTTGTACTATGAAACTATAAAACACTGGTAAAAGAAACTGAAGACAACACAAATAGAAAAATATTCCATGCTTATGGATTGGAAAAATTAATATTGTTAAAATATCCATCCTATGCAAAGCAACCTATGTATTCAATCTCTAACAAAATACCAATAGAATTTTTCACAGAACTAGAACATATAATACTAAAGTTTGTATGGAACCACAAAAGATCCTCAATGGCCAAGTCAAAACAACCTTGAGAAAAAAGAAAAAAGGTGAAAATATCACAATCCCAGATTTCAAAATATACTACTTAGCTTTAGTAATCAAAACAAGATGATGCTGGCACTAAGATAGACCCACAGATCAATGGAAAAGAAAAGAGATCAATTAATCTATTTCAAAGGAGAAAAGATTATATAATATGGAGAAGACAGTCTCTTTAATAAATGATGCTGGGAAAACTGGATAGCTACATACAAAATAATGAAACTGGACCACTTCCTTATACCATACAAAAAAATAAACTCAAAATGGACCAAAGACCTAAATGAGAAACATAAAACCATAAAATTCCTAGAATAAAACATAGGCAGCAATTTCTTTATTATCAGTCATAGCAACATTTTTCTAGATAGGTCTACTTAGGCAAGAAAAATAAAATAAAAAATAAACTATTGAGACTATATCCAAATTAAAAGCTTTTGCACAGCAAAAGAAACAAAAAAGCAATCTAGTAAATGGGAGGAGACATTTGCCAATGATGTATCCAATAAGGGGATAATATTCAAAATATATAAAGAACTGATACAATTTATACAACTCAATGTAGAAAAAAGTCCAATTAGAAACTGAGTAGAGGATCTGAACAGACATTTTCCCAAAGAAGATATACAGACGGCCAATAGACACATGAAAACATGGTCAACATCACTAGCCATTGGGGAAATGCAAATGCAAACCACAATGAGATATCACCTTATACCTGTCAGAAGGAAAATAAACAAGTATTGACAAGGATGTGGAGATAAAGGAACTTTGATGCATTGTTGGTAGGGATGTAACCACTGAAGAAAACATTTTGGAGGTTGCTTAAAAAATTAAAAATAGAAATATCATGTGATCCAGTAATATATTACTAAGTATTTATTCCTTGGCTCCCCTATAGCCCAAAAGCATTAATTCAAAAAGATGTATGCACTATATGTTTATTCCAGGATCATTTACAATATCCAAGATATCAAAGCAGCCCAATTGTCCATCAATAGATGAATGGACAAAGAATGGTGTGTACATATACACAATGGAATATTACTCAGCCATAAAAACAGATCTTGCCATTTGCACCAAAATGGATGAAACTAAAGTTTACTATGCTAAGTGAAATAAGACAGAAAAAGACAAAGACAGTATGATAAAAATAAATAAATAACCAAAAAGCAGGAACAGATCCATAAATTCAGAGAACAAACAGATGGTTGCTGGGGGGGGCAGTGAGAGAATGGAAAAAAATGTGTAAAAGAGACTGGGAAGTAACAGTTTCCAGTTATGCAGTGAATGAGAGTTAATAGGTACAACAAGGAAATATAGTCATAGTCTTGTATTGGGACAGATAATAGCTACATTTGTGGTGAGCATAGCATAATGGATAGATTTTTTTGAATCACTATCTTGTACACCTGAGACTAATGTAACATTGTGTGTCAACTACAATAAAAAATGAGAGAAGATATAAATTAATAATATCAGAAGTGAATTAGGGAATATCATGACTGACCCTACAAATGTTTAAAGGACAAAAATGAATACCAAAAACTCTGTGCCCATAGATTTGGAACATTAGATGAAGAAATTCTCTGAAAGACACAAACTATAAAACTCAGGAAGAAATAGGTACCCTGAACAGCCATATGTCTACTAAAATAAATTAATTTGTGGTTCAAAATTTTCTGTCAAAAATTTTTTTAAAAATTGGTGGCTCAGTGGGTTAAAGCCTCTGCCTTCGGCTCAGGTCATGATTCCAGGATCCTGGGATGGAGCCCTGCATCTGGCTCTCTGCTCAGCAGGGAGCCTGCTTCCTCCTCTCTTTCTGCTTGCCTCTCTGCCTACTTGTTATCTCTCTTTCTCAAATATATAAATAGAATCTTAAAAAAATGTTTTTAAAAATTAAGTGCAAATGGTTTCTCTGCTGAAATCTATCAAATATTTAAAAAAGAACTGCACTAATTCTCCAGTCTTGTTTGGAAAATAGAGGAGAGGAAACACTTCCAAAGTCATGTATGAGGCCATGACTACCGAAATACTAAGACTACACATTGACATTATGAGAAAAGTATATTGGGCGCCTGAGTGGCTCAGTTGGTTAAGCCACTGCCTTCAGCTAAGGTCATGATCCCAGAGTCCTGGGATTGAGTCCTGCATCAGGCTCCCAGTTGTGCGGGAAGTCTGCTTCTCCCTCTGTCCTTCTCCCATCTCATTCTTTCTCTCTCTCTCTCTCAAATAAAAAAAATAAAATCTTAAAAAGAAAAAAAGAAAGAGAGAAAAGTATATTGAAGAATTTTCACAAGGATATTCATGACCAGCCTCAACAAAATGTTAACAAATCAAATTTAGTACATAGACTGAAAAAGTACATACAAAGTGAAAAGGAGTAAGTAAAATGACCTCTATTCACAGAGTACTCAATTCTAAAGAGTCCACAAAATTCCAAAGAATCTATAAGAAGTGCCCGGAACTAGTAGGCTCAGCAAGGTCCCAAAATACAAGGTCAAACTACAGAAGTCAATTGCATTCCTATGAAATAGCAATGAACAACGCAATTCAAAATGAAAAGAAAAATCTTTAAAAGTAACATATACAGGGGCGCCTGGGTGGCTCAGTCGTTAAGCGTCTGCCTTCGGCTCAGGTCATGATCCCAGGGTCCTGGGATGGAGCCCCACATCGGGCTCCCTGCTCAGCAAGGAGGCCTGCTTCTCCCGCTACCATTCCCTCTGCTTGTGTTCCCTCTCTCGCTGTGTTTCTTGCTGTCAAATAAATAAAATCTTTAAAAAAAAAAAAAGTAACATATACAAATAAAAATACTTAGGTATAATTCTAGCAATGGATTGATATATAGAGGTGTCTATATATATTCTGTATATTGAAAACTAAAAAAAAAAAAACAACTCAAATAAAATTTAAAATGCCTAAGTAAAAAGAGAAATATATAATGTCCATGTATCTGAAGATACAAGATTGTTAAGATGTAAATTTTCCCCAATATTATCTACCATTTCTATACAATCCCAACAAAAATCCCAGAAAGTGTTTTTGGGGTAATTATCAACAAGCTGATACTAAATTTATATTAAAATGCAGATAAACAAAAATAGTCAAAATAAATATAAAAATAACAAGTTAAGGGACTCACACTTGATTTCAAGACAACTTGAAGACATAGTAATGGAAACAGAATAATATTGGTAAAGAGATTGGAACAAATCAGTGAAATAGGACACAAAATGCAGAAATGGATCCATGCAAATTTAACTAACTGAACTCTTCAAAAAGGGCAAAGATGATTAAATGGAGAAATTATGGCATTTATAACCAATAATCCTTTTATAATTCGAAATAAACTTCGATACCTCACAAGTTAAGCAAAAGTTAAGTCAAAATAGCTCTTAGACCTAAATTTAAATGTTATATTCTAAAACTTCTAGAAGAACTTGTACTTGAAAATCTGTATAGCCATGGTTTAGGCAGAATTTTTAGATACGGTAACAAAATACAATCCATTTGCAAAAAAAAAAAGATCCACCCGAATTTATAGAAATAAAAAAAAATTTATTTTAAAGATTTTATTTATGTATTTGACAGAGAGAGATCACAGAGGCAGGCAGAGAATGAGGAGGAAGCAGGCTTCCAGGACCCTGAGATTATGACCTGAGCCTAAGGCAGAGGCTTAACCCACTGAGCCACCCAGGTGCCCCAGAAATAAAAAACTTTTGCTTTTCAAATGACAATGTTCAATCACAATTCTGAAAAAGACTTGTATTCAAAATACATGAAGAATTTTCAAGTATAACATTTAAAAAACATCTTGATGAGTATATGGATGAGAGATATAAACAGACTCTTTACTAAGGAAGATTCTTGGATGAAAAATAAGCCTATGAAAAGATACTCAACATTATTAGGCATTATGAAATGCAAAATAAAACCAAAATAAGATACCACTACATAGCTACTAGAATGACTAAACTGAAAAAAAAAATAGGAGGAAAAAAACCCCAAATAACTGATAATAAATATAGACAAGGATGTGGATCAACTGGAATCCTAATACCTTGTTGGTAGAAAACTAAAATGGCGGGGCCCTTTTGAAAGACAGTCTGCCAATGTTTTATAAAGTTAAATATCTATGTATCATATAACAGCTGTCCCATTCCTGGGTATTTCTACAGGAGAAATGAAAACATGTTCATACAAAAACTCATCTGACAGTTTACAGCAGCTTTATTTCCTTAAACAAAAACAACCCTTATGTCCTTCAACTGGTAATATGTAAATAACCGTGGAATATTTGTATGATTATAATACTTACAAATAAAAGGGAAGAAAAACTATTGAAGAAGTAATAACATAAGTGTATTTCAAATGAATTTTGTGAAGTAAAAGAAGCCAGACCCAAAACTTATATCATCTTATTCCATTTATATGACATTCTTCCAAGGGCAAAATTATAAAAACTGAAAACATCACTGGTCACAAGGGGCTGAGGGTTGGGGTTAAACTGATTGCAAATGATCCTACCAAACTTTGGGGGAATTCAAGTTTTCAACATTTTGATTATTATTATTGCATGATTATTATTGATTGCATTATTGCATGATTATTATTATTGCACTATTATTATTATGGCATGACTAGACAATAACTATCAAATTCAGAGAACAGAGTACAGTTTAAATTAGACCTTAATAAACCTGATCAAACAAAAAGTAAAAAGCAGTACTCAAAAATGTATAGTTGTAGAAAATATATTACTTCTATTAGGCAACTATTTCTTAAATAAGAAGAAAGAAAACATAAAATAGAAGACTATCAAATTTCATATTACTAAATTTATTATTTATTTATTTCAGAGAAAGAAAGAAAAGAGAGAGGGTGAGTGGGGTGGTGGATGGACAGAGGGAGAGTGAGGGAGAAAATCTTAAAAGACAAGTTCCATGCCCAGCACAGAGCCCAATGTGGGGCTGAATCTCACAACCCTGAGATCATGTACTGACCCAAAATCAAGAGTTAGATGCTTACCTGACTGAGCCACCCAGACACCCCTGTATTACTAGATTTAAAAATATTCAATGGCTGCAATAAAAATGTAAAAATTATAGACTCTAAATTAAGAGAATATATTTAAAATAAAACCTATGAAAATATTACTACATAGTATGTAAAGGATTTTGTAAAGGAGAATATTTAAAAAACAAATAGAAAATTCAACATGAGATGCAGAAAACATAGGAGAATATAAATATATAATGAAAATATTAACAGACCTGAGGGGATAATAGATAATAGACAATAGTAATAGATAATAATAATAATATATATATAATATATATATAATATATATATAATATATAATAATAATAGATAATAGATAATAGATAATAGTGGATAATAGACAGCAATACAATAATAGAAGAATACCCCACTTTCGACAATGGACAGAAAATCACTAAGGAAACAATGGCTTTAAATGACACATTAGATTAGATGGACATGACAGATATTTATAAATCATTCCATCCAGAATCAGCATAACACACATTTTTCTCAAGTGAACACAGAATATTTTCCAGGAGATTATACGTTGGGTCACAAAACAAGTCTTTTTTTTTTTTTTTAAGATTTTATTTATTAGAGAGAGAGAGAGAGAGAGAGAGAGAGAGAGAGAGATCACAAGTAGGAGAGGGTCCCTGCTGATCAGAAAGCCCGATGTGGGCTACATCCCAGGACCCTGAGATCATGACCTGAGTCAAAGGCAGAGGCTTTAACCCACTGAGCCACCCAGGTATCCCCACAGAACAAGTCTTAATAAATTTAAGAGGATAGAGATCATGTCAAGCATCATTTCCAACCAGAATGGTATGAAACTAGAAGCCAGTTACACTTGATCTTAGCCAAAAGGCCGAGAAGTGATTAGAAGCCAGTTACAAAAAGAAAACTGGGCATTAACATATGTGGAAACAAAACAACACGTTAGTGAACAACCAATGAGTCAAAGAAGAAATAAAAAGAGAAATAAAAAATATCTTGAAACAAACACTCTGACTTTATACCTCAAAGAATTGGGAAAAAAAAATGAACAAAGTAAATCTTAGTACAAAGAAGGAAACAAAGATCAAAGTGATGATAAATGAAATAGAGACCAAAAAACAGTGGAAAAGATTAATGAAACTAAGAGCTTATTCAAACAAAACAGGCAAGCCATTAGCTGGATTTACTAAGAAAAAAGAATATCAAAATGCATAAAATTAGAAATGAAGGAGATATTACTGTATATCATTTGATACACAAAATTATCCAAGGATGGTGAGACTGTTATGTACATTTACATGACCACAAACTGCACAACTTACAAGAAATGGACAAATTCCTAGAAACATGAAACCTTCACAGACTAAATCCTGAAGAGATAGAAAATCTGAGCGGATGGATTCCTAGAAAGGAAATTGACTCTGTAATCCAAAAACTCTCAATAAAGACAAGTTTAGGACCAGAGATCTCTCTGGGAAATTCTATCATACTTTGATAAAAGAATTAACACCAATTCTTCTAAATCTCTTCCAAAAAAATAGAAGAGAAGCCCATTGTGGAGCTGGAGCCCCAGTTTTGGCCAGACTCTGCGCTGGTAGCTGGCTTGGTGGAAAAAAACCTGCCCAGCCTCCTGGTGGTGATACTGCTCTCTGGCAAGCGAGGACCATGGAGCTGAGGCCCTGTTTGCTATGGGTGGTAGCAGCAGCAGGAGCATTGGTCCTGCTGACAGCCATGCCCTTGGCAAGAAGTTCTACATCAACACCTGAGTGAGCATTCCAGGAGGCCCAGCTGTAGCTGACAGCCTAGCACACAAGCATGGCTTCCTCATCCTGGGCCAGATCTCAGCAACTATTACCACTTCTGGCAAGGAGAGGTGACAAAGCAGTCCCTGTTGCCTCACCACCTGCAGCACAGTGGCCTCTAGAGGGAGCCTCAAGTACAGTGGCTGGAACAGCAGGTGGCAAAGCATTACACCAAAAGGGATGTGTACCAGAAACTCAGGGACACCATTTCCCCAGCAGTGGTACCTGTCTGCCATCACCCAGTGGGACTTCAACATGAAGGAGGCCTGGTCTCAGGGCTATAGGAGTATGGTATTGTGGTCTCCATTCTGGATGATGGCATTGAGAAGAATCACCCAGACTTGCCAGGCAATTATGATCCTGGGGCCAGCTTCAATGTCAACGACCAGGACCCCGACCCCCAGCCTCAGTACACACAGGTGAATGACAAGTGGCATGGCACAGGATGTGCAGGTCAGGAGGCTGAGGTGATGCACAATGGTGTCTGTGGCAAAGGCGTGGTCTACACTGCTTGCGTTAGAGGGGTGTACATGCTAGAGAGTGAGGTGACAGATGTGGTAGATGCATGTTCCCTAAGCCTGAGCCCCAACCACATCCACATCTACAGTGCTAGCTGGGGGTCCAGGGATGACAGTAAGACCATAGATAGGGCTGTGTGCCTTGCCAAGGAGGCCTTTTTCCTGGTGGGGAAATTAGCAAGGGCCACAGAGAATGGGCTCCATCTTTGGGCCTCTGGAAATGGAGGCTAGGAGCATGACAGCTCTAACTGTGACAGATATACCAACAGCATCTACATACTGTCCATCAGCAGTACCACAAAGCTTGGCAATGTGTCTGGTGCAGCCAGGTCTGCTTGTCCACACCAGCTACTGACTATAGCAGTGGCAAATAGAGCAACTGAAGTGTGCAGAGTATCACATGGTCACCTAGGCCTCTGCCCCATTGGCAGCTGGAACCATCACTCTTACCTTGAAGCCAAAAAAATCTTTGCCTGGTGAGACCTCAAAGCCAGTCTACCTCATTGTTAATGACTGGGTCACCAATAGTTTGGGCCAAAAAGTGAGCCATTCATATGGCTTATAGGCAATTGGACAAAGGTGCTATGGTGACCCTGGCCTAGAACTGGATGAACAGTGGTCCCCCAGAGGAAGTGCATCAGGGATATCTCCACTGATGCCCAAGGACATCAGGAAGCAGCTAGAGGTGCAAAATACTGATCACCTGCCTGGGGGAGCTCAGCCATATCTCACAACTGGAGCATGCACAGTCCTGCCTCACCCTGTCCTATAATCACCATAGCTACCTGGCCATCCACCTGGTCAGCACCATGGGCACCTGCTCCACCTTGCTGGCTGCCAGGTTAGACAATTATTCTACAGATGGATTTAATAACTCGGCCTTCACGATAAACCATTCCTGGAATGAGGGCCTCTCTGGGCAGTGGGTCCCGGAGACTGAAAACACCAGCAAAGACAACAACTGTGGGTTGAGCCCTGTGCTGTGTGTCACAGCCCTGAGGGCCTGCACATACCTCCTGAGAGCAGCAATGATGAGACCCTTGCTTCCAGCCAAGCCTGTGTGGTGTGCAGGAAAGCTTCTCCCTACACCCCAAGAGCTGTGTCCAGCATTGCCCACCAGACTTCAATCCCCAAGTCATTGGTACCCACTACAGCACTAAGAATGACATGGAGATCATCTGGGCCGGCGTCTGTGCCCCCTGCCACACTTTGTGTGCCACCTGCCAGGGATGGCTCCCATAGACTGCCCCAATTGCCCCTGCCATGCCTCCCGAAAACCTGTGGAGCAGATGTGTTCCCTGTAGAACCAGAGCAGCCTTGAATCCCATAGCAGTAGCTTCCCCCAGAGGTGGAGGTGGAGTTCCAGCTAAGGGCAAACAGCCTGAGGTGGTAGATGGCCTCAACTGTGCCTTCATCATGCTGGTTTTCATCACTGTATTCCTGGTCCTACAGCTGCCCTCAAGCTCCAGCTTCTGGAGGGTGAAGGTATACACTATGGACTGTAGCTTCATCTCCTACAAGGGGTTTCCTCCATCTGAAATGTGACAGAAAAAGGGCCCATCTGACCCAGAAGAGGATGAGGGCCAAGGTGAAAGAACAACCTTTCTCATAGACCATGAGACATGTTGCCTGCTCCTTCAAGCCCATCCCCCTCCTTGAGCATTTTTTAATTCATCAAAGTATTAATTTTTTTTTTTTATCTTGGGACAGGGTTTGAACCCTAGATGGGAGGAAGAGGGGCACAGACTGCTTCCTATCCTACCCTTGGACTGCCTGACCAGCTGAGATGGAGTCTCAGGAGCAGCTGGGGGAAAGGGGAGGGCCTCACCCCATCTTCCAGGACCCCCTCCATGTGGAGAAAGGAGTGGAACATTTAAGGCAGCTTTCCAAGGTCCATGCACCCCGGATTTCCCTGAGGAGTAAAAGGGTCAGGCTTTGTCTTTCAGGATTCCTGACTTGGGCTACAGGCTCTCACCTCTTCTCTGTCTCTCTAAAGCAGTAATGCCCTCCCACCCCCTATCCAGGCAGCAGGGAGCCCAGCTTGGGAGGATTTTGAAGGAGAAGGCTACCTCTCCAAGGTCTTCAGTATCCCCAATCCTGTACCATGTCTGGTGAGACTCAGGAGGAAACAGTGATGAAAGGAAGGACAAGGCAAAGCAGGTGCTTCCAGGGTACATATGTGTGTGCATGTGAGCATTCGTCCTTTTGTCTACCTGCCTGCCTGCTGAACTTGGCTGCTCCAACCAAGCCCCATGCTGGTGTCCTGACCAAATCCTCAACAAAACATTAGCAAACCAAATTCAGAGATAAAACTCTCAACAAATTACGTACAGAAGGAACATAGCTCAACATAATAAAAGCCATATATGAGAACCCCCCCAGCAAACATAAGAGTAAAAAGCTAAAAGCTTTTCCTCTAAGACTAGGAACAAGACCAAGGTGTCGACTCTCACCACTTCTAGTCAACATAGTACTGGAAGTCTTAGCCAAAATAGGCAAGAAAAAGAAATCAGGCAGAGGCATCAGGCTTTGAGTTCACACTATCTTACAAAGCCATGGTAATTAAAATAGTATGGTGCTGGCATAAAAACAGACTTATAGATCAATGGATCAGAATAAAACAAACTCACATATATGGTCAATTAATTTATGACGTAATACCCAAGAAGATACAATGAGTAAAGAATAGTCTCCTCAATAAATGGTGTTGGGAAAACTGGACAGTCACATGCAAAAGAATGGAACTGGGTGTCTATTTTATATCACATACAAAAATCAGATCAAAGAACAATAAGCCCCTTGACATCAACCTTGGTAATGATTTTTTTAAGATTTGACACTAAAAGCAAAAATAAACAAGTGAAACTACCTTTAACTAAAAAAAAAAAATTCTGTATAGCAAAGGAAACCATTGACAAAATGAAAAGGCAACTTAGAATGGGAGAAAACATCTGCAAATCATATAGTTGATAAGAGATTGTTATTAAAAATATAAATAACTCAACAACTCAGTAGGAGAAGAAGAAAGAAAGAAGAAAGAAGGAAGAAGAAAGCAACTTGATTTAAAAATGGGCTGACACTAAATAGACATTTTTCAATGAAGTCATACAAGTGGCCACTTGTACATGAAAAGATGTTCAACATTATCAATCATCCAGGAAAAGCAAATTAAAGTATGCAATGTTACCTCACATCTGGTAGAATTGCTGTCATCAAAAAGATAAGAGGGAAAATACTGGGGAGGATGCAGAAAAAGGGAACTCTTATTCACCATTGGTGGAAATGTAAATTACTGTAGTCACTATGGAAAATCATATAGAGGTTCTTCAAAAAAATTAGAACTCCATATGATGTAATAATCTCAATTTGGGATATATGCCTGAAGGAATGAAAAAAGTATCTGGAAAAGATATCTGTACCTTCATGTTCATTACAGCATTATTTAAAATAGCCAAGACATGGAGACAACCTAAATGTGTATTGATGGATGAATGGATAAAGGAAATGTGTGCGTGTTTTTTTAACAATGAAATAAATTCATTGTCCAAGAAAAACTTGTTAAAAAGCACAAAAAATAGAATACAAACTTTTCCTCAGAAAATGGTTTGGTCATTGTCTTAATGCTGATGTTGTAAACATGGCAAATTACTTGGCAGTATGTAGAAGATGATTGGGAGACTGGGACATTAAGCCAAAGAGGTATGGTTGTTCACCAATCCTAGGAAGGACTTTTGATGGTTTCAGTCAATAGGATGCCCTGGAGTAGATGTGGGATGGGTTACTCTAACATCATCTCTTCTACATTCCAGATTGGCCCATAACTCAGTTATAAGTGCATTAATAATAAACCCTTAACTTTGTAGTACCTGATGCTGTTGATGCCACTTGTGTGACCAAAATGCCATAGCCAAACTTTTTATGCCTGCTGATCTGTATTATACACACACACACAGGAATATTATTCTAACATAAAAAAAAAAAAAGCAAGGAAATTTTCTATTTGCAACAAGATATATGAACCTTGATGGTATTATGTTAAGTAAATAAGTCTGGCCACAAAAGACAAATAATGCATGATCTCACTTATATGTGGAATCTACAAATCACCAAATATAGTAATGGAGAATAGATTGTTTATTGCCTTGCTTAGGGGGGTGGGAGGAATGCTAAGACACAGCTCAAACTTCTGTGGCTCCCAGTCCAATCAGTCCTTCTGACCAGAAGGGCTGGTGGGAACACTTGGAAACTGTGTTGACTAGTGACACTTGTGCCAAGAGGAGGGCAGGTAAGCTAATAGTTTGCAAAGCAGAGAGTGAACCTATTTGGCCACAAAATTTAGAGCATGGGTCAGCTTGAGTTAAGGTAACTGCTGCTCTCATTATCTAGGCAGGGAAACTAATTCAGAGCCCTACTCATTGCTGAATATAGCCTCTAGCCTGCCAGACCAGGGAAACTAACTGGAGCAAAAGGGGTGCTGTGTATCTAATCCAACAGCTCTGCCTACATTGGCACTTGAACAGAATGCACAGTTCATGGCTTTCCTTATCTATAGAACTAGTGGTCTCAACTGACCAGTGAATTCAGTGCACACTCTAATGTGATATGGGTTTCCAAACAATGTATTCAGACCCTGAGTCCCTGTCAGGGTAGGAAAGCTAATTCATATCTCCATCCACTACTGAATATAGTACCTAATGCCAACTACCTAGTAAGCCTGATCAGAAAATCCACACAACCTTATAGACCATCCTACAGCCTCACTTGAGTAGGGAACCAAGACACATCCAACTGTTTTCAGCCAGTGGCACACCCACCCATTCTTGACCTCAATCTTAAACAGTTGCCTTCTCCTAAAATATAAAGTAATAATAGTCTCCACCTGTCCACAAATATTACTGGCAGACATGAGTTGGCTGGGGAAGAACTGTCTCTGCCTTTTCAGCAAATCTCAAATATGTGGAGGGGAAAACTGATGACTCAAATGAGCAGATACAAATGTAAGGTATATTAAAAAACCAGGTATATATGATTCCACCAAAGGAAACTAATAAAATTCTAAAACTGGTCTAAAATAAATGAAGATCAATTGTTTGAATCCAGAATAATCTTCTTAAAGAAGCTTAGTGAACTACAATGAAATACAGACAACTAAATGAAATTAGAATACTACATGAATAATATGAGAAGTTCAACAAAACAGTAGAAGGTGTAAACACACACACACACACACACACAGAGAAAAACCTAAAGTTGAAAAATATAGTAATTAAGCTGAAGAATTCAATAGCGTTTCAAAAGCAGACTTCACCAAGCAGGAAAAAAACAAAACAAAAATAAAAAAACAAACAAATAAACAAACAAAATGCCAGTGACCTGGAGAACAGAAAATTAAAAATTATCTACTCCAGGGAGTAAAAAGAAAAAATAGAGAATAAAGGAATAAAGAAAGCCTATGAGAATTACAGAACACAATGTAAAGAAATAATATTCACATTATAAGAACTCCAGAAGGAGAAGAGAAGATGAAAGAGGCATTAAGAA
This sequence comes from Procyon lotor, assembly GCA_028646535.1. Lineage (NCBI taxonomy): Eukaryota > Metazoa > Chordata > Mammalia > Carnivora > Procyonidae > Procyon > Procyon lotor. Next base: position 131,047,906 of record CM053604.1, on the reverse strand, counting down.
ATTATATTTAAACTGTTAATGGCTAAAAACTTCTCAAACCTGGGTAGAGAAATGGACATACAGATCTTTGAGGCCCAAAGTCCCCCAAATAATTTGAACCTAAATTGGGCTACACTAAGAGACAGTGTAATTACATTGTCAAAAATAAAGCAAATTTAAAAACAGGAGAAAACAAAAATTACACATGTGGGAACCCCCATAAATTATTGGCAGATTTCTTTACAGAAATACCTCAGGGCAGAAAAGAATGGGATGATATATTAAAAATATTGGAAGAAAATATCTGCCAACCAAGAATACTATATCTAGAGAAGCTGTTCTTCAGATAAGAAGGAGAGATAAAGACTTTTGCAAATAAAAATCTGAGGAAGTTTATTACCACTAGACCTACCTTACATTTAAGATAAGCTAAAGAAAGTTCTTTGAGTTGAAGTAAAAGAATGTTAATTAGCTTCTTAAAAACATAAAGAGGTAGTATAAAACTCATTGGTAATGGCAAATACATAAATATATAGTACAAGACTATATAGTTTGATAATGGTGGTACACAATTCACTGACAACTGTAGTTTAAAAAATAAAGAATGAATATTATAAAAAATAACCATAATTGTAATAATCTGTTATTAATTACACAATATAAAAATATGTAAATTGTCAAAGCAATAAAATAAAATATGAAGAAATAAAAGTGTAAAATTTAGCAATTCTGTAAAAGTTTTTATCAGCTAAAAATAGGGAATTATAATTTTAAGATATTTTATTTAAGCCTTATAGTATAAGCACAAGGGGAAAAAAATCTATAACTATTAAACAAAAGAGCATGATAAAGAAGTCAAAGAATATTGGTACCAAAAGACATCAAAACATGAAAAAGACAGCAAGATAAGGAATAAGGAAAAGTACACTTACAAAACAAATTAACATAATGGCAATGGTAAATCCTTACTAATCAATCACTTACTTTAAATGTAAAGAGGTTAAATTCTCCATTGAAATAGAATGGCTAAATGGATTTTAAAAAACAATGTTCAGTAAGTTACCTACCAATAATACACCAGCCTTAGTGACACACTTGGAATGAGAGTGAAGGGATTCAAATGTCATTTCAAGCAAATGGTAATTTCCCTCCCCCCAAAATACAGGGGTATTTATACTTAGTTATACTTAGTTATAAGTATATAAATATAGTTCTTAGTTACACTTAGTTATACTTAGACAAAATAGACTTTAAACTAAAATTGGGTAAGAAAAGAAAACAAGTGTTGTGACATAATGATAGAGATCAATCCATTAGGAAGATATAACTAAATATTTTTGTGCTCAACATCTTAGCACTATATATGTAAATCAAAAACAGAGCTAAAAGGAAGAAATAAATAATACAATAATAGTTGGGGACTTTAATATACCACTTACAACAATGGATAGATCATCCAGACAGTAAATCAATAAGAAAACAGTGAATTTGAAAAAAAACTATAGATCTGATAGACTTAACAGACATATACAGAACATGTTGTGGAGTTCAGGTTTAGATAGATTACCGTTCCTCCATGACAGGCTTCACCTTGAGCCAGAGAGAGATAGGCCTAAGGGCATGGGCGTGAAAACTATTCCTGGAATTTAGCTTCCCTGTGTGATGCCCAGCCCCTGAGTTGTTCAAATGCACCAATGAAATGCATAGATTTAGGTAATTGCCATATAGAGAATAAGGAACTCGCCTACGTGTGTAGAGAAATGTGTAGTGACGTATGTGCTTGCACACTTGTGCATAAAAATGCCGCAAAGGAGAGAGGTGGGGCTTCTCGCCTTAGCACTGCGCTGTGTCCTGTGTGCCGGTGGGAGCCACAGCTAGCTGGAAATAAACCCTCGTGCTTTTGCATCCAGCCTGCCTTTTGTGGGTTCTTTTGGGAGGGTCTCGATCCGGACGCAACAATGTCATCCAACAACAGCAAAACTCATTCTTCTCAAGTGCACATAGAACATTTTCTAGGATATATCATGTTAGGTCATAAAACAAGTATATGCCAAGTCAAGAGAACTGAAATCATACCAAGTATCTTCTCTGACCACAACAGCATGAAACCAGAAATCAATAAGAGGAAAACAGGAAAATTCACAAACACATGGCAATTCAACAACACTTATGAAATAAGAAATTAAAGGAGAAATAAGAGTTTCCTGATATGAACAAAATTGGAAACGTAACGTACCAGTAATTATGGCATGCACCAAAGGCAATTTTAAGAGGGTAGTTCATAGCAATAAAGGCCTGCATTAAGGGGAGAAACAGAGCCCAAGAACAAGATGGCAGCATGGGAAGATCCTGAACTCACCCACTACCATGGACACACTGAATCTGCACCTACATAAAGCAATTCTTCCTAAAGAAGAATAGAGGGTAGATTGAACACCTGCCTACCAATGGATGGAGAGACTACACAGAAAACATCAGAAGAGATGGAGATATGGTAATAATAAGAACACCACACTTCACACTGTGAACTGCAAGAGGGAGGGAGAGTACTGAGGGACATACAAGGAAATTCACCTGCCCTGGGGCATAGGCAGAAATATGTATATTTGTTTTAAAGGTGGAAGCAGACTTCAAGTGAAGGAAAGCCATTGACTAACTCTTGAGGATCTGCCAAACTGTGGGATAACTGCTAGAACTCTCTATGGGATCAGTGGTGCTACTGAGTATGATTGTTTATATTCCCCCCTCCACCTGGTTAGTGTGGATGGGAGCAGGGTACAGGTGCTCTAGACAGCCTATTGCCTCAGTAAACCCCTAGCCCACATCAGGCCTAGCCATCTCCCCAAAGTAGCTCCACACTTGCACCTGCCTGAGCTCCAGCCATCCTACCAGGGTTCCCCTTGAATGGAGTTCCCCAGAATCCCCAGCCCACACCCACTTTGGCACTAGCTCTTCCAGTAGGGTGCCCATAATGCAGAGTACCCAGGAAATCCCTGGCCTATGCCAGATTCAGCTCCAGGTATCCAACTAGGATGGCCCTGGTGAGGAATGCCCTGGGACCACCCCATCCCATCCTGGTTCAGCTTTAGTTGTACCACCAAAGTGGCCTTGGTGATGAGTCCCTGGAGATGTCCAAACCATGCTCAATAGAGTTCTAGGCAGCCACCAAAGCCACCAGGACATGCAGTCTACACAGGGGGCCTTTCTACACATATTTACTTCTTCAGATTGGGAGAAGTAGCTGTTTCACCCAGCTCATAGAAACAAACACAGAAAGTCAAACAAAATGAAAAGATAGAAGAATATGCTCCAAATGAAAGGAAAAGACAAAACTTCAAGAAATAAGAACTAAAGAGAGATAAGTAATCTACCTGACAAAGAGTTCAAAGTATGGTCCTAATGATGCTCACCAGACCTGAAAGAAGAGTTGATGAACTCAGAACTTCTACAAGGAAATAGAATATATAAAAAATAATCAGAGTTTAAGAATACAATAACTAAAATGAAAAATATGCTAGTGAGAATCAACAACAGATTAGAAAATACAGAAAAGATCAGTGATCTGAAGGACAGAGTAATGAAAAATGCCCAAGCTGAATAGCAAAAAGAAATTTCAAAAAATGAGGATAGGTTAAGGGATTGCTGGGACAACATTAAGCATGATAACATTGGTAATATGGGGTCCTAGAAGAAGGAGAGGGAAATAAAAGAGCAAAAAAAAA
>CM053604.1:131011355-131043705 GCA_028646535.1 Procyon lotor | reverse complement strand
GTAGCAATGCTTATATCAGCCAAAAGAGAATAAAACAGTCTATAACAAGAGACAAAGGAGGGCATTAAATAATGATTAAAGAGATCCATCCAACAGAATAGAACTATAAATATTTATAAACCCAAAATAAGAACACCTAATATATAATAAAATATTAACAGATACAAAGGGAAAAATTGGCAGTAATACAGTAATTATAGGGGATTTTAACCCCTACTTATATCAATGGATAGATCATCCACAGAAAAATCAATAAGGAAACAGTGGTTTAGAATGATGCATTAGACCAGAAGGACTTATATACCAACATTCCATCTAAAAACATCAGAATACACATTCTTTTCAAGAGCACATGGAATGTGTGGCCACAGAAGGCCACAAAACAAGTCTCCATAAATTTAAGAAGGTTAAAATCATACCAAACATTTTTCTGACCACATGGTATGATCTGAAATCATTTACAAGAAAAAAAGTGAAAAAAATAAAAAAAAATATTGGGTATAAATGAAAGGGCAAACAAAATGGTTCAAAATCTTTGGGATACAGCAATAGCTACTGTAAGAGGGAAATGTATAGAAATATAGGCCTCCCTCAAAAAACAAGATAGAATTTCAAATAAACAATCTAACCCTACACCTAAAGGAAATTAAAAAAAAAAAAAAGACAATGCCTAAAGTTAGAAGAAAGGAAATAATAAAGATCAGAGAAAAAAATAAGTGAAATAAATACAAAAAACCCCAGAAAATATCAATAAAATCAAGAGCTGGTTCTTTAAAAATATCATAAACAAAACTGATACACTTTTATCCAGACTCATGAAGGAAAAAAAGGGAACCCAAAAAAAGAAAATCAAAAATGAAAGAGAAGAAACAACCGATACCACAGAAATACAAAGGCTTGTAGGAGAAAACTATGAAAATTATACAGTAACAAATCAGATGACCTAGAATAAATGGATAAGTTTTTAAAAACCTACAATGCCTATCAAAATACCAATAGTGTGTTTTGCAAAAATTGAACAAGTAATAAATTTTGTATGAAACCGCAGAAGACACTGAAGAGCAAAAGCAATCCTGAGAATGAAGAAAGCTGGAGGTATCATAAGGCCAGATATTAAGATGTATTACAAAACTGAAGTAATCAAAACAGTATGGTACTGGCACCAAAAAATAGACACATAAACCAATGGAACAGGATAGAGACTTCAAAAATGAACCCAAATTTATAGGGTCAATTTATGACAAATGAAGCAAGAATATACAATGGGAAAAAGGCAGTCTTTTCAATAAATGGTGCTAGGAAAACTAGACAGCTAAATGCAAAGGAAGCAAAGATATATGAAAGGCCAAAAGGTACATGAAAAGATTCTCAATATCACTAGAAATTAGGGAATCGCAAATTAAAACCACAATGAGATATTACCTCATGCCTATTAGAATGGCCATCATCAAAAGACAAGAAATGACAAATGCTGGCATGAATGCAGGAAAAGAGAATCCTCTGCATTGACAGTGGGATTGCAAATTGGTACAGCTGCCATGGAAAGCAACATGGAGAAACCTCAAAAAAATTAAAAAATAAACACTACTATATGGTTCAGCATAAAAGACATTATGCTAAGTGATATAAGTTAAAGAAAGACACATACGGTATAATCTCACATATGTGTGGAAGCTTAAAACTCTATCAACTCATAGATCAAATTTGTGGTTACGAGAGGTGGAGGGTGGGGGAAGGGGAAATTGAAGGTTGTCTAAAGATACAAACATCTAGTTCTAAGATAAATAAATACTAGGGATATAATGTACAACATCATAACTATAGTTAACACCGCAGGATACATAAAAACTGAAAAAAGTGAACAAAATATACATTTTGAAGAGGAAATTTGAAAGGCCAATAATCAATTGAATAGATGCTTTATACTAGACATGTTAGAACCACAATTTATTTATTGGTCACATGGTGAGGACCTGCACATGGCCTCTAAGATCTGAAAGTGGTCTCAATTGAGGACCTGAAACTTTCAATTCACAACCACAAGGAAATGAATTCTCCTCTCCTGGACGACCTCATAAGCAGATCTTTCCTATTTGATCCTCTAATGTGACTACAGCCCTGCCTGGCTCACAGCTCACCAAGAGCATGAAACACAGGGATCAGCTAGATTGTATTCCAGAATTTCTGACATAGACTGCGAAGTAGTAAATATGTTTTTAAGTCACTAAAATTGTGGTAATTTGTTATGCATAAGTAGAAAACTAATATGATCTTTGCTCTCAGTTTCTTCAAAAGTAATATTAGTGGAGATAATAATAGCATTTAGTTCACAGTACAGTTTTGAAAATTAAATATATATTCATTTATATTATACTATATTTGAAAATCATTATTCTTTTATTTTTCCATGTCTGCATTTAATTTCTTTTATGACTCCTCATTCCTTTGGGTATCAGGAACATAAATTCAGTTAATTCTTAATTTTCTCTGTAATATATATATATTATATATATTATATGATATATATTTTTAAGTATATATTTATCAGATTAAGAATATATATACATATATATATATTCTTAAATATATAGGTAATTAAAAGAGGTAGTTAGAGATTTGCAACAACCTTGGGTTGGCAGGAGGTTATCTGGGTTACAACCAATGATGTGCACTTTCTCTTTGAAAAAAATTGGTGTTTTTCAATAACATCTTTTGAAAATGGATTTGGAAATTAGCTTTCTAAACAAGTGTAGGCTGGTGCTTTCTTCAGCAAGTGTTAGCATAGTGTTATTTTAGCTGTTTTTGCTGTGTAAGTGTGATTCGAAATGATGTCAGTATAGTTTTGGAGTCTACTCTTACAGAGATAAATTTTTTAAAAATTATCCCAGAAGGCACTGTTTTACAGTTTCTCAGGAAAAAAAAATCAAATAGTTTATCAGAAAGTTCACTGTGTTTTGTTAAAAAATTGCACAAAGTATTGATTTTTTATTTCACTATTGGATAAAACTTAGTCAATACACTAGAGACTGCCAGTCCAATAAAATCCATTTATCTGATATAAACATATCTTTTTCCTCTGTTTCTTAAAAAAATCATAAGTCTCTCACTTTAAGTTATCCTAGCACATACTGATTCACACTGTGCATTCTAATTGGTGTCTTTTTTGAGGGGAATCCTTCTTAGTTAATAGTTATAGTGTATTCCATACTAATAGTTAACAGTTATTATTGATTTACTTTTATAAATTGGCCATGCAATGCAACAATAGTTAACAACAAAAAATACACTTTGTCTTACATTTAAAATGTGTGAATTAGGGAGGAGGGAGCAATATGGCAGAGAAGTAGGAGACCTTGTTTCAACTGGTCCCATAAAGTGAGCTAAATACCTACCAGAACACTCTGAACACCCATGAAATCAACCTGAGATATAAGACTATACACTTCTGGATCTCTATGAGGGCAGAAGACATCAGTGGAGAGGTAAAGCGGAGTGGGAAAGCTCAGACTGAAATCAGAGGATAAACAGAAGGGAGAGGGATCCACTAGAAGTGACCCATTTGAAAGTAATACCCTAATACGAAAGTGCCTGTGACTGGGGACCAGCATTAACTTGGAGTCTGGTTAAAAGTGCTCAAAAAGAGCAAAAGATCTTAAGGGGCAAATGGTGGGCCTAAGCCCATGTTCCCAGGAGAGTCACCACCGGCGACCAACAGTGCCAGAGAGAGTCCAGCAGAGCCTCCCAGTCTGCGGTTCCTGAGCCTGCAGCTTTCTGCTGCTTGCACCACCACACACCTGGGCACACTCCCAACGGTGCCTGCGAGGGTCTGGAGTGGGCACCAGCTGGTAGTCTCTAGGACTGCAGCCTTCTGCGACCAGCTGTGGGTCTGAATGCTCCCAACCCGCACCTGAGGGAACCATCCACCAGCAGCATTCAGTGACCTGCATGACCACTGGATCTAAGCACACCTGGCATGGGCCTGGACCCCAGACAGCAGTCCCTGAAAAGGCAGCCACCAGAAGCGAGTTCCCCAGACCAATACCACTCACAGTTTTAGTGGCATGGGGGTGCAGAGACAAGCAGGGGCCTTGGGTGACCACTGCAACAGTGGCTGGGGGTGCGCAAGGCCTATGGGAGGCTGCGGTGTGCAGTGGAGTTTGTAGAGGAGGGGTCTGTGTGTTCTGGATCACCCAGAGGGGAATAGCCTGAGGCTTCTCTCTAAGGTGGGTGTCTGGATGCAGACAGATTCCTTCTTTGCTCTGACCCTCTGAAAAGCTGCAGAAAGCTGCCAAAGAACAAAAACCTCCAGAGAACAAAAGCCTGAAAAACCCATTTCCACAGAGCCCAAACCCTTGATAACAGGCAGGGCAACTTTACCCAAGCAAGATTGATAGGAAAACAATGCAGCAGGCCCCTGGCCAAGAAGACACCCCAAAAGAACAAGAAGACAAACACCATGGGGTCCCCATAAAACTGTAAGACCCCAACATTGGAAGAAAACAATATATTAAGCTCTTGGTATTGCCCTAAAACCTGTATGTTTCATAGATACAGCTTTTTCTTTTTCTTTTTTTTTTTTTTTAATTCGTTCTAACAATTCTTGTTCTAATTTTTTTAACCCACTTACCATTACAACTAGAGGTTGGAACCTAAAGATACATCCAGACTGGAAGTGAAGGGATGGAGAACCATCTTTCATGCCAAAGAAAGCTGAGGTAGTGATTCTCTTATCAGATAAATTAGATTTTAAGCTAAAGATGGTAGTCAGAGATACAGAAGGACACTGCATCATTCTTAAAGGGGCTAACCACCAAGAATATTGAACAACTGTAAATATTTATGCCCCTAATATGGGAGCAGCCAACTACATAAGCCAACTGTTAATAAAAATAAAGTCACATTGGTATGAATACATTAATTGTAGGGGATTTTAACACGCCACTTTCAGTAATAGACAGATCTTCCAAGCAGAAAATCAATAAAAAAAAACATTGGATCAGATGGACCTTATAGATAGATACAGAACATTCCACCCTAAAACAACATAATACACATTCTTCTCAAGCTCATATGGAACTTTCTCCAGTACAGACCACATGCTGGGTTACAAATCAAGGTTCAACCAATACCAAAATATTGAGATGATTCCCTGCATATTCTCAGACAATGCTTTGAAACTGGAACTCAACCACAAGAAAAAGCGGAAGAAATTCAAACACTTGGAGGCTAAAGACCAACCTGCTCAAGAATATTTGGATCAACCAGGAAATCAAAGAATTTAAACAATGAGAAACAATGAGAAACCAATGAGAATGAAGACACATTGGTCCAAAATCTATGGGGTATGGCAAAGGCAATCCTAAAGGGGAAATACATAGCCATCCAAGCCTCACTTAAAAAAAAAGAAAAATCCTGAATACACCAACTCTCTTTACACCTCAAAGAACTGAAAAATCAACAATAAATTAAGCCAACCCCATGCATAAGAAGGGAAATAATTAAGATTAGAGCAGAGATCAATGAGTTAGAAACTAGAGATACAGATCTCTACAGAGATCTAGATACAGTATCTAGATACTAGATACATCTCTAGTTAGAAATTAGAGATCCAGTTTCACTGATGTGTCATCAATGAAACTAGAAGCTGGTTCTTTGAAAGAATTAAGCTTGATAAACCACAAGCCAGACTACTCCAAAAGAAAAAAGGAAGGACCCAAATTAACAAAATTATGAATGAAATGGGAGAGATCATGACTAACACCAAGTAAATAGAAACAAACATCAGAAACTATTATCAACAGTTATATGCCAATAAGTTGAGCAACCTAGAAGAAATGGATGCATTCCTGGAAACCAATAAACTTCCAAGACTGAAACAGGAAGAAATTGACAACACAAATAGACCAATATCTAGTAATGAGATTGAAGCAGTGATCAAAAACCTCCCAAAAAACAAGAGTTCAGGACCTGATGGATTCCCTGGGGAATTCTACCAAACATTAAAAAAAGAAATAATACCTATTCTCTTGAAGATGTTTCAAAAAATAGAAACAGAAGGAAAACCTACAGACTCTTTTTATGAAGCCAGCATTACCTTGATCCCCAAACCAGACAAAGACCCCATCAAAAAGGAGAATTTTAGACCAACAGCCCTAATGAACATGAATGCTGAGATTCTCAACAAGATCCTAGCTAATAGGATCCAAGAGTACACTAAAAAGATTATCCACCATGACCAGGTGGGATTTATCCCTGGGATGCAAGGGTGGTTCAACATTCACAAGTCAATGTGATAGAACATATCAGTAAGAGAAGAGAGAAGAACCACATGCTCCTCTCAATTGATGCAGAAAAAGCATTTGACAAAATTCAGCATCTGTTCCTGATTAAAACTCTTCAGAGTATAGGGAAAGAGGGAATATTCCTCAACTTCATAAAATGTACCTACAAAATACCCACAGGGAATATCATTCTCAATGGGGAAAAGCTGACAGCCTTCCTTTTGAAATTAGGAACACGACAAGGATGCCCACTCTTACCACTCTATTATACGTCCTAGTGACAGCAATCAGACAATGAAAAGAAATAAAAGGTATTCATATTGGCAAAGAAGAAGTAAAAAACTCTCTTTGCAGATGACATGATACTTTATATGGAAAACCCAAAAGACTCCACCCCCAAACTACTAGAACTCATACACCAATTCAGTAATGTGGCAGGATACAAAATCAATGCACAGAAATCAGTTGCTTTCTTATACACCAACAGTGAAAATATAGAAAGGGATATTAGAGAATCAATTTCATTTACCATAGCACCAAGAACCATAAGATACCTTGGAATAAACTCAACCAAAGAGGTAAAGGATCTGTACTTGGGGAACTACAGAACACTCATGACAGAAATTAAAGAAGACACAAAAAGATGGAAAAGCATTCCATGTTCATGGATTGGAAGAATAAACATCGTTAAAATGTCTGTACTGCCCAAAGCAATCTATACTTTCAATGCAATCCTAGTAAAAATTCCCCTGGCATTTTTCAAAGCGCTGAAATAAACAATCATAAAATTTGTATGGAACCAGAAAAGACCCTGAATCACTAAGGCAATTTTGAAAAAGAAAAACAAAACTGGGGAACCATGTTCCCTAATTTCAAGCTTTACTACAAAGATGTGATCACCAAGACAGCATAGTACTGGCACAAAAACAGACACATAGACCACTGGAACAGAGTAGAGAGTCCAGGTATGAACCCTCGACTCTATGGTCCAATAATCTTCAACAAAACAGGAAAAAATATCCAGTAGAAAAAAGACAGTCTCTTCAATAAATGGTGCTGGGAAAATTGGACAGCTATGTATAGAGAGATGAAACTTGATCATTCTCTTGCACCATACACAAAGATAAACTCAAAATGGATAAGATAAAGATCTTATCTTTGATAAAATCAAAATGGATAAAAGACCTCAACTCTATCAGGATTCTATCAGAAACCTAAAGAATGTAGGCAGTAACCTCTTAGACATCAGCCACAGCAACTTCTTTCAGGACATGTCTCCAAAGGCAAAGGAAACTAAAGCGAAAATGAACTTTTGGAACTTCATCAAGATAAAAATCTTCTGCACATCAAAGGAAATAGTCAACAAAACAGGCAACCCACAGAATGGGAGAAGATATTTGCAAATGACACTAGAGACAAAGGTCTGACATCTAAGATCTATAAAGAACTCCTCAAACTCAACACTCAAAAAACAGATAATCACATCAAAAAATGAGAAGACATGAACAGACATTTCTCCAAAGAAGACATACAAATGGCTAACAGACACATGAAAAAATGTTCATCATCATTAGCCATCAGGGAAATTAAAATCAAAACCACATTGAGATACCACCTTCCACCAGTTACAATGGCCAAAATTAAGAAAACATTAAACAACAAGTGTAGGAGAGAATGTGGAGAAAGGGGTACCCTCTTCCATTGTTGGTGGGAATGCAAGCTGGTGCAGCCACGTTGGAAAACAGTGTGGAGATTCCTCAAAATATTAAAAATAGAGCTATCCTATGACCCTGAAATTGCACTACTGGGTATTTACCCCAAAGACACAGATGTAGTACAAAGAAGGGCCACATGTACCCCAATGTTCACAGCAGCAATGGCCACAATCGCCAAACTGTGGAAAGAGCCACTGTGCCCTTCAACAGATAAATGGGTGAAGAAGATATGGTCTGTACATACAATGATATTATGCCTCCATCAGAAAGGAGGAATACCCAACTTTTGTATCAACATGGATTGGACTGGAAAAGATTATGCTAAGTGAACTAAGTCAAGCAGAGAGTCAATTATCATATGGTTTCACTTACTTGTGGAGCATAGGGAAAAATATGGAGGACATTGGGAGAAGGAAAGGAAGGGTAAATTGGGGGAATTTGAGGGAGAGATGAAGCATGAGTGACTGTGGACTCTGAGAAACTGAGGGTTTTGTAGAGGGGAGGGGAGGGGGATTGGTGAGCCTAGTGGTTTGTATTAGGGTGGGGACGTATTGCATGGAGCATGTGGAGTGGTACATAAACAATGAATGTTGGAACACTTGGAACACTTGGAAATAATAAAATTTTAAAAATGTGTCAGATACAGGTAAACAAAATTATATTTAATTTTTTTTTCTCAGAAACTACTAGTTGGTAGACTACAGAGAACTACCTATGTTATTTGGACCAATATTAAGAAAAGGTGTTCATGGGGAAGAATGTAAAACATTTACTTGTGCTCCTTGACCTTTGAAACATGATTTGAACATGTGGTAGGGTAGTATATTAACATGTTAATTTTTGTCTCCTCACATATATAAAAGGTAAAAATGAAAAAGAAAAATCTAATACTCCTTTCCCTTATCTCTCACCCATTGAAACCATTCTAATCAAGGCTAGGTGTTCCAAGCACAAACTTTTCTTATTTCCAGAAGAACTGCCTCTGAATTTCCAAAGTCTATTTAGGGAAGATCTTCAGCCAGCTGATGAGTAGTTCAACATCATTAAAAGTAGCACAAAAATTTGATTACCCTGTTATAAAAAAAAAAAAAAAGCTGCTGTGAAGGGCAAATCTCACTTTTAAAAGATGTCAAGAATTGGTGGAGAACAGAGGGTGAGACTAATAGTTTTTTGTAGCAGAAGCATCAAAGACAAGCAATGGTTATCACAATGTATTAAGGCCTCTTCCCATTTCTAGGAACAATATAAATCCCTTTGAGTTCTGTCCTATGCCGTAGAAAAGGGCAAGGAGCCTCAAGATTAACTAAACCAGATGCTTCAGTATCCATGATGAGTAGGTAGGGTACTGACGTTTGATTTAATTTCATTTAGAAATTTTAAACCATAGTTTGTTTCATAAAACTTATATACAAAAAATATACTTCTTATCTACCTATATGTCAGATATCTAAAAATAAAATAAAATGTGAATGCGTAAATGCAGGTTGAAAAAAGGCAGGTAGAAACTTAAGTAAAAAAAAAAAAAAAGAAAAAGAAAACTTAAGTAAGAGAAAGGCCCCTTGGCTGGTAACTTAGGACTCATTAGTAATGAGATTGGAATATTCAGTTTTTCTTATATTCTTTTTTTATTTTAAGAGTTTATTTATTTGACAATGAGAGAGAGGGATCACAAGTAGGCAGAGAGACAGGCAGAGAGTGGGGGGAAGCAGGCTCCCCGCTGAACAGAGAACTCGATGCGGGGCTTGATCCCAGGACCCTGAGATCATGACCCAAGCTGAATGCAAAGGCTTAACCCACTGAGCCACCCAGACACCCCATAAATGAAGTTTTCTTTGTTCTCTAAAAGTTTTTAAGATATGTCATAGAGGAATATAAAAGTGGTAGGAAATTACAACTCAGTCTTTATTTGGTTAAATATTATACAAAATAATTATCTTTATTGCTTTGTCAGATATAAACCTAACAATATTTTAGGATTATGTAAGATTTAAAAATGATATAAGTAAGGGTTTCTTTATTCTTCAGTAGGCACTAAATAGTACTTCTTCTAGAAGGCAAGTGTATGGTTACTGGTAAGTCCGTTTTACATTCCTTGTATAAATGCCTCAGCGATTGTAATGATGACAGGGGACATATTTAATTTAGGATATACAATGATTTTAAAAAATAACCTACATTCTATATCCAAATGGGCATAAAGTTAATTTTAAAAGTTGTGTGGCTAATTTATACCTAAGATATGTCCTGTATGTATTGCAAATGCAACTTAAGATGTAATTTTGTTAGCTCACAATAAAATGCTAATTATATTCTGTTAATAATTATATATTCACAACTTTAAAATAGAGGAGTTGAAAATTAAAATGAAAGGTGTATTCTTATCTGAAATGCATGATTTTTATACTCTGGACAGTTCTGCCCTTTTCCTTCTGAGTATGCTATCTGTTTTTGTTTGACTCAGAAAGATAGCATAAATGTTCTACATGTTGATTATCTATTAAACCATGCAGAATTGTTGGCAATGTTGGGAAAGATACCTAAACCATCAGACAAACTAATCAAATATTTTAGCATTAAGTTTTGAAGTACAAGAAAACAAGTACAGAAAATTTGTATTATAAATGAAGTTTCTTCCCTCGCATTTCAAATTAAAATTGAAGGATAACCAATTTTTCAGGGTCTTTGGAATGTCGATTCTTTTGGAAGCAAACAAACAAGGCCAATTGTAATTTTTATATTAAAATATATAACTGACTGGATTTAAACTCTTCTAAGAAACTAAGCAGAACTTAAAAATCATGAGAAATGTTAACAAAAGATATATGGGACTTCTTTTTTTCTGGTAGAGGCAGCCAAGTAATTAGAATCAATTAACTGTAAATTTAAATATAAACATACCAACAAGAATGAATAAAACATAAAAACTTGTAAAAGAGGCAACAAGGTTTTCATTAATACTCCTAGACACATCTGATTGAAACCATAGAAAATAAAAGAGAAAAATATAATAATAGACAAAACAATTACCTTTAAATGACTGACATCTGACAGCCTGAAGACAGTAAAATATCTTCAATCTGTGGGGGGGAAATGTGCCTAGTTAGAATTCTAAAACCAGTGACACTATCTGTCAAGTTTGGAGACAAAATAGCATTGAGATAAATAAAAACTGAGAGTTCACTACCAGGAGACCCACAGCAAAGGAAATTTTAGAGTATGTATTTCACGTAATAGGAAATGATTCCAGTACAGAGTATGTGTGACTGGAGCAATGAAGAACAAAAAACTGAAACATCAAAATTAAGCTAAACAGAGATTGAAAAAAAAAAAATCTGTGTAAAATAGTGGTGATAGAGATTCTTGAAAACTTACATTCATTCTTTTTTTTCTTACAGAGATGAGAAAATGAGAGCAAGTGAAATTATAGCTAATGAGTTTAATTTATGTGGGGGAAACATATTCCTCAGGAGTGGTCTTTTTTTTTCTCATTTTTTTAATGAATTTATAAAACTTGTATAATAAAATAGTTAAAAATTATAAAACTGATAGAGTATAGACATTATTAGTATCTTTTAAAGATTTATTTATTTTAGGGGGTAGGGGTAGAAAGAGAAGGAGAGTATCTTAAGCAGACTCCACGCTCATTGTGGAGCCTGATGTGGGGCTCAAATCTCACAACCCTGCGATCGCCACCCTATGATCAGGACCTGAGCCAAAACCAAGAGTTGGTTGCTTAACTGACTGCACTACCCAAGTGCCCTTTGAGTATAGAAATTATTATCACCATTAAGAAGAATTAATTGAGTGAAGTCCTCAAATTTATATATATATATATATATATATATATATATATATATATATATATATATATATTTAAGGTTTTATTTATTTGACACAGAGATAGTACAAGTAGGCAGAGCAGCAGGCAGAGGGAGAGGGAGAAGCAGGCTCTCCGCTGAGCAGGGAACCTGACGCGGGGCTCGATCCCAGGATCCTGGGATCACGACCGGAGCCGAAGACAGCTGCCCAACCAACTGAGCCACCCAGGCGCCCCAAGTCCTCAAATTTAATGAGTGACTGCTAAAGTGTGACTGTCATTTTTTACAGCTTCAGATTAGTTTGGTACTGATGCCTATAAAGATGTAAATGAACAAGGTAAAGTCATCAAAATGCATAACTATAGATTTTTCTTTGCCATTCTAGTTAACTGGAGTACTTAATAAAATTCACTAAAGAGTTCAGAGAGTACACTTTTAATAAATGACTGACATAATTCATATTAACATTATAAACAAATATATAAATTTAATTTGTTGGCTTACATTATATAATATTCATGTATTTTAAATCTAAGTATAATTAGATTTTTTAAAAGGCTTCTTTTAAACTTTTCTCACAAACCATATATGTTTTAAAAGCCAGAGAAGTACATGAGTCGTAAGGAAGGGATTTCTTACTTACTTCATGAAAAATTATTCATTCTCAAAAGAGTATTCTTAATCATTCTTCTTAATCTTCAAACCCAGAATTTAAATGATTAATAGACATCTCATGATTGAATTAGAAATACTAACATCAGCAACATGTTGCAAATACCCATCATACAATAAAATTTACTTATATTTCTAGTTATGAACTATTCAAGTGAATAGTAAATGCATTCATATATATACATATATATTTTTCTTTCTTATGTTTCATGATGATTAAAATATTTATTATATGATGATTAAAATATTTATTATGACTGGGTGATGCAGTCTGTGAAGTGATATACTTTTGGTTTTGACTCAGGTGTTGATCTCAGGGTCTTAAAGACTGAGACCCAGGTTGATCTCTGCTCTCAATAGGAAGTCTGCTTGAGTTTCTCTCTCTCCCTCTCTCTCTGACCCTCCCCTTTCTGTGTATGCACTACTTCTCTCTAAAATAAATACATCTTTTTTAAAAAAGATGGTATCTATATAATGTTTTCCCTACTACATTTAACTAACATATTAAACTGCCTGACTTTTACTCTCAAATTTTATGAAAGAGGTTTTAAAATTTTGATTTGATTTTTAACATATTGGAATATTTTGTAAATGCCACAGTGTGGTGAAAAGATGTATGGCAGAGAGAATTAACAACTTTGATCTGATAAGACAGTGTAAAGGGCAAATAAGGAGAGGGCATAATCTAAAGGGGAAGAAGCATGAGTTGTAAGTATGGTATATAAGGTCAATTACATACTGCAGATACTATATTGTGAGGCCAAAAATTCTTATCCTAAAAGTACCCAATTTGATAAATCAGATAGAAAATAAAATTAGTCTGGCAGGTTTAAACCAATGAAGTGAAGGAAGAATGAGAAAAACTATTTTGGAGCCTACTACAACAGTTCAAGGTGGAGAGGTATGATAAGCTAATAAAGTAAATGAGATATTTTGAATAATAATAAGATTAATAAAAAATATGTGCAAGCAAAAAGTTACTACATGATTAGTATATGCAGGTTTTTTTTTGAAAAACAAAAATATTGAGAAATAATTTCAAATGGTAAGTAAAATAGAGAAAATAAACAGATAACTTCTCTAAAAATGGAGAACAAAAAAATTGAGGTATCACTAAGAGAAGGGCTTAAAAAAAGATTCATTCATTTATGTATTCATTCATTTAATAAGTTTTTTTTTATTTTCTACTATGCATAGGGAATTATGCTACATGTTGTTGGTGGAAAAAATGAAGAACAAAGTCTCTGCCTTAGTGAAATTTAAATTAGATATGTAAAATGAGCATTCATTAAATAACCCACACAGAGATGTGAAATTACAGCCACAATTAAGCTTACAAAGAAGAGGTCCATGATGCTAGGAAGCACATGATAGGAGAGATTTGGTCTTGTCAGGAAGAGTGGGAATGATCTTTTGAAGATACAACTACTAAATTTATTTGGGATAGAATTACAGTAGGAAAAAGAAGGCGGCTGTGACCAAACTTTAAGGAATGCCCACAGTAGAACACAGTGATAAAATACCTCAATGAAAAGGTCCTAGTAGAACTGTTTTAAGACTGAGAAGTATTGGGGCACCTGGATGGCTCAATGGGTAAAGCCTCTGCCTTTGGCTCAGGTCGTGAACTCAAGGTCCTGGAATCGGGGATCGAGGCCCTTATTGGGGGTCTGTCCTCAGCAGGGAGCCTGCTCCCCCCCCCCCCCGCAGACTTGTGATCTCTTTTTCTGTTAAATAAATAAATAAAATCTTAAAAAAAAAAAAAAAAGACTGAGAAGTATGAAGAAAGATTCTGTAAAACCACTTACTGGCCTAATAAAAATTATACTTAAATAAAAATATTAAATTTGGACTTTAATTTTCATTAGATGTGGCACCCTGCTAAGCATTGAGATAATAGATGAACTAGCTCCTGTATGCTTTACCTTTCTCGTCCTTCTTTATAATAAAATTTTCCAAGATAAAAATTTACCATTTTCCAAATATCGTATCTAGTTTAGGCTATCTGAATGACACAAATAATGAGATTATTCCTGCCATAATTTCTGTTATAAAACAATATATTCTCCTTCTGCCAAGCATCTTATATAAATTACTGCAATCTTAATGTTAAATGGTTTTTAACACTTGTTTTCAAACTCCAACATAGAATTATATTACTTACTTTATTAGCTCATTTACCACCTACTATGCTATATTATTAGATAATTCTTTGAACATGATTTGTTTGGGGGTTACTTCTGGTAGTAATTTAAGCACCCCTTTGGCATGCCATTTACTGTCTGTTTCTATAACTTTTACCTAACTGTGGTCTTTATTAAAAAAATAAGCTAATTTAATCAGCATTTAGACAACTGGTAGATTCAGATGAGGAATTAGTACTGAAGTCATATTACCATGTAATTTGTAAATTCTTCTTTATCAAAAAGAATATAATTAAGCCATCACATCTTGGTGGGATTATTTATGTTAATATAGATTTTAAATAATTTTTACAATTACATTTAATAATTTATGGACTTCCTTCTATATTTACAATATACTAAGTAATTAGATCCTTCTACTCTCATTGGATATTATGTAGGATTTATAATTTTAGATATAAATATTTAGTATACCTATAACTAGCAGTAGTGATACCTGATTCATATCTTCCACATTCACCAAATTTACATAGCATATATGTGCATATGGATGCTTTATACTCTGTATTACAGATATTATGATTATATATATATTTAAGTTTCATTAATAAGTTATTTTAATATAAACCTTTATTTTATTATTTTAATATAAACCTTCTGGATATAGAAAGGAAATTTTTTCTTCCTGAAATGTATTTAACTATTTAGCAAATGTATTTTAATACTTATGTGGTGTTCATTTTATATTTCAGTATGTGGGAATAAAAATCAAGATATTTTTATCACTTGGGCCAGTTTGATATTCTAAAGTTTCAAAACTATTCTTATTAAACACATGGAAATATATGACTAGTACAAATTACATAATTATTAGCACCTTAATATTTCAAATGGGCCCTTTGAGTTATAGTTTTATATTTGACTATGATTTTGGTGCTTATTTTTGTGATCATTAATTGATGGAAGCCCATTGAAACCCACTTAATGAAAAAATTGACATAGTAACTAAAATGTTACTGCATTCTGATTATTCAGGGAAAGCTATTAATATTTTGTGTTACTTCATTGAAATACTATGTATTAATATATAATGCAGTTTATGAGTGGTCTAAATTTACAGTTACTTTACTGACTGCTTTTCACTTGTTTATTTGTTTTTCTCTGTTCCTATCAATGCTCTGTTGTCTTCCTTTTCACTGACCAAAATTACCATGGATAGAAACCATGATCTTTTAGTAATTTTCAGATAAAATCTTTTTCTGTCCTTTCTTACCTCACTTATGTCAGATTTAATATTTATTTCCCTCTCTTCCTTCAGCAATGATCAGGATATGGTGCCTATTAATTTCACTAATTCTGTTTTTCCTTTTCTGAAACCTTGGTTTTCTATTTTATTGTAGCTTTGGAAGCAAGAGTAGGGAAATGAAAGAAAAGATCTTTCCCCTATGATATCAAGAAAACAACATAATTGAAGTCGAAAGATGTGAATACTAAAAGAAATATTATAATTAACATAGCATAAAGAATTATTACTGAGATAAGAAAACAGAAAGCCCATACAGAAAAATTAAGAAATAAAACTGTCACTATTTGGAGATAACATGATAACATACACAGAAAACTCTGAAGATTCCATCATAAATCTGTTAGAATGAATAAACAAATTCAGAAAAGTTTTAGGATACAAAAATCAATAGAAGAGGCATTAAGAAAATAATTTACAATTGCATCAAAAAGAATGAAATACTTAGAAATAAACTTAAAGGAAGTGAAAGAGCTGTAGAGTGAAAACGATAAGGTATTGAAAGAAATTAAAACACAAATAAATGGAAAGATATCTGTGCTCATGGATTAAAAGAATGTTGTTAAAATATCCATACTACCAAGGCAATCTACAGTTTCTGTGCAATCCCTATAGAAATTCCAAAAGCATTTTTCACAAGAATACAACAATCCTAAAATTTGTATAGAACCACAAAAGATGCCAAAAGCCAAAGCAACTGCTTTGAACAAAGCTAGAGGCACCATGCTTCCAGATTTCAAACCATAATACAAAGCTAGTGTAATCAAAACAGTATGGTATTGGCATAAAAATACAGACCCATAAATCAATGGAACAGACTAGAGGGCCCAGAAATAAATACATGTATATTAGGTGAATTAATTTACAGCAAAGGAACCAAGAATCATCACTGGCAGAAAAGAAAGTCTCTTAGATAAATGGTACAGGGAAAACTGGATAGCTATATCAAAAGAATGAAACTGAATTCCTATTTTACACCATTCACAAAAAATGAACTCAAAATGGATTAGGACTTGAAACTATGGCCTAAAGCCATAAACCTTGTAGAAGAAAACTCAGGTGAAAAGTTCCTTAACAATGGTCTTAGTGATGATTTTTTAGATTTACATCAAAATCAAAGGCAACAAAAGCAAAAATGAACCAGTGGGACTACATCAAGCTAAAAAGCTTATGCACAACAGAGGAAATCAACAAGATGAAAAGACAACCTATGAAATAGGAGAAAATATTTGCAAATCTGTATCTGATAAGGGGTTAATATTCAAAATATACAAGGAATTCACACAACTTATAATAATAATCATCTTACTAAAAAATGGGCAACGGGTCTGAATAGACTTTTTCCCAGTGAAAACATACAGACGACAAACTCTTACTTGAAGATGTGACCAACACTGCTAATCACCAGGTAAATGTACATCAAAACCACAGTGAGGTGTCCCCTTACACCTTTCAGAATGTCTATTATCAAAAGGAGATGAAATAGCAAGTGTTGATGAGGATGTGGAGAAAAGTGAATCCTTGTGCACTGTTGATGGGACTGTACACTATTAAAATCAGTACGGATTTCTTCGCTCAAGTAAAAATAGAACTACCATATGATTCAGCGATTTTGTTTCTAGGTATTTACCCAAAGAAAATGAAAACACTAACATGTTTACTGCAGCATTATTTACAATAGCCAAGACATGAAGTCAACCTAAGTGTCCACTGATAGATGAATGGATAAAGAAAATATGATGCGCGCACACACACACACACAACACAGAGCTATAAAAAAAAGGAAATCTTGTCATGTGCAACAACATGGATGGACTGTGAGGGCATTACACTAAATGAAAGAAGTCAGAGAGAGAAAGACAAATACTGTATGATCTTGCTTATAGCTGGATCCTAAAACAACAACAACAACATACAAAAACAACAAAAAACCACTGAGCTCATAGATTCAGAGAATAAATTGGTGGTTGCCAGAGTTGGGGGATGGAGTGGATAAAATGGAGGAAGATGGTTGAATGGTACAACCATTCAGTTATGAAATAAGTCATAGTGAATATAGTTACCAATACTGTATTGCATATTTGAATGTTACTAAGAGAGTAGATCTTAAAATTTGTCATCATAAGACAAAGAATCAGTAACTATGTGTGGTGGTGGATGTTAACTAGACTTATTATGGTAATTATTTTATAATACATACAAATATTGAATCATGTTGTACACCTGAAACTGATAGAATGCTATACATCAATTACATCTCAATATTTTTTTAAGTAAACACCTAAAGCCTGCAACTGGTTACATGAACCACTGAGGTAATTCAAAAGCTATCTGTAGATGTGGAAAACAACATCATAGAATTTTTACAGACAGGTGGTTTTACTCCACTATGTTCTTCCCTCTCATTAGTTGTATGGAAAAGATGTACGCACACCAAAACAAAACAAAAAACAAGTATAAATAGGATCTTTTTCCTGAGAAGTGGTAACACCAAGCATTATTCTACTAGAAATACATTAAAGCCCGAATAGATGCTACCTCTAAAGACTCTTTATGCCAACCTGTTCTAAAGTACAGCACCATCACTACTGTATTTTGATTCAGGTATTTAAACTCAGAAGGTGGGGGATCTGGGTAGCTCATTAGGTTAAGCCTCTACTTTCAGCTAGGTCATGATCCCAAGATGCTGGGATCAAGGCCTGCAGCAGACTTTCTGCTTAGCAGAGAGTTTGTTTCTCCCTCTGCCTGCTTGTGCATGTGTGTGCGCTCTCTCGCTCTCTCTCTTAAATAAATAAAATCTAAAAACAAACAAGCAAAAACTCAGAAGGGAAAAAAGTTCAGAATCAGATTAAATTATACTTGATAATGATTGGAGAGCAAATAGAAGCACTCAATTGAGTCGTACATATGTATATTTCTTTCAATCTTACTACATTTGCTATTGTTCTACGAATATAGAACTATCTAGTGTTTAAACTACTATCCTGAAAAGAGATATTTTGTTCAGAGAAAGTATAAAAAGTGAATGGAATTATAAGTAAAAGCTCAGTTATCCACCCCTATAAAGAGCCAGGGTTTTTAATTAGATCAGACTCCAAGCACTATCCTGAGTTACAAAATAATTCTTCAGAGTTAATTAATATAGCATCTCCTTGCAAACCCCAATTAAATGATGGAAAGGACTGTATTTTGTTCTATGTGTGACAATGAATGATTTCATCATACACTAAGGCAGTAAAAATTTTTGGAATCACCTAGTCCATTCATTCACAGAATGAATGTATTAGAATGTATTAATATATATATATTGTATGCATGTATATTTATATTTTTATAGTTATACTGTATATATATACATATATGTACACATATAATATATATGTATATACAGCTAGACAGAATGTATTAATCACATTATATATAATATATATTTATATGTGTGTGTGTGTACGTGAGTGTTTGTGTGTGTGTGTATAACAATTAAAAAATCTTGCTGGCCAAGAAGATACTGACCCTCCCAGAGCAAAGCAATTCTTGGAGATAGCAAAGAGCTCACTAGGGGAGCATGACTCTTTTTTGGAGGGGAGGAGCATGACTTTCATAAGTAAACTAACCTACTTTGATTCTATACCCCAAACCTTTCCCTTTATCTAACTCTCACACACCAAATCCATATTTCCTATGGCCCATATTATCCTACAACCATATTTCCTATGGCCTGTATTATCCTAGAACCAGGTAGAGACCAATCTTTTTTTTTTTTCTTTTTTTAAGATTTTATTTATTTATTATTTATTTAGAGTAAACGGGTTCAGGGGGAGGGGCAGAGGTGCTGGGGAAAGAATCCCAAGCAGACCCTCTGCCATTTGCAGAGCCTGATGTGGGGCTCAATCCCACAACCCTGGGATCCTGACCTGAGCTGAAACCAAGAGCTGGATGCTCTAATTTTTAATTTTTAAAATTTTTATTTTGCTATGTTTGTTACCATAAAATTAGTTTTAGTTTATGATGCAGTGTTCCAAAATTCATTGTTTTTGTACAACACCTAGTAACCAACCCTATGCTGTTTGTTCTTCTCTGCTTTGCCTTGCCTTTGGAAACCCCATTAAAGTGCTCAGGCTTTCTCCATATTCTTGCTTTTGCCTTCTGACCAAAACTTGATACTTTTCTTGTGGCTCTATGCAACATAGCATTCTCCCTTCTCTTGGGAAGTGTAATTAATTCCTCTTTAAAAACCAAAAAAAAAAAAAAAAAAAAGGAAAAAACAAAAATTAAGGCTTTAATAAGATACTATTTTTTATGTATCACAATGGCAAAAGTTTCAAAAGTTTGAAAATAGACTATTGAGGATTCTATGGGAAAGGGCACTTACAAACTGCTGGAGGGCATGTAGCAATATGTAAAAAAAATGGTACATATTTATATACCCTTTGGTCCAACACTCTAATTTCTAAGAACATATCATATATTTTTATTTGTAGATGCATATTGCTAAATAAATACGAAACCCCAAATGAGCACAGTTATTCATTGGGTCATTATGTATAACAACAAAATGTTGTGAACAATCCAAACTCCCATTCACAGGAGACATCCTTACAATAGAATAATATACATTTATTAAGAAAAAAGGATGAGAAGATTTATAAAAATCCTTATGTAGTTATTCTGAGAATATAGCATTAGAAGCACAAAGAGAAGAATGAGAATAAGACTTTTCTAAGCATTTCTTTTTATATTATTTGAGAGTTGAAGCATATTAAAGTTATATATATTTAAAAAATAAATCAAATGGCTGAAGACTCAGATTCTGAAATCAAATACAAAAGAGGACCCTGATATACGGAACCACAAAAGAACCCAGAATAGCCAAAGAACTATTGAGAAGGAACTAAACTGAAAGCACACCCCCGAACCTCAAACTATCCTACAAAGCTATAGTATTCAAAATAGTATGGTGCTGACTAAAAAACAAACCTAGACCAATGGAACAGAATAGTAAGCCTAGAAATAAATCCATGCTTATATGGTCCATTAATCTATGACAAAGGAGGCAAAATAAACAATGCAGAGAAGACGGTCTCTTCAATAAATAGTGCTGGGAAAACTGGATAGCTACATGGAGAGGAATGAAACTGGATCACTTTTGGGGCACCTGGGTGGCTCAGTTAAGCATCTTCTGCCTTCAGCTCTGGCCATAATCCCACACTGGTCTCCCTGCTTAGTGGGAAGTCTGATTTTCCCTCTTCCTCTGCTGCTCCCCCTGCTTGTGTTCTCTCGCTCTCCCTACTGTCTCTCAAATAAATATATAAAATCTTAAAGAAAAAAAAGAAACTGGATCACTTTCTTATACCATACACAAAAAACCTCAGAATGGATCAAAGGCCTAAATGTGAGACATATACCCATAAAATTCCTAGAATAAAATATGGGCATTAACTCTTGGCCATTGGTCTTGGCAATATCTTTTGGATCTGTCTCCTCAAGCAAGGGAAACAAAAGCAGAAATAAGCAACTGGGACTTCAGAACTACATCCAACCACAAGGTTTTGTACAACCAAGAAAACAAATACCAAAATGTAAAGGAACTTACCAAATGGGAGAAGATATTTGCAAAGGATATATTTGATAAAGAATTTATATCCAAATATGTATTTAAAAACTCCTACAACAGGGAAATAAAACACAAATAATCCAACTTAAAATGGACAGATCTTTTTCCAAGAAGACATAAAGATAGCTGACACATGAAAATCTCAATATCATTCATTATCAGGGAAATACAAATCAAAACAACAATGAGATATCACCTCACACCTGTCAGAATGGCTACTATCAAACACAACAAGTATTGGCAAAGATGTGGAGAAAAAGGAATCTTAATGCATTGTTGGTAGAATATAAATTAGTGTAGCCACTATGAAAAACAGCTTGGAGGTTACTCAAAAAAATTAAAAATAGAAATACTATATCATTCAGCAATTTCACTTCTGGATATGTATCCAGAGAATGAAAACAATTCAAAAATATATGCATCCCTATGTCTATTGGAGCATTATTTACAATAGCCAAGATATGGAAGCAACTTAAATGTCTATTGATATATGAATGGATAAAATAGATATGTATATATTTAGTGGGATAGTTCTCAGCCATAAAAAGAATGAGATCTTACCATTTGCAACATGAATGGAACTAGAAGGTATTATGCTAAGTAAAAGAAGTCAGACAGATAAAGACAAATATCATAGGAATTCACTTATATGTGAAGCTTAAAAAACCAAAACAAATGAACCAGCAAAACTAAACAGAATCAGACTCCTAAATACAGAGACCATGCTGGGAGTTCTCAGAGGAGCAGAGAGTTGGGAACATGGGCAAAATAGGTGAAGGGAATTAAGCAGTGCAAACTTCCAGTTGTAAAAGAAATTAAGTCACAGGATGTAAAGTATGCATTGGAAACAGGCTCGATATTATTGTACTAACTTTGTGTGATGACAGATGGTAACAGCCTTACCATGGTGATTTCATAATGTATACAAATTCTTTTAAGATATTATATTTTACTTATTTGAGAGAGAGAGAGAGAGAGAGAGATTGAGAGATAGATCACAAGTAGGCAGAGAGGCAGGCAGAGAGAGAGAGGGGTAAGCAGGCTCCCTGCCAAGAGGAGAGCCCAATGCAGGACTTGATCCCAGGACCCTGAGATCATGACCTGAGCCAAAGGCAGAGGCTTTAACTCACTGAGCCACCCAGGCACTCCAATAATGTATATAAATGTTGAGTCACTGTGTTTCAAACATGAAACTAATATTGTATGTCAACTATATTTCAATAAAAAATTAAAAATTTAAGAAAACTGTGAAAAAATATCTAATGTTTCCTGTGTACAAGGTAATCTACTCTTCATAAGTGTATATATATATGTGTGTATATGATTGGGTATACCTGTATGTTTGTATGTATATCCACCTAGTATATAAAAAAAGACATTATTTTCAAAGGAAAAAAGAGAGGGACCTAGCAGCTTATTAAATTGGTACAGTAAAGCAATATATTATGCCGCTTTGAATATAGTTCTTACACTACATTATTATAGAGATATAGCTCAAACCAAAATGAACCCTAGAGAAGACTTAAATGTCACTTAGAAGGCTACTTGAATTCTAAAATGCTTTATCTGATTATGAACACAAGACATAATGTGTCAAATGCATACAAAATGATATGGTTAAATTATTCCTAAAGTACATTCAATTTCAGAATCAGAGTCTTCTGAATAACTTTTTGACTTAGAGATATTGTTATTTTCATTTCACACATGGTATTTTTGTGTTGGTGGTTGCTCACTACTTTTAAATTGAATGACAATCGGGTCATTCTATTTTTGGTAAGGTTATTCTTCTAATTGTTCAGATACACGTTCATGTGGTACATCAAGAACTAAAACATTTGCTGGGTTAAATAGGTCTCTTAGATGTCTAGTCAAAATGAATTTTAACCAGCTGTATTTCTCTTTCATATTCCCGGAGGTGTGGAGAAAATTTTGCTGTCAATATATAAAAAGGAAATCTTTCCCCTTTCATGTTTGAGAAGTTCTCTTATACTAGTGAAGTTCCTTCTTTTGAAAAGTCAAGCTTTTTATATGCTATGCACATAACGTAACTGAAGTTACAATAATATAGACAGCTATGACCAAATTTGTACATAATTGAGTAATAGCTATGCTATTATTTTTCTCTGGCAAGCAAAATTTGTTAAAGCAAGTAAGCAAATACCAATTGAAGTAATTTTTCTTATAATTAATCTATATAATCTATATAATAGATATTAAAATGTGAAAGATATGCCATTTTGAATTTATGAAATATGGTGAATCAGTTTCTGACTTCTGTTTTAATATCCTGGAACACATGATGTATTTCTAAAATATAAGAAGTATTTATTCATTGAATGTTATTCATTCATAGAAAGTTTAAGGAATCCCTCCCACCTTTATAATAATTATAATTGTGTGTATTCTTTCATTAAGATTTTTTATTCATGAGAGAGACAGAGTGAGTGAGAGCATGAGCAAGGGGGAGGGTTGGAGGAAGAGGAGAAGCAGAACGCCGGGGAACAGGGACCCAGAAGTGGGGCTCCATCCCAGACCCCGGGATCATGACCTGAGCTAAAGGCAGACACTTAGCCAACTAAGCCACCCCGGCGCCCCATTATTATATATTATTCTTATAAGTTTTCAATATCTTTACAGTTCTATTGGGCCATTTTAGATATTTCATTAATTCTTAATTCAATTATGGCTACTTTTAACATTTTTATTAAAAGTATTAGTTTTATCAGTATTTCAATATTATCTCAGTGTGTACTATTCTAACAGTGATTTCAAATAAAATAAAATCCCAGCAAAGGGGATTTTCAGAAGATTTAAAACTTTACATTGACAAATTTTTAAGTATCTCTAACTAAATTTATATATATATATATATACACGAAGTATTTATATTATATGTGTGTATATATGCAACCATTAATATTTATGAACTCAAAAACTTTGACCATAATAAAGTTATAGTAAAATATATTAAAATATTAAATTTTTTTAAAAATGGAAATATTTCTTAGGCTGAAGTGATACAAAACCATTTCATTCAATCATAGCTCATCAAACTCAACTCATGAAAATATAAGGAAGACATTATTATAGACTTGTGTAAAGTGGCAGATCTGTTGTACCTTGCACTATAGTGAATTTATTTATAAACTAAACACAACCCATGCCTCAGGTAAACTTCAAGATATATTTTACAAACATATTAGACAAGACAGAAATAGAATAGTTATGCTGGTATCTGAAATTGGTGGAGAAGTGAATCCACTCTATGTACTAACTAGCTCATAATCCAATTTTATATGAGTTTGTTAAATGAATAAATAATTGGTGCTCTAGAGCAGGAATATGCAAAATACAACAATTAGACAAAATATGATCTACCACCTGTGTTTGTAAATAAAGTTTTATTGGAACTCAAAAAGTTCATTTGTTTATTTACTGTGCCTATTTTTATGCTAACACAGTAGAATTGGATAGTTAGGATAGAAACTCTGTGGTCTTTTACTGACAAAGTTGGCTGATCCCAGCTGTATCTGGGCCACTGGATACAGATTCATGAAAAGCCTGAGGCAAATCAGAAGAACTATGCCACCAACTT
The DNA here is from genome assembly GCA_028646535.1 of Procyon lotor. Taxonomy (NCBI): domain Eukaryota; kingdom Metazoa; phylum Chordata; class Mammalia; order Carnivora; family Procyonidae; genus Procyon; species Procyon lotor. The sequence continues at coordinate 131,018,563 of CM053604.1, read as the reverse complement.
ATAAAATTAGAGATAATAAATCACAATATTTTTAAGACATTGAGTGTTGGAGTGGATTATTATACAATAATAGATAACTGAAATGTTTAATGGAAAAAAATGATAGAGGGTCCCACCTATTACTATTGTGTAAATACTGAAGAGATCTCTGTAGGTAGAAGTATATAATAATGAGTTTTATTTGCAAAGAAAATTTACCTAAAGATATACAAGGTATCTTAACAGTGATTTAGGGAGTTACTTTTTCCTGAATATTCTTTGTACCTATTTAATATACTCTTTACAAGTAGAAAACATCATTAAAAATTTTTCTTGCATTTTTAGCACATTTTTGCTATTATTATTCTTTAAATTTCTGCCAATTAAATGATATGGATAGTCAGAATTTACTTCATAATAATCAAGGGATAACATTGGTCATGAGTTCATACTTGTTGAACCAGGTGGTAGTACATTAGGGTTTGTCATCCTATATTCTGGGTTTTGTGTATGTTTAAAGGTTCCATGTGAAAAGGTAAAATGTTTGTATTACTTTATTATTTTTAATTACAATGGTCAATTATTTTAGATTTTGTTTCATATACTTTTAACATTAGTATCTGTTAAAACATTAACATAATTTATTCAGATAAAATCTTCTAAAGTTTGAATGCAATAGTGACATTTTAGGTAAATTATGACACCCAAGAACAATATTTTAAAGAGGACATTTTGGAAAGAGCCAAGATGCCCTTCAACAGATGAATGGATAAAGAAGATATGGTCCATATATATAATGGAATATTATGCAGTCATCGGAAAGGATGAATACCCAACTTTTGTATCAACATGGATGAGACTGGAGGTTATAATGCTGAGTGAAATAAGTCAAGCAGAGTCAATTATCATATGGTGTCACTTAGGAGCATAAGAAATAACATGGAGGACATTAAGAGAAGGACAGGAAAAGTGAATTGGAGTAAATCAGAGGGGGAGATGAAATATGAGAGACTGTGGACTCTGAGAAACAAACTGAAGGTTTTGGAGGTGTGGGAGCCGGGGGATGGGTGAGCCTGGTGGTTGGTATTAAGGAGGGCACATACTGTGTGGAGCATTGGGTGTGGTACATCAACAATGAATCTTGGAACACTGGAAAAATAAAATTAAATTAACTTTAAAATAAAGAGATCATTTCCCAAATCAATGATTTTTTTTTTTAATTTAAATTCAATTAGCCTGGGACACCTGGGTGGCTCAGTGAGTTAAAGCTCCTGCCTTTGGCTCAGGTCATGATCTCAGGGTCCTGGGATCAAGCCCCACATCTGTCTCTCTGCTCAGCAGGGAGCCTGCTTCCCACTCTTTGCCTGCCTCTCTGCCTACTTGTGATCTCTCTGTCAAACAAATAAATAAAATCTTAAATTCAATTAGCCAACATATAGGACATCATTAGTTTCAGATTAGTGTTCAATAATTGATCAGTTGCATGTAACACCCAGTGCTCATCACATTGCCCTACTTCCAAGTCGATGATTCTTAAAGGAACCCTGAAGAAGGAAAAGGATCATATAGTGATATCTAGAAAATGATTTAGCTAACCTCAATAAGGAAAGTTGACAAAATGCCCTAAATACCTCTAACCATCCATTCAAAATTATTATTTCTCCTATGAGAACTGTATTTCAAAAAACATTGATACTTATGCTTTTGTAGGAGCATCTTGTACATGCAAACAACCTGGAATTAAGACTTTGCTAATATTTTTGTATAGTTTTAACAGAATATTCTGCTTGTCTCTATCTTTTATAAATATAAATATATATTTATATTTATTATATTTATATATAAATATAACCAAGAAATTAAATTTGTTTAATAGTAACTCCATTGAAGCATATTCTACATGTTTCTTCACCTTGTAGAATGAGCAGAATTACACAAGTATACATAGTTTTTGTACATTTGAGCAAAGCCTTTAAAATATAAGAAAAAAAATCCTGTGAAATTCTGGCAGAAGATGGTTCTATGCTTAGGAACAGCCAGTGTAAAGGCCATGTGGCAGGGGGTCAGTATCAAATCAGGCAAAACTGACCATAGAAGAAATATTCTGATCATTATGCTGAAGAATACGTTATTTTTCGGACTTAAAGGAAATAATTTAAAACTAATGGTTATTGTTAGTTTTTCAAATGTCTCTATAGTCAAACTGACCCTCAAGGCTGTGCTCTTGATCACAATTCCCAACAGTAAAGATGTGAGACATTATCACACTAGTATATTCATCTCCTTTCCCTTAGATGTCTGACTCTTTCAAGTTTGCTGGAATTTACTATACATATACAAACTGCAAGCAGCTAACATGACTCCTGGCCATATGTGTATGGAGGGAAATAAGTGCAAAGAGATTCCCAGGTTTGGGTAAAAGGTACTCCTTTTCCTCTCTGGACAATAGGAGGCACCACCCTCACAGTATTTGTCACCAATGCATAAAGCATTAACTTGATTTTGAAAGCTATTACTAACAACTGTATTTATTATGCCCTTTATTTTTATTTGGGATTTCTATATGCTTTATGGCAGGTATACGCTTGACAAACCAACAAGTAGTCAGTATTGATTAAACCAATAGTAGTTCAATACAATCTTTCCCCTTTGAACTCTAACTTTGGTCTGAAATTACATTAACTTCTGCTAACGTATCTGCAACAGCAGCAACATTTAGAAAACGACAATTATAGAGTCTAGTCTGTCCTGTTTTCCAGGTCATTGTTTATAGTATGGATTTTTATTTTGAGAATACTTTTTCAGAAGACTATCCATTTAGAAATGCTTAGTACCCTGCCATATAGAGGGTTTAAAATGATTATATGCATGACTGAAAACTTATAAATAGCTTAAAATTTGTTTTTAAGTATATGAAATATGTTTTTTTAATTAAGTCACTTACCAAGTGACTTACCATTTTTATTCTTAAGGCATTTCTTAATTTATATGCTAAAAAATTCTTGGCCTGCAGAAAATTAAAATATGTACTTCTTTTAGATCATAAAACCATTTTTGTGTATTTTGTGTGTTCTATTCACTCTGCTACTATCAGTTCTCAATTTTGAACGATTTCTATATGTCAAGTTCTAGGATAGGTGCTGTAAAGCATATGAGAAAATGTAAACCAGAGATATCTAGGACAGGTATAGGGCTCTAAAAGATAATTCGTATAGATGAAAAACCACAATGTGATATAAAATATAAAAGGTAATTTGAATCTGATACAAACACATGTCTGATAGGAAGAGTTCTAAAATGACTACCCAAATCTCTGTATCCTGGTGCACAGGATGCGCCTGGTGCATAATCCCCAGGACTGGGAATACGGTGGAGTTCACCTCTCTGATTAGTTTTTGTCAAATGGCACAGCTGATTTTAAGAAAGGGAGATTATCTTGAGCGAACCTGACCTAATCAGGCTAGCCTTTGAATGGCAGAGAGTTAGTAAGACTCCTTGCAGAAGAAGTCAGAGTAATCCTTTCTAGGTAGCCTAGAAGAAAGTAAACAAGTAAACATCCATGTTGTGAACTACATATAGGGGCTCTATGACAAGGAATGTGGGCTGCCTCTTGGAGTTGAGAAGGACTCCTGGGTTTACAACCCTCACAAGGAAGTGGGGACCTCAGTCCTACAACCACAAAGAACCGAATTCTGCCATAACCGTCGGAGCATGATAAAGGATCCTGAAGTTCATGTAAAAACTGCAACCCAGCTGTTAAAAAAATACCTTGACTTTAGCATGTGAGGCCCTGAGCAGAGAATCCAGCAGTCTGTGCCCTGAGACAGGGGCACCTGGGTGGTTCAGCATCAGGACCTCTGGTTTAGCGCACATCATGATCTCACAGTTGTGGGATCAAGTGCCACATCCAGCTCTGAGCTCAGCGTGGAGTCTGCTTCAGATTCTCTCCCCCTCTCCCTCCCACCCACTCTAATAAATGTTTTTTAAAAAGGAACTGGGATAATAATGACTTTTAAAAGTAATTATGACTTACTTTTTGCATGGAAGTAATAGATACAATAGAAAATTAACATCCCTATTGAACAATAGAAAAATATACAGATTGAAGTTTGAAAGTCTTCCTTTATCAAAACCTTAACACCTACTTCCCTCCAGGAAAAGTAAAACAGACTGAAGTCCATCTGTTTGATGAATTTATATACACATCTATATAATCATATACACATTAAAAAATAAACGAATGTATCAACCCAAAAGCTATTTCACTTTTCACTTAAGTGTTATGGAGATAGATCTCTCCATGTCTGTATATGGAGATCTACCTCATTCATCTTAATGGTAGCTTAGTATTTCACAGAAAGAGAATATTCTATAGTTTATTTAAGCACACCTCTCTACTCCCCACCCTACCCCCATTTGATGGACTTCTACTTTATGTAAACTTTTCTTGTTATGAACATTTTGGCAACTAATATCATTAAAGAGATTTAAGGCATACATAACAATATTTCTTTTGGGTAGAACTGAATTGAAATTGCTGGATCAAAGTACATGCCCATTTAAAATCATAACAGATAACTGCTAAATTGCCTTACAAAGTAATTCACTTGTTCACATTTCCAGCAGTAGCCAGTGCTGTCTCCTCACATACTCTCACCAGTATTTGAAGTTAGCAATCTTGTAATTTTTGCTAATATGAGTGAAAAATGACACTTCATTTCACTTTGAATTTCTCTTAGTGGGAAGTTTAAATATTTTTTGAAATGCCTGTTTTTTTTTTAGATTTCTTTCTAGATTTTTTAGATTTCTAGTTTTTGGTGTTATGTGACATATTCTAGTATGCTAGTTTCATGAGATCAAATCCATTACTCTCCATACATGGCTTCCAATTTTTGTTTCTCCTGTTCTTAAATGCCACTATGGAAGCAATAGGAGGATAAAGTGAAAGATTATTATTATTTTTCTAAAGGATTATTTATAAGAGGGAGAGAGAGCACGTGCACACAAGCAGGGGGAGGGGTACAGAGAGAGGGAGAAGCAGTCTCCCCACTGAGCAGAGAGCCTGATGTGGGGTTCTATCCCAGAACACTGGGGTCATGACCTGAGTGGAAAAGCAGTGGCTTAACCGACTGAGCCACCCAGATGTCCCTAAAGTGAAAGATTATTAAGCATAATGAATTGTTCCACCCTGATTGAAAGCCAGTGGCTTTCCATTTGGGGAGAAGAAAAAAAAAATTCAGTGGCTTTCCAAAAGGGAAGAATGTGGGTTTTTTTTTTTTTTCTAAATTAGTTTTTAATATGGTAATACAAAATTTACCATCTCAACTACTTTTAAGTGTATGCTTCAATAATATTAAGTATACATGTTAAATTCAATAATGTTAAGTTGTGCAACTGATCTCGAACTTGTTTTACCTTGTAAAACTGAAACTCTATTCTCAATAAATAATAGCTCCCCACTTACTTCTCTCCCCTTAGCCCCTGGCCACCACCATTCTACTTTCTATTTCTATGAATTTGACTACTCTAGATACCTCATATAAGTGGAATCATACAGTATTTGTCTTTTTGTGACTTATTTCACTTAGCATAATTTTCACAAGATTCATCCATGCTATAGCATGTGTCGTAATTTTCCTTTTTAAGGCTGAATATATTCCATAGTGTGTATATACCACATTTTGTTTATCCATTTCTTTCTTCATGAATACAAATTGCTTCCACCTCTCAGCTACTGTGAATAGTTCTGCTGTGAATATGGGAATTTAAATGATGTTTTAAGATGGATTTTGTGGTATTTTGTTATACAGTTTTTAGAAAACTAGTAAATATAGTTTTACTTTAAAGACTTCAACATCAATATAATATTTATAATTTTATTAATCAAGATAGAAAACAGTATGGGGAGTGCCAAATGCATATGGTAAAATCTGAGTTGATATTTTATTTAAAGAGTCAGGCTCTGGTCTCAAGGCAAGATGGCAGAGGTATAGGAGACACAGAGAGTACTGGGATCCAGAAGTCCAGCTAAAGAGGCAGAAAACGGCTCTAAAAGCCGGCAAACACAACAGGAGAGAGAAGAGAATAAGAACAGCAATTCTAGAAGCAGAAAATCGACCACTTTCAGGAGGTAGGACGTGTGGAAAAAGTGAATTTAAAGCGATGGGAAGAGAGACCCCGGGGGGGAGGGTCTGGCTCCCAGCAGCCACAGAGCCATGGAGCACAAAATCCGGAACTCCTAGTCTGCTCTGCTGAGGGACATTGCACCGAAGGCTAACTGAGGGTTCAGCCCTCTTGGGAACAGTGTGGTTTCAGGACCCGTGGGGTCACCGAGGGACCAAGGGAGCCCGAGTGCGGCAGAGCTCCCAGGTATTGGGGCGGAGACGCCCACGACAGAGAAGGAGCCGCACAACGCCACATAGGCCTACCCTGGACTATGGGAACTGAGACATATAGTTCATATAGGGCTGCCGAACTTCAAGAGGGGACCCCACGGGAGGCAGCTCCAGAGACACCCCCTCCTTCCTCCTCCAGGAGAAGCAGTGCGGGAGCGTGCAGCAGGAATCTGCTGGGTTTGGGGACTCCAGACGGGGCCGTGTGCCACAGATAGAGGCGCTCCACCACGGGCTAGCTAAGCACAGAGTGCCAGCCGAGACAAGGGAGACAGGAGTGATAACGGCTTTCCTCTAAGGGCCTGTGGAGGATCACGGCGCCCAGCACTCGGCTCCTCTGGGCCAGAGACTGGGAGTCCACCATTTTCATTCCCAGCCTCCAGGGCAGTACAGAAAGTGCTCAGGGAACAAAGACTCCGAGAGCGAACCTGAGCAAAGTGCTCGGCCCATCCCCTGGCAAGGGCGGTGCAATTCCGCCTCGGGCAAAGACATTTGAGAACCAAAGCAATGGGCCCCTCCCCCAGAAGATCAGCGAGAATATCCAGCCAAGACCTAGTTAACCAGTGAAAACTGCAGAACTCCAGAGAAGCTTTCTCTCTCACCCATCTACTCTTACCTTGACAAAATGACGAGGTGGAAAAACTCACCACAAAAAAAAAAGAAGAGACAGTACTGATGGCTAGAGAACTAGTCAATGCGGACATTAGTAATATGTCAGAAATAGAGTTCAAAATGACACTTATCAAGATGCTAGCAGGGCTCGAAAAAAGCATAGAAGGTATTAGAGAATCTCTTTTGGGAGAAATAAAAGCCCTTACTGGAGAAATAAAAGAAATA